>CM024578.1:48344813-48555006 GCA_014182395.1 Eucalyptus sp. ANBG9806169
AGAGTTCTGTCCACAACCGCCCGGTGAATCGAGGATCGCGATCGCTCACGATCGTGCGTGGAACGCCCCAATATTTGACGACGTGCTTGAGGAATAGTTTGGCTGCTTCCTCGGCTGGGCAATCTTTAGTGGCCTAAGACGAACGTCGCATATTTGGAGAACCGATCTACTACGACCATGAGGGTCCGACACCCCGGGCTTGGGCAAGTTCACGATGAAATCCATCAAGACACTTTCCCATGGACGTTCCGGTATGGGTAACGGCACAAGGAGTCCCGCGGCGACCGTTGCTCGATTTTGTCTTGCCGACAAACGAGGCGGAGTCCGCACATAGGCTTCAACATCATCCCGCATATGGGGCCAATAATACTGATCCTCAACGAGTGCCATGGTGCGGTGGATTCCCGGATGTCCCGCCCATTTTGAGTCGTGGCACTCGTGTAGGATTTCCTTTCGAAGCTTCCCGTGGAGCGGCACGTAGAGTCTCCTTCCTTTGGTGTAGAGGAGATCATTCTCGAGCCAAAATCGCCTCGTCTTGCCCTCTTGAGCGTATCGAAGGAGTGCCTGGGCCGTTTGATCGTGTTTCAGCCCCTCCTTGATACAATCTTCCCACGGACAGTCAGGCCGGCTTACCACATTGGCCAATTCGAACTTCCTACTTAAGGCGTCGGCCACGGAATTGGATTTTCCGGGCTTGTATTCTAACACATAATCAAACTCGGCCAGAAGTCTTGCCACCGAGCTTGTTTCGGGCCGAGCTTCTTCCGAGTTTGGAAGTAGCTCGTGGCCACATTATCGGTTCTCACCACGAACCGTGATCCCAAGAGATAATGCCTCCACGTACGAAGGCAATGCACCACTGCAGTCATCTCCTTCTCTTGGACCGTGTACCGTCGCTCGGTATCATTTAACTTTCGAGATTCGAAAGCAACCGGATGCCCTTCCTGCATCAAGACACCACCGATAGCAAAATCAGAAGCATCGGTCTCTACCTCATATGGTTTGGTGTAGTCGGGCAGCACCAGCACCGGTTCTTTGGTCATGGCTTGCTTCAACCGCTCGAACGTCTCTTGACATCGATCCGCCCATTCCCACGGCCTTTCTTTCTTCAGCATGTCCGTGAGTGGCACGGTAAGGTTCGAGTATCCCCGGATGAAGCGCCGATAATAGTTTGTGAGACCGAGAAAGGATCTCAGCTCCGTCACCTTGGTTGGGGGTTCCCAATCGACGATGACGCGGATTTTGGCCGCGTCCATCCGCACTCGTCCGCCCCCGACGATGTGCCCAAGAAAAGGGACTTCCTCTTGTGCAAAGGCACATTTCTCCCTTTTTACATACAGATCGTTCTCCCGAAGGGTCCGAAAGACTCGCCCCAAATGCTCAATGTGTTCCTCGAGCGTCCGGCTATATATGACGATATCATCAAGGTAAACTACGACAAACCGATCAAGGAACGGATGCAGTACCTTGTTCATGAGGGTGCAAAACGTAGCTGGCGCATTGGTCAAGCCAAAAGGCATGACGAGGAATTCGTATGATCCATAGCGGGTCACACATGCTGTCTTTGGCTCATCCCCTTCGGCAATCCGCACTTGATAGTATCCCGATCGAAGATCCAACTTGGAGAACCATCGGGCTTCCTCGAGCTGATCGAACAAGTCGGCTATTAAGGGGATCGGATACTTGTTCTTGACGGTCAGTTTGTTCAATGCCCGGTAGTCGATGCACATGCGGAGAGATCCGTCATGTTTCTTTTGGAACAAGACCGGGGCACCGAACGGAGCCTTGGATGGTTGAACATACCCGCATCGAGCGCTCTTTGAGCTGTTTCCTCGCCTCCTCCAACTCGGGCGGGGCCATGCAATAGGGAGCCATGGCCGGTGGTCGAGCATCGGGGACGAGCTCGATCCGATGGTCGACTTCTCTCCGAGGAGGGAGCTTCTTTGGCAGCTCGGGTGGCATCATATCTTAGAAGGTGTCGAGGACTCGGGTCACCTCTTCCGGTACCTTCTTCTCTTCCGGGCCTTCCTCCTTCAATGCTGCCAAGAATGTCACTTCTCCCTTCCGTAATCCCTTGGTCAGTTGCATGGCCGATAGCATTTTCCCATCGTGTCCCGATCCACGATAGATCGGGACCATGCATTGGCACCGTTTATCGAAGATGCAGATGCAATCCGCGAAGGGCATGACACCCGCATTTATCCGATCAAGGAATCCCAAACCGAGTATGAAATCATAGTCATCTAGGGGGATTACCTCGATATTCTCTAGGCTACTCCACGGGCCAAGGCGGAACTTTACGCCCTTAGCCATGCCGCTGGTTGGGACTTCTCTGGAATTCACCGTTTTGAGCCAACCGGCATCACTTGTCTCGACCGGAAGATTCAGCTTCTTCGCGGCCTCTTTGGATATGAAGAGGTCGGACGCCCCGGTATCCACGAGTGCACTCATCGTGGTACCTCCGATCTTCACGTCCACGAACATCATACCTTTGGATCCCTTGGCTTTTTTGGCCTTGATCGATCCTAGGATCCGCAGTGATCCCAACCGCGCTTCTTCTCGCGGCTTTTCTTCCTTGCCCAAGGCTGCTAACTTTCCTCTTTTCGGGCAATCCCGAGCCATGTGGGGACCTTCACAAAAGAAGCATTTATAGGCGCGTGCTTTGTGATAGTTCCCACCATAGTTTCCGCTACGGCTAGATTCGGGTTGGTTCCTTGTAGGAACCGAAGGTGGTCGCCCTCCGTTTGGACGCTGGTATCGATTCCGATCTCCCCCACCTGTACCCTTTTCTCTAGGTCGAAAATCGGGCTTGGTCGAGGATGCCGGTCGATCTCCACAAGGGACTCGGCCACGGAAGTAGCCGTTGAAAGATCCGTTGCATTGCACCGCTTCAGCTCTTGCTTGACCCAGGGTTTGAGTCCGCCCATGAACTGGTGGAATGCCTCCGTCTCGGTCATAGACGGGATTTGGAGCAATAGCTCCAAGAATCGCTTCACGTAGTCGCGGACTCTGCCTCTTTGCTCTAGGCGTTTGAGTTCTCCGCGAGCTTCTTCCTCCGCATAAGCGGGGTAGTAGGTTCGTTGAAATTCTTCGACAAACCGAGCCCAAGTTGTGATAGGATCGCCATTCCTACCATCCGACCTACGCCGCCACCACAACAGCGCATCATCAGCTAAATACATGGCTGCAAGGTGTTTACTCGAATTACCTCATCGGTCGTCCCCATGGTCCGGAAATATCGTTCCATGTACCACGAGAAGTTGTCCACGTCCTTTGCCACCCGAGAGCCCTTGAACTCTTTTTGGCTTCGGTGCATCGGTACGGGATTGCACGGTGATCACCCCATTCACTCGTGCGGCTTCAAGCTCCGTGACCTTGCCTTTCGCCGGCCATTTCCGCGCGCATGGCTATCATCGCGGCCTCCCATGTCTCGCTCCGCTGCTGCATCTCGTGCGTGAGGGTCCCCATCATCTCGACCCGGAGCTCTCCCATACCGGCTTGGAGTTCCTGCACTTCGGCCAAGAACTCCTCCCTACCAGCTTCCGCTCCCTCAAGGGTCTGGTGTAGATCATCCACTATGGCCTGGACGTCCGTGACGGTCCCCTCTAGGATCGTCACCCGGTTCTCTAGATCTCCACATGGTTCCCTCGAACACGAGACAGCACGGCCTTTCTTTGACCGAGGAGCCTTCACAGCGGGGCGCCCACGATCATCATGATCAGCACCCAGCATGGCCGCAACATCCGCTTGAGAATCAGCCATCGCGATAGGAACGATTGCTCTGATACCACTTGTCACGGGTCGATCAATTTCGGTCGATCCAACACCGTGCGGCCTTAGGATCGGTGATCCTAAGTAAGCCTTTTCGCTCACAACACACGCACAACACAAAGAGTCGGAAGCACAAGGGCGTGTATATTCACTTTGAATGAGCTCGAATGGTGGGAGAGGGATCCCTTTTATACAAGTTCGGGACTAATCTTGGCCGTGGATCGTCCCTCCGATCCAACGGTCGTATTTGAATCCGTATCATCATTACAAGCTATTTTAGCAGAGCCACTCGATGGCTACGTGCATGGGGAATCCACCAAAGTGCAGGCACGAGTCGACGCAAGATCGGGGCAGCAGGGGCGGATCTGAATCATCAGAGGCGTGTCAGAGCCGTCTGACGCGGAGCAGGTGAACAACTCCGGATTGGTGCAGGGGACTCGACACGGATCGATTAGGGGCTGCTCGCTGGTCGTGCACGGATCGTGCGTGGACGGATCAGATACGGATCCTGGCTGATCGGCGGATCGATCAGAAGATCGATCCGGGATTGATCAGGGGTCGATCAGTGGTCGACCATGGACTGATGCGGGACTTGGTCGGGGCAGGCGTCGATTTGGGCGTTCTCAGCTTCGCCCTCCTTCGTGACACGACCGATCAAATGCTCATCCGTTATTTTGGGCATAGGTTGATCTCAAATGGTAAAAAGGTAAAATTTACATGTGTTGTGTCGAAGTGATGAAAATGTTGGGCCCTGGGAAGAGATCGGAGGACAATCTTTATGGAACTACCAAGGAGAAATTACACTGCTTGGGCAAGAACACGGCCAGAATTTTCCACCAGTTAAACCCCCTTTAATTGCAATGAAAGTTTTATACAAGGAGCGGCTCAATTAACAACGCTCAATGATTTGCTTATCTTCACTAAATTCCTATTTCCTATTGAAATTGAACTGAGCTATATGTTGTCTACAGTGGTATAAATACACCCAATTATGAATTCCCGGCAATGGGTTTTATAGCCACATTATCTATTTGCGGTAATAACCTCACAAGCTCACGGCCCTTGTTGATACATCCGATTCACCATCCTGCATCTCACCTTCGGGTGCATCCACATTTGCCTGCAACAAGCATACAGGAATGAGAAACGATTTGGGCACGGCATAAACGCCATATCCGAGAAACAAATCCAGCAAAAAGCAGACTGGACAAAAAAAAAAAAATCAAATCAAGTGTTGAAGGTCAATAACAGGTCCAGACCACATAAATCTGTAGAATCATACCGCTGAGTTTTGAAATTTTGTTTCAGCAAGGTAACGCTCCAATGCATTGTCTCCCCGATGAATCTTTCCTCCACATCCTGGGGCTTCAATTGAACCTACAGATTCCTCATCTACGACAACAGCATCCACTCTCTCATTTCCCGTCTTAATGTCAGGGATCTGCAACGTGTGAAAGGCCAATAGCTAAGAAACAGCATAACTAGAACAGGTGCCTGTGATTGCCATGATAACTCTTTGTTATACCTCATACATTGCTTCTGTCAAAATGCTTTCAAGGATGGCCCTTAGACCTCTGGCACCGGTATTTTTTACCATTGCTTTCTTAGCAATCAATCTCAGCGCCTTTTCTGTAAAATGTAGCCTGACCTGAAAGGGTAAGAATATAAGAGGACAAATGATATTGAAATTACTCATGTTGCTATATCTACTAAATTAATCTCCTAGTTTTCTTTTTTTGCTTTGCAAGAATGTGGATTGTGTGCACACATGCAGGTGTGCTTGGCTGAGGGGAAGGGGCTTCAAGTAAAGATGAATGAGAGGAAGACTCACATTATTCATGCTGAACAATTTCTTGTACTGCTTGCCAAGAGCATTCCTTGGTTCTGTGAGTACCTGTAAACAAAACCATTTTAAAAATGAAGCAAATGACCAATAGTTTATGTTGTTACATTTCTAAAGCTGAACTAGATCACTGAAGTACTTCATGTAAAGAGCAGACTCCAATTAGGATGCAAATATCATGGTCAATAAAAATACTCAAATCTGCAGAAAGTGCCATAATCTTTCAGCTCAAGTGGTTCTCCAAAGTCGATCAAAATAAAAATAAAAAGTGGTTACTTCAGATGGGATCCATCAAAAAGCAGTCCTGTGAATGGTTTTGCCTAGAGAGGCCAGTTCAATCTCCCAACATCAGTACAATTTGAAACGAATCAAGTAATTGAGAAAATAGTATATGAAGTCTGTATATAAATTTCTTCAATTTAATCATGGACTATTGACAAGTATAAAATTACTTAATTTGTAATCACATAATTTTCTGAACTTGTTTAAAAGTCACCAATCATTTAGATGTTACTATGGTAAAATATAATCATTAGCATGCAACTTTATTTCTTTGACAATACTATTTTTTCTCCCACTTTCCATCTTATTTGGTGGTTTTTCTTTTACTTTTCCCATTCAAATATTTTATAACGAAATTGACAGGCTGATTTAACCTGATGCAACCCATTGATCAAGTGGGATGGCTTTGACCATTTTTCTACAAGCTGATTTTCCCATCTGCATGCATCTTTCAGCCAGCGTCTTTCCAGGCAAAGACGCTCTAGTTACACAAAACTATGGAAACAAACACCACGATTCATTCACAGATATCTGTCATATTAATGGGGTAAAGCCGTTTAAAACTAAGGTATGGCAAGGTTTTCATCACATTATACAGATTCTACCGAATCGCACTTCAATATAGCTTGGCCAGGCAGATTTTACTCTATTACATGTCTGCACTAAAATGTACAGACAGAATTAACATTCAAATTACTCAAGCTTGTTGTGAAGTATTGTCAATGAGGGCTATCGTTTACTTTGAAGTCAGTGAACAGGTTAGCACAAAGGACTTTAAAATAGTAATAATCAAAAGAAGACGTCAAACCAAATCCACAGATTAAGAAAATAGCATTATGATCCAGATTATGAAAGTTGAAAATGGTTAAACACATTTTGCAAGTATCAAAAAGATTACCTGAACAAGTTGGTCTTCTGTCAGAGCTGACAAACTGACTAAGATTGGAAAGCGTCCAATAAACTCTGGGATGAGGCCGTATGCAATAAGGTCAGCACTTTCCACCTGAAAACGCAACAGAGAATTTTCAAGAGAATATTATGATTGAGGGAATTAGGAAGATCATGAAAATTAACTCGAGAGAGAGTGGAGAGCAGCAATCCATTTTCTGCAAAGAAGAAAATGAAACAGTGCTTTGCCATACTGATTCAAGTAAAGACGAAGTCACCGCAGCAGTTGTTACTCCACCAGCTCTCATGTTAGCACGAACAGGTGCTCCAAAACCAATGGAAGAATCTTGCCGCCTGGTAAAGCATTATGTAGTTAAATACTGCCATCAACAACATGGAGAGAAATATTTAATTCACCAAAGGAATGATGTCAAAAGTTATTACCTTTCTGAAATGGTTTTTTCTAAATCGACAAATGCACCACCACAGATGAAAAGAATATCTTTTGTGTCAATCTGAACATAATTTTTCATAACAATTAGAGGAAATACTAAAAACTTAATATAAACATGGAAACACTCAAATCCTAGAGTTCTCTGATGCAAAGTAAGATTGATAGAGGACCAAAGCAGGTAAAGGGACTGCATTTGAGTTGCTCTTTATAGAAATTGTGAAATCTGGCAAAATGAAACAAGCATAGAGAAAATAATAGAGGTGATAGATAGAGCATGCAACCACTCAAATCCCAAAGTCTCTGATGCACACCAAGATCAAGAGAAGACCGAAGCAGGTAAATTGACTGACAAAATGAGATAAACCTACGAAAATAGAGAAGGTAAAGAGACAATATTCTATTGAAACCACACTAAGAAAATAAGCAAGTTTTCAGCTAATTTGCAAATGAGTTGGCTCTCACATGATGCCTACTTTTGAAATCTGTACTCTGAGTAAAATAATACTGTGTTCATTCTGCAAAAGAAAACTTGATATGAAGACATTGCTGATGAAGTCCAATTCCACCACAGAAAACAGAGCCACCTTTACAAATAGCGAACCTTATCAAGGGTCACAAAAGTAGCCATACACAGCTGTCCTATACGATATATATGGTGACTGCAAGACATGAAAAGCCTGAAAGCGCAACCAGGAGATGAAGCAAAAATAGATCACAACAGAAGGGCATATTCACAGCAGAATACCTGTATGTTATCACCTCGGGGATGCTTCCTCGCACCCTTCTCAGGAACATTTACTATCTGGAGAACAAAAACAGTTGTTAAAAACAGGAAGAGGTGGACAAGCTCCCTTTTGCCTCTGAAGCAACATGAATAGCTTGGGCATACAAAAATCGCATTCTGTATCTTGAACAAGTGTCTTATACAATGAAATCTAAATATCAGACTATGATGGGTCGGACAATTCCATTTTTGGGGTATGCAGTCCTTCGACGGTTCAAAAATGTTTTTGTAACATTTTATCAAGTAGAGGAATGTCATAGCTTCTATAAAGATTCTAATGGTTTAAGAACTCAGATACAACCACTGAAACAATTAAGCAGGTACTCAGAGTTCTTATTTGTGTTCCTCAAATGCCAATAGGATGTTCTGGCAGTGACAGTTCTCCTCTCTATATGCAAGCTTGACCACAGAAAAGTATGACAAGAAAGGTGAAATACTTTGCAAACAATTATGCGTATTAGCTCTTATCATCTGCAACAACAGCACATCTTTGGTGCTTGATATTTTTAGCTTATCCACGTACTTAATAGGGCCTCTTTGGGATGGTTGTATGTAGCTTTTGCCTGATATCTTTCAATTTAACTGTGCCTTTTCACTTTAATTTCAGCTACTGCTATATTTTGGGGGTTATGATCATAGATATTATATAAATTTTTGGCTTTTATCCCAAAATAATTGAATGTAAACCAAAGGCATGCTTCAATAAATCAAAAGCACCAGCCAGAAGATGAGAAGAAGAACTTTTGCATCCAGCTTTAACAAAGTTTTTTATGGCAATCAACAAGTTGGATTTATACCCAAAAGCCCAAAGGATTTTTGAGGAATCAACAATTACAGCAATCTTTATCGAGATTACTTTCACAACATATCCACTCATACAGATACTGTGCAATTATTTCAAAAAGGGCATGCAATTTGCAGACCTTGTTTAATGGGATTCAAGAAAGCATGAAGGGGAAGAGAAAGTTGCTTGGCAAATGTACTACAGGATACAAGCCACTACTATTCCACCAAGAAAGCATCATGTGACTTACTGTTCCTTCCAGCATCTTAAGCAAAGCCTGTTGAACCCCTTCACCAGAAACATCTCTGCTGATATTTAAACTTTCAGCCTGCAATCAAACTTCACAGTAAAGACAGATGGCTTGCAAAGTAGAACTAAATGGAATAGTCATGAAATAACCCAGGAACCTTCTTAGTTATCTTGTCAACTTCATCAATGTACACCATTCCTTGCTGAGCTGCTTGTACATTGAACTCTGCTACCTAAGGAAAATTCAGAAACATCATAACTGACAACTTCTTTCATAATTTTACTAAAGGAAACTGACAGATGCAAGACCATTATAAGTACAGATTTAACAGGAAAAACTGCTTATCATGGAAGCTCCAACTTATTAAAAAAAAAAAAATGACAACTCCATCTACCAATTACCCAAATAAATATAGAACGAAACTCACTGTCGCAAATATCCACTACTAAATAACACAAATCCCTACACAAGAATTACCATCAGCACGTTCATTAGATCCTTTTAAGCATTTCAAACTATTATATTGGAGCTAGTTATATCCAAATTTGTTATTTGTATCAGACAGAAGAAAACGTGACATAAGCTGACATCACATGAAGTAAGCAGCTATGCCTACACTGAGACAGGGACTGATGATGCCACCAGATTGATCGAACTGAAGATGGTATTGAAAGAAATCAAGTGCAAAAAGCAACAGCGACTTAACTACTAATCTTGAAGGGATAGAGACATGAACTCACCGTGAGCAGCTTATAAAGTATTGACTCCACATCTTCTCCAACATAACCAGCCTGCAAAAGTAATCCCATTATGTGTCTGAGTAAAAGATGTTGAGCCTAGACCAAGAGCAGCGTGGAAAAGCAAGACAATCTCAATTTCAGTAGTTAATATTATTACAAGAAGAATGTCTCAACTTTACCTGTGTGAGAGTTGTTGCATCAGCAATGACAAAAGGCACATTCACAAAACGAGCAAGTGTTTTTGCCAATAATGTCTTCCCTATTCAGGAGTACGCAAGTCAGAGGCGCGCGGTGAAAGAGGTAATGAAAACGACATAAAACGACACTTAGCAAGCATTCATCGCATGCCCAGACCAGAGGCGCATTATTTGACAGAAGCTATCATACCCGAGCCTGTAGGGCCCATCAAAAGGACATTGCTTTTCTCTAGCTCCACGTTATCATCATCATCTAATGTTTCCGGAACTCCTGACTCTGCTCCTGACCTAGTAATAAAAACACTAGATCAATTTCAAATCACTATAACAAAGGTAGTATGACAGAAACTGGAGCCAAAAATAGAGGTCTCAACAGTTTATACATGCGATATTCACAATGCTTATTGTCTGTAGATTTGGTCGGGCCACTGTCAACAAACATTCGCCCAACAAACTGACTAGTAGATGGCATACATGATGATGTCACAGCAGTCAAATGTTATATACTGCAGGACCAGCATTTCTTAAAAAGCTATTGCTGTGCCAACCCATAAACCCAGCCTAAAAGAAGTAATTGAGAGTCAAATTTTGCTATGAAATTGCTTGAAGGAAAAGAGAGGCCAAGAATAGCTAACCCTTTTTGGGAGGCAAGGTATATTCTTTTGTAGTGGTTATAAACAGCCACAGAGAGTACCTGCGGCATAGGCACAGACCATCTGCGTTAGCTTCTAATAGAATACAAGGTTCACACTACAAGTCCAAAGAGTCTTATTAGTGAGAAGACCTTAAACCATATCTTTACCTGCGAACTGAACTTCATATCAAAGACAAAGCATTCAAAAACATGCATGTAAACTGAATTACTCTTTTCCTTGCTCTAGTTGATGATTTGCTTATTGAATAACTAACAGAGGAAAATCATTTTGAATCCATTCATGCAGAAATCTCAAGGGGAAATTAGTTCTACAAGAGATCCTATTAGTAAAGACTGAAACCAGCTACTTGGTTTGCTCGATGACTAATTTTGATTAGCTTAACCAATACAATCATGACCATAATAATGTCATCAGTGATAATTACTAACTCAAGTCAAGATGCCAAGTAACAGCCGCTAATCTTTTAGGAGAACTAAGAGCAAATGACATATACCATATCCGTAATCCACATGAAGAACCCATCTGAGGATTTCAATTAAACATCCATTTAGCACTGGTGAGAGGGAAGGAAAATCATCAAGACTCCTAGTCCTATTTGCAATTTGAAGAACTATCCCTACAGTGGCTAGGATATGCAGCAAATCAAAACAGACGGAAGAGAATTAAATAAGAGAACCAGAATATGATGTCCCACCGGATCAAAGATGTCAGATATATGCCTGAAACTAAAATGTCGTCCAAATGTGTATCATGGAGAGCTAATCAAGCAAGATCTAACGCAGTGTTGCATACTTTGCCAAAGGTCTCTAAACTCTACAGTAAATCAACCGGCAACTCATGAATGGCATTAAGAAGATACTGAGATAATGATAACACGTAAGAATAATAAGACATAACATTAGAATGCTGGACCTTCGGCATCAACAAAACATTTCCCACCTTTTTGGCTCTTTCTTGGCCAATGACAAACTTGTCGAGGCCCTTGCAAATCTCCTTTGGCGTGGGCAAATCCTTGCCCAAATTTGCCCCGCCCCATCCGTCCTTCTCCCCACCATTTCCACCAGCAGCACCTCCACTGCCACCACCAGAGCCACCTCCACCGGGGCCAGCAGCACGGATCACATTGACCCCAGGCGCAAACGGCGGCCCCGGCGGAGAATGCACAGCCAACCCGTTCCCGGTAGGTGGGCCCGGAGGGGGCGGCCAATTCTCCGGCGGGTCCCCACTGTAGGACCTGAGAGTCTCCCAGAAGGAGAACCGCAGCTTATTATTCACAAAATCATTGTACCCACCACCACCCCTATTGTCCTCATCGGAATTAGCACCAGCACTATTACTAGAATTCCGAGGACCGCCGTTCTTGTTCCTCTTCTCGACGCCGTTGTTGTTCTTGTTCGTGCTCGCCACCCTCCCAATCTCGACAAAGCTGCCCTGAAGAGGGGCAATCCGGTACGGATGGAAGTAGTAAGCAGTCTTACAATTGGGGCACAAATTGACGGCCTGGTAACCACCCGACGCGGCCTTGGCGGAGTCGCCGCCGCCGCCGCCGCCGCTATTGTGCTGGGCGAAATTCTGATCGAGATTAGGCGAGAAGTGACGATTGGAGAAGAGGAGATCCATACTCTTGGAGCACCGGGGGCAATTGGCCTCGGCCCGGATCTTGCGGTGGCGGAGGTCGTCGGAGCCGCCGTGGTCCCACTTGTAGCGCTCCTGGACGCCGATGAGGGATTCCCGGCGGCGGTGGGAGGCGAGGTTGAGGTAGTTCAGGTGGGTGGAGATGGCGGAGACCTGCATGTAACGGTGGTGCTGCGGCGAGGAGGCGGAAGAGGAAGAAGACGACGACGGAGACGAGGAGGGACGGGTCAAGCACTTGGAACCCACCAACCCTCTGAGCTTCCTCCATCTCCATATCGTCGGAGACATAGTAAGATTGCAGATAGCTTTTCTGGGTCGCTGTCACCGAGAGAGGTAGAGGGGAAGATAGAGAGAGGGGGGAATTGGGATCTGGAGAAAACTTATGGGTAATATAGAAAATGAGCAGCAGTTGCAGGGGAATAGATAAAGTAATCTAATTTATATGGAGTCCCATGATGGACTGTGGACGAAGCAAAGCGACGAGGGAGCGTAGGCAGCGAATTGCATGAACGAATAGAATTGTTTTTTAAGAGAGAGAGTGGAGGTGGAAGAAGCGAAACCGCGCTGTCTCAGTTTGCTTGAAGCCTATGGTTTCGGAGGAAGAGAAAACGCATGACACACACGTCTCTCGATGCATCGCCATTTCCTCTCTCTCTCTCTTCTCACCCAATCCACAACTTGTCCTAGAAACAATGGTGTCCTCAGCGCTTGTTGTCGCCGGCGCGGTTCGTGTTTTCACTGTTTCCTCGGCTTTGACCGCATCGCTCGCTCGTGTGTTTATCCGCTCGGCCTCTCGCCGCTCTCGTTTCGCCTGCTTTATCGGGCCGAACCGGTCGGCTCTTACCTTAGACTTCGAGCCCAAGACAAGGAAAAATTCTTGCATCCACGTGATTAATCTTTACCGCTGGATCGGGAGTTGTGAATTCTACAGAGAACACATGTCGAAAGAAGGTTTCCCATTTGGAGGGTTGTTTCAAGAAACTTTTGTAATATAATTTTTCTGTCTCAATCAACTCCAGAAAGATTTTCCATCTTGTCTCGGTTTTAATTTGTTCTAAAACGTGTTAAAGGCTCGATTTGTTTAGCATATTATATTTTTCGGTAAAATATTTTTCTCATTTTCCGTTATTTAGATCGCTTAGGAAAATGGGTCAACAGAAAAAAAAAAAAAAAAAAATTCTTATCAAAGTTGAAATTCAGAAAAATGATTTCCTTAATATGATTGAATATTGACGCTCGAATTAGAAACCCTATGCTTGAATATAGAACCCCTAACACTCATTCTTGGATGCTCGGTAGCAAGCCAGTATTAAAGTTTAAGGTCAGGACCTCAATGCTCGAGCCCAGGTCAATCAAGGCCATGCTCGAGACCCTAGCCGCTACACCCTAGTCCATCGAAGCCGATCCCAATCCATCAAAAGCAAACCCGAACCAACATCCATGCTCGAGACCCTAACTGTAACAACCTGATCCAATGAGGAGGATGAGTAATCACTAGGGCCACAGGGCACGGATAAAGAGCAACTCTTGGCAAACATTTAGAATAACGAAGATAGCAGTTTTGAATTGAATTGCATACCAAACAAAGAGAGAATATGCCTGGGATATATATATAAATATAAATTGAAATTAACTCAAGATACACATTTTGATATGATAACAAGCTTTACTTTAGAACTCCAAAATTGAGTACTCTCAAGCTAGAGCACTACTAGGATAAGTGATGTTTTAGAAAAATGCTTGTCCATACATAGAAAACTAAAATCGCGAGGCTCACTGTGATTCAAACCTAAGTGGATAATACCTCAAATAAATTAATACAAGGTGTCACATTAGCGCCTGTGTCCGCCGAGGCTAGGCTTGTGCTTGGGACCTCGGCTACATACATCGGTACCAAAGTTCCGAGCCCAACCTCAATTGACCCAATCTCGAGCACCAAGTCTAGGGCCCAACCTTAATGGACTTAGGTCCAAGTGCCGAGGCCCAGCTCTTGTAGACCCAAGAGGGGCACCTAGGAGGTGGGTACAAGCATCAAGTTCTCGAGCTTCATTTCGGTGGACTCAAGACCAATGTCCATGCTCGTGCCTGATGGTTAGGATTCAAGCTTAAGACCATAGTAATCGTCCCATGTTCCATAGCTATCCATGTGCAAGACACTACCCGCCTAAATAGTGCATGTTTACTTAGAAAAATCACCTTTACTTTTCTTTACCAATAAATGAAAATGTTTTCTAGTTCCTTTTCAGATCTCTGCCAAATAATAAAAATAACTTTTCAGAAAACATAGAGAGCACTCGCAAATTAAATTTCTTTTTCTTTTTATTAGGTTAAAGACGACGAGCCGGAGTGACTAATCAAGGGCAACAATGGTGATTGACACATGGTGGTGCCCGGTGGAGGATTCGGTGGCAACAATGATGATAGCCTTCACTGAAGCTCAACAGTGAAGAATCGCTAGACCAGCGGTTAGACCAACGATGAATGTATAAGATGGTGATTCCACGCCAGGCTCAATGCAATTGGTAATTGAATTGAATGAAAGGAGTTCCTAAACTAAAACAAGAAGAGATCCCCGATTTGCTGAGATTTATTCAATACAAATTTAGGTCTAAGTTACATTAGAAAACGCGACTAAGCGCCGTTTGACAAAGCAATAGCATTATAGGTACATTGCATAATTTAAAACGGATTCTAAATTTTGATCTCACCTCCAATTGTCGTGGTTTGGCTTAGTGATCAAATAATTGATTTGTTATAGGAACGAGGCGCATGACATATTCAATTCTCCATCCATCATCCATCCAAGTTTCAACTCACATCTTACATAATCCGGCGACTACAATGTTATCATGTACATTATAGGTATGAACTTTTATCACCATTGGCATGTCATGTCATAAAAGAGACCCTACTTAAATCTCGATCTAACTAGTCGATTAGGTTGGACCGTTAACTTGCCACCAAATTGATAGGGGCATGAGCAAGTCAAACTATTCATGAGCTACTCAAGTTCAACTGCACGAACGCTTGATTCTTTCCAACTTCTAATCGAGTTCGAATAGCTTTTTTTTTTCCCTTGTGAGTTTGAATTGCTTGAGTACTTGATTAAACAAAGTTAGAAATATTTGGCTCAAGTAGCTAACGAGGGCAAGGGGATGAAACAAAACATTCTCACATCTTCTTTTAATTCTTTAGTTTCCGTAAATAGAAGATTTTATGCATGTATGGAGATATTTAAAAGTTACATTCCGCTATCGAATTGTTAACTCCCTACAAACAACTTTGATGTAAAATAAAAAATAAAAAATTGACGCTAATAAGATTGATGCCATTAACTATACATTGATTGTGTCCATTGAGTCAAGTCAATGTTGATAGGAAAGTGCTAAAACCATTGAGATAAAGAGGAATCTCTTAAGACTGGCCGTAGTAATAAAGCAAAGTTACCGAATCAAAAAAGTGAGGATCAACTGTGAGTATTGACTAAGTAATAAAGCACATTGGTCGTCGACAAGAGAAAGAGTGAATACTATTTTGAGTAGCATGCGTGTTTTAAGATTATTATGAATACTACTAACAATCAAACACCATTGTTGACTGTGAGAAGTCATAATTGACCGTCACAACAATTTTTTCCTATGATAGTTGAGCTGATGTCAATTAAGTTAAAATAGTATTGACATTGACACGTAATGTTTAATAAAAATCAAATTAACTTGATGGATAAAATGGAGGAAATAACTATTGCAGTAAAACTCTTAAGGCCATAACAATTAAAGAAGGTGCCAACGGACAATTGTAATTAAGCAATCGAGTCAATTAGTTATCATCATTGAGAATTCATGTTCAATTTTAGAGCCCAATCAATTTCCCATTTCTTTGTTACCACGCAACTGTGTGTCAATTCAAAGCACAAGGATTGTTATTTTCCGTTAAGATCATCAAATAGTCAAAGTGTGATATTTCTTATTGGTGGGCGGACGATTCGAATGAAGCGATAATGAACCGAGCTCAATCACGGGTCCGAATTTCATCCAGGTTTACACACAAAAAAAAAAAAGATGATCCAAAAACTGACTCGAGTTCGAGCCTAATGGTTATTCATTTGAGTCTAGTTCGAGCTCGACAACTCGAGTCGATCCGGCTCCGAGCCGGGCATTGGCTTGGCATTAAGCTTCAACTCGACTCGATCGGACACGCACCGGTTCTTCGGTTTGTCCGGTTCAGCGACGAAAAATAAATAATAAAAAAAAGACGGGGGTTGCTTTCAGCAGCCCGGCGTGAAACTTGCTCCTTGTACGCATTTGCGAGCGCTGGCTTGCAGAGAGAGAGAGAGAGAGAGAGAGAGAGAGCAGCAAGCATGCTCTCTGCGACGAACCTGAACGAGCACGCCTCGGCGGTCCTCGGTCGAGGCGCCCACCTCAGCCACCTCAAGCAGCTCCACGCCCTCCTCGTCACCCTCGGCCACGCCCGCACCCAGTTCCTGGTCTTCAAGCTCGTCCGCTTCTGCGCCCTCCACCTCGCCGACCTCCGCTACGCCCGCCGCCTCTTCGACCACCTCCCCTCCCCCAACATCTACCTCTGGACCGCCATGGTCACCGCGTACGCCGCCCGCCCGGACCACGCCCCGGACGCCTTCGCCCTGTACCGCGACATGGTCCGCCGGGGCCTCCCTCGGCCCAACAACTTCGTGTACCCCCACGTCCTGAAGTCGTGCCCCGAGCTCTCGGAGTCCCTGGGCACGAAGCTGGTGCATGCCCAGGTCTTGAGATCGGGGTTTGGGGGATACCCAGTTGTGCAAACGGCTCTTGTGGACGCGTACGCGAGGTCTTGTTGTGACATTGGCACTGCGCGGCAGGTGTTTGATGAGATGTCTGAGAAAAGCGTCGTTTCGTGGACGGCTATGATCTCTGGTTACACGAGACTTGGGCAGATTGAAAATGCCTTGTTACTATTTGATAATATGCCGGAGAGAGATGTTCCGTCTTGGAATGCTCTTATTGCTGGCTGCACGCAAAATGGTCTCTTTTCCGAGGCAATATCCATCTTAAGGAGAATGATAAACTTCTCCGTAGAGACGCGATATAAAGAGAATAGGCCTAATCATGTAACAATCGTGTGTGCACTTTCTGCATGTGGCCACACGGGCATGCTTCAACTTGGTAAGGGTATCCATGGCTATGTATATAGAATTGGCTTAGGTCCCGATTCATTTATCTCAAATTCTCTGGTGGACATGTATGGCAAATGTGGGAGCTTAAAGGAGGCCAGACGAATATTTGAAAGGACTGCTAAGAGGAGCATGACATCATGGAACTCCATGATTAATTGTCTTGCTCTCCATGGCCAAACTGAGAGCGCAATTTGTGTCTATGAGGAGATGATGCAGTCTGTAGATGACGTCATCCCAGATGAGGTTACTTTTATTGGCTTGTTGAATGCTTGTACTCATGGTGGGTTGGTTGAAAAAGGACGTGCTTATTTCGATATGATGACCAGGAATTATGGCATCGAACCTAGGATCGAGCACTATGGATGCTTAATTGATCTCCTTGGCCGAGCCGGTAGGTTTGATGAAGCTTTACAAGTTGTCAGGGAAATGAAGATGCACCCTGATGAGGTTGTGTGGGGTTCTTTGCTTAATGGATGCAAAATACATGGACGCACAGATTTGGCAGAATTCGCATTGAAAAAGCTTGTTGAATTAGACCCAAATAATGGTGGTTATGGCGCAATGTTGGCGAATTTATATGTAGAGCTTGGGAAGTGGGATGAGGTCCGCCGGGTAAGAAAGATGCTCAAGGAGCAGGATGCATATAAGACTCCTGGTTGCAGTTGGGTTGAGGTCAACAGCCAGCTCCATCAGTTTTATTCTGTTGACTTATCACATCCACAGACGGTGGATATACACAATGTCCTGGAGAGTCTGTTTTCCGTGGGGTATGTAAGCATGAGTCCAATTCTTTTTATCTGACAACTAGTCCATAGCAAATGTATGGTAATATTTGTTGTTAAAACTTAAAACCAGCTTCCCGTTTTGCATATCCATTTGTTCGGCCCTTTGGATTCTCTAGGTAGTCTTGACTGTATGTGTTTGCTAATTCCATTCTATTCACTGCATGTCTAACTTGATTGATTTGAATGCAGTGATGAGCCAAGATGCTAATCTCCTATATCTGTTGTTTTTAACTAAAGGAGCAAGTACAAGATCCGAAGAATGGTGAAGTAGCTGTCTTGAGATTGAACACCGTGTCAACTGGATTGTGTTTCTGTCACTTTTAGAATGACACAGCTCCGGATGAGCAGATGCACCTAGCGTTGAGAATTAAATAAACCTGATTCACTGATTGTTTCTGGGAGGACAGGTGTGGCAATAGCAAGCTATGATTTATTTGGATGCTCAGACATGTTCTTTCAGTTGAGATGTCACCTGTGTTGCTTAAAACTTGTAAGGCAAGAAATATCTATGTTTGCCACCAGAAGAAACTATGGCATCGGTGGTTGCCAAGTATTTGCTAATTTTACCATTGTCAATTTGCAGTGGAAAATTTCAAGCCGCCGAAGGAAGACGTATCATCTGACCCAGCTTCAGCCCAATAACTTTCATTTCGACATCTCATTGAGAAATTTCTTATGCTACCCTGTGGACTTGGTTGTTCAGCAACCCCATTTCACCTGCTTAGTGGTGACATTAGAAATCTTCTTAAAAAATTTCCAATGGCGGTAAAGGTAAGCGACCATGGACATGGTTGTTTGGTAACTAACTTATGTATCCAAGTATTATTTTTCTGATTTTGACTTGGACTAGAACATTGTACTCCTTGGCTTATTTTTGTCCACTGGTTACATGTAGATTGGTGATACCTTAGGTGCTGATTTTGGTCCATCACTTGAAATGTTCTGATTTTGCATCCTAGTTACCATCTGTTTCTGGTACCTGCAGGCAATTGTTATAGCAGGAGCTTCATAGTTTGTCAATTAGCCTCGAGGATGTTGACGAAGAGGCTTTTATGGGGAAACAAGCACCTTTAATATCCATTTGCAAGACACTCATTAACGGAGTTTCCCATTTCCAAGAGTGGCTTGGCTGATCAACTTAAAAAGGCTCTATGTCGAAGACGGCTATGTGAATTACGCTTGAGAAGATAAGTTTATGTAAAACGGAGAGGTTATTTAGATGTAGAATGGTTACCTTTAAGCATCAACAGGACATGGAGCATGTTTGTTGTGGCACTTTTTCAGCGCAAGACGCGCAAAATTTACCCGACATTTCTTCTAGGCGCAGAAGAGAAAATCATTTTCTTCCTCTACTTTAGCCCTCTGAAACCCAGGTCTGGATCACTCTTTTACATAGCCTCAAGTAAGGAGAGCAACACTGGCTCTTTCCTTTTTCACTTGTGTGGATTGGAGAGAAGGGTGGGATTTGAATTGATAAAGAAATTTTGGTGGTGCACGATATGCCATGGAAACGTGACAAAATCCGTAGCACCATCCTCATAATCTATTCTCACTGTAGTCTTATCGAGTGCAGACATCCGTCATGTTGATTCAAATCGATCACGTATCAGTTTAGAGTAAGTATCATTGATTAGACTCTAGAAAACATTCAGTTAAACTAAAATCAGACAATTTAGCAAGCTCCACACATCATATGCTTAAGAAAACTTTTGATAGGGAGAAGAAAGTACAAACATAAAACTCTTTATTACTAAACCATTTCCATGGCGTTCGTGTACATCATATGCACATTCACCATTCACACGTCCCGGTTCACAACAAAGACTCGTTCATTCTCTCACAGTTCTTGCTTGGCGTCGCTCTTGATCTTCTGTGGCTCTGCTCCGGCTTCTCCTTCAATGCCGACCACCCGCGGACCCTTGATCTTCTCGGGGGCCAGCTTGGCCATCGTCACCGTCAACACGCCATCCTCAAGCTTGGCCCTCACCGAGTCCAAGTCAACGTTCTCCGGCAGCCTGAACTGCCTCCAGAACCTGCCGTACGACCTCTCCACCCGGTGCCAGTGATCGCCTTCCCTTTCTTCTTCCTCTCTCTTCCTCTCACCGCTCACTCGGAGCACCCGGTTCTCCTCCACCTCGATCTTGATCTCCTCCCTCTTCAACCCGGGCACGTCCATCCTTATAACATGCCCCTCCGGCGTCTCCTTCCAGTCCACCCTGGCTGGCGCCGGAGCCTCCGCAGCCTCCCTCAGGAGGCGGTCCGCCCCGAAGGGGACCTGCTCCAGGACCCGGAACGGGTCAGTCCAGAAGGGGTCGCTTAGCAAGCTGCCTATGAGTCCTGGCCCGGTGGACGCCTCCATGAAGGGCAAGAGCGAGCCATTCGAGCTTGACACGATGGCGAAGAGCAGCGACAGCACGAGAAGCAACTTCGGCGTGCGGCTTGCCATTTCTACGCTTGTGCTCAGGCTTCAGTTCAGTCGAGTGTGTGATCTCTTTCGAATGTGGCTTCAGATGAGCTTTGCTTAGCTAAGTGACCGCAGCGGGACGTGTTTATATAGACGGTGATGGCGAGATATTTGGTGGGTGGTGGGGGGTTGTTCTTGAAGGTTCACTTAGGCGCTCGATGGGTGACGAATGTTCGGGATAGATGACGACGGGTGACAGTCAGCAAGATGGAAGAACGATGCGTAGCTTTTCATCGAGTGTTGCATCACAGTTTTCGATGAATATTTAATATTTTCAGATCAGTTTAATAAAGTAGAGCATCACTCGAACATTCAAATTTTGAGAGGACGCAGGCGTCTTCCAGTTGCTTCCTCACCTTCCACTTTTAAGTCCCTCTCTCTCCAGAGTCTTCAAGAGTACGATGATAACGGCGAGAGTAGTCATCATCACAACAGGAAGGGACGAGAGCGATGCGTGCACGAGTGATGCCATGTGGGCCGGGGTCATATGGGCCCAACGATTAGATTCAGTCTCCATTCCACTCCCAAAAAACAAGGCATGGACCTGCCCATTGGGCCAGTGGGCTTGACCCGGCCCATGCTCACCTGGTCGGGGCCAGGCACGCCTCCTCGATCCAACGGGCAGTGCCCAGGCACGACCCCAGTCATGTTGGGTTGTGCTGTGCTTGACTCAACACAGCCCGTTGGCCAATGGCCGGTGCCACTACCGCATTTCCCTCGCCCCCACGGGTCGAAGACCCTCGTTAGGAGCTCAACGTAGACGATCCTTCCACGTGCAGACATCAGCTGAGGGCAAGTAAACCCTCGCTAGTTGTCACAGTCCAGCATTTTCCAAATTGGTGACGGCATCATCAAAATGAGCTCTGTAATTTCGAGCAAAACATGAGGGATGTAATAGGAACGACACAACTCAGTCCATGCGAGTGATGTCAAAGAATTTATGCTAGGAAATAATGCTGCTCTAGTGTCGATGGACACGACAAGTCCCTACCGATTATTATGTTGAATTAAGACGAATAATTGACTGAAGACATGTAACGATTCATCACAATAAGATTATTCTACGATATAAATCTGTGCACAAATTCTTAAATAAGGAAGCTGGCACGATGAACCAGCTCACGAGGCACTGCACAATCCAAGGATCAAGGGTAATCGGTCAGGACCAGTGGTGGCGCGGCCGCTCTTCGAGAGCAAGGGATAACCGGTACTGTTTTTCCATGAACGAGAAAAAGAATTTTGCTGTGATCGTTAGTAAACGAGAAAAATAACGAACCAAATAACAAAACCAACCGTTAAAAAAAAAAAACAGTTAAAAATCCTCCGCGCCGTCCGTCCACTCATTTTTGCGAAAAAGATCTTGGAAGATTCAGCGCCACAGAAGTTGGTCTCTGTTCAGAGTGGTCATGGCAGGACGAACAGGAAGAAGAACAAGAATCCAACCTTCGCTATAATGGGCACTGCGGTGACGTCGTCTCCTCTCGGGTCGCTAGGCCCTCCGTCGCCGGCGCTCGCCTCGTCGTCGCGGAAGCCGCGCGACCTCACCAGCTCCTTCTCCTTCGCTCCTCGAGGCCCCGCGAGGAGGAGAAGTAGCGGGAGACCAAGGCTCGTCGCCGTCCGTTGCGGCGGCGACTCCGCGACCTTGGCCCCTGAGGCCGCCAGCCCGAGAGGCGGCGGCGGCGGCGTGGTGCTGGAGGCGAGCGAGATAAAGGGCAGGTGCCAAAAGTGGCAATGGCAGGGACAGTACTCCATCAACTACTTCGTCTCCGATTCGGAACCCTTGGCCTCGCCTGCCAGCTCGAAGCCTCCCCTGCTTCTCGTCCACGGCTTCGGTGCCTCCATTCCCCACTGGCGCAGGTTCTTCCTACAATTCCCTATCCTGACTTTCTTTCAAAGGTTTTGATTTTATCCGCACTTTAGGATGAGGGCATTTGCAATTCGAAGTCGCGACCTGATGGGTGAGCTTGCGTGCGTTCGCGTGTGGCGCAATTTCAATTCCGGGGTTTGGCGATTTCATTGTTTTTCGGTGACCATGTATTCCGGATGCTAGTCCGTTACAGGGGAGTTTCTTGAAGTTGAGGGTTGCAATTTGTATGCGTGTGGGTGGGGCTTGATGGACCAGGATTGATGTTCTAAGGCATGCTCTGCGATTAGGCTCGAATCATGTTGTTGTCGACTGTCCCTTGAATTCTTTTGATCACTCATTGTCGATATTTAGAAGAATTCCTCTTGTTTATCAGGCCCTTTCTTCGGATATGGGTCCTCCACTTGCTCTTTGTTACTTTGAAGCATGCACGTGTGCATAATCTTAGGCGCCGAGAGTTCATTGTATGAGGAAGCAATCTGATTGCTATTTTTGATATGTTCTCCAAATTTAAGCATCTTCCAGGAATATTAGCACACTGGCCCAAAATTACACTGTCTATGCCATTGATCTTCTTGGATTTGGTGCTTCAGACAAGCCGGCCGGTTTTAGATATACAATGGAAACATGGGCTCAGGTACGAATGATGTTGTCTTGGCTTCAAATTCGGATGTGCTTCCTGTCCTTCTTGTTCAAGATCGTGGCTTGTTTCTGACAGCTGATACTGGATTTCTTGGAAGATGTCATTAAAAGGCCAACTGTTCTGGTGGGAAATTCTGTTGGAAGTCTTGCTTGTGTAATTGCTGCCTCAGGTATGATTTATTGTTTAGCAGTGTGGAATCAGCCTTCTTTCATTCAGAATCCACTGAACTTCATTAATGGGAAAGGATTATCGAAGCAGTAATCTCTTCATGATTCTTGAAGATTATGTTGCTTGTTTTTCTGTCAGAATCTAGAAAGAACCTGGTCCGAGGGCTTGTCCTGTTGAACTGTGCTGGTGGGATGAACAACAAGGCCATTGTAGACGATTGGAGGATAAAACTACTCTTACCACTGCTTTGGTTCATTGATTTTTTATTGAAGCAACGAGGAATTGCTTCTGCAATTTTTGAGCGTGTTAAAGAGAAGTAATGTATTTTTTTACTGCGGAAATCTGTTTCTTCCAAGCCTTCATGTAATGCAAAAGTAATCCGTTTCGTTTGGCCTATACAGGGATAACCTGAGGAATATTCTACTGTCTGTTTATGGAAATAAGGAATCTGTGGACGATGAATTGGTTCAGGTAAATGGAAGTTCCCTATTGATCAAGTCATCTTTTTAACTGCCTGGAGATATTTGTTCAATATGCCTCTTCTCTCATTGGACTGCAGATAATTAAGGAACCAGCAGATGACGATGGGGCTCTGGATGCTTTTATCTCCACTGTGACTGGCCCTCCTGGACCAAACCCTGTGCAATTGATGCCAAGCATCTTGTTGCCTGTTCTCATTTTGTGGGGCAACCAAGACCCCTTTACTCCTATTGATGGGCCTGTTGGTAAATACTTCTCCACTTTGCCTTCTAAACTTTCTAACGTTAGCCTCTTTCTTTTAGAAGGGGTAGGACACTGTCCTCATGATGACCGACCCGATTTAGTTCACGACAAACTACTTCCGTGGTTGGATTCCCTTTCTGCCTCATGAGTGGTTGCTTCAATGGCAATCTCCCTCCACTTTGCAGCAGATGGTCACACTTCTCGCACATAATAACTTGTGTCTATTTTAGATATTTTTCTTCTATTCGGAAATTCACACAGCAATCACTTTAGCTCCTCTCTGTGTTCTCGATGTCCTGAAGGAAGGAGAATCATCATATCTTCCTGGAAAATAAATAGGTTATCACTCTGTCTTTATAAATGTAAAACGCGTTTTCTTGTATATTCTCAAGTGTACATTTTCACTATATTTTTGGCAGAATGAATGGAAAATTTTTAGCTAGTGAAGATCTTTCTCTCTGTTTCCTGATGGCAATAGTATCTGTCTTGTCTTTTTTAAGCTTTACTCTTAATCCTTAAACAGTGGTTGCTTTCTTGTTATGGATGAATGTGATAGTGATAGCATGTCAATTTGCATTGATGTGGGATCTTGGTTTTCTTTACTATGCGATGATAGGACACCCTAAGAATTTTGCGATAGTTCCCATGTTCGTTTTCTTTTTTCACATGCTATTTTGTGTTAATACATGATTACTTGAAGAACAAACTCTCTCATTTTAGAGAGTCTACTCTGCAATTTCTTTAGGGAAGTTGTGCTAAATGAATTGACTGGAAGGGAGGTTGCGGATTGCCTTGTGGATAGGTTAAAGGAAGTTGACTCGAATCTCGTGTGCATCAATTATTCACTCATGTGAGCTCCTACAAGAATTAAAGCCGTACTGACCTATTCATGTCACCGCTCACCACATTGGTTTTATTCCACCGCCACGCACTCCTCTCTGAACTCTCCTGAGTGACGATCCATCAACAAACATACAAACGCCGTCGTAGGAATCTATATGGAACATATCCTCCTACTAGCCTACTTAGTTATGGGTTTGAAGGCGAATTAGAAGACCGTTGGCAGGGACCGGCGATGGATTGTAGATGATCATCTCGTCCGGGATGGCCTTCTCTATTTTGAACCTTGTCACCAGATTGTGTATGAAAACAAGTAGCTCGAGTCTCGCGTATTCCTTCCCCGGGCACATGCGAGGACCTCCTCCGAAGGGAACATAAGTGAATGGCGCTGGCCCATCCCCCTCGAATCTGGATGGATCGAACCTCTCTGGATCGGGGAAGTACTTGGGGTTCTTGTGTGTTGAATATACTGTCCAAAATGTCTGCACATCATGAAAGTGGTTAGAAAAACATCGTTAGGGAATGGAGTGTTTGTGGATTGTCATCTTCGAAATGGACCGAGGAGATATGACTCTGTCAAAGTACACTCATCAAGCTATGAGAAAATTTAAACTCACTTTATGATAGTAGAAACCTGGTGAAGGATATTCTAATATCATTTTCATTTCGTACCCACACGAGTGTATGAATTGAATTCATATGGAACTCGACGTTGATTAAGTTATATAGGAAAAAAAAAACAGAGATTTTGGAAATTTCGAGTTCCTCACGTCACTTCTCTCATTTGGTTTTCCTTTCGGGATCTTATGCAGCTGAGATTATCACATATGATTCGGTGTTTAGAGTAGGAAAACATACTGAAGGCTCTGGAAATGGACAGTCAGTAAACTCTTTCTAAGAACTACATTTTTTAAAGCATTTAGATGAAGATGGTAATAACCTTCCAACCCTTTGGAATTGTGTAGCCAGCAAAAGTGAAATCTGTAATGGCCTCTCTGAATGAGCCTTGAGCAGGCGGACAAAGCCTCATGGACTCGCAGGCAACATTCCATGAGTACTTCATTTTCTTGATGTCGTCCCAGTTCAGTAGCTCATCCGGACCCTTGGACTTTGCTATCTCCATTTGTTCTGTTCAAAGAAGCAATTTCAAATGGCTTGTCATGGGCTAATTTCGCCTGTACATAGAGCCAAAGATTTTATCCCGTAACAAGCTCAATGTTGCGACCCCTAGAGTATGCAATGAGCTGAAAAGGAAAATCAAGAATCCATTCTATAAAAACAGAAGCGATGGGCAAACCTATCATATATCGGTACCGGGGTACAAGGAACGTATCCCGGAATTCTTAGAACAGCCAGAAACTTTTCTTGAACTAAGTTCCTAGAGTCAATGCAATTGAAGTTTCACAATTCCAACATCATTTTTGTAAAGTATAAGACCTCGTTTTTTGCACAAGCATCAAAGTATTTGATAGAGAACATTGTATATAGGTTTAGCTTAGGTTTACTGCTTTATTTTACCAAATTTTGCATGGTTGTCATCATATTTACGGAGGTTGTGGATATGTCTTTCCACTGCAGATATCTAGTTAAAAGTTTCCCAGGATAATGAGATTCAGTACTCTCCTCGAATTGATCAAGAAAAACAAGTGTGAGTTGATTACGCGAGAAGTTGTAGTACCTTCATATACTCGCTGGTAAACATCAGGGAATTGGGCAAGAAAGTTCACCACGACGGTGATCGAAGTACTGGTCGTGTCATGACTCGCAAAGAGCAATCCAACAATCTTGTCCGAGACCTCCATCTCATAGAACACGCTCCCATCATCATCCGCTTCAAGCAGCAGCCGAGATAACAAGTCCCTGGCATTAGCATCTTTTCCCTCTAAGAGCTCCTTCTTCCGTTGCCGAATGATCGCCAAGAGCTCTTCCCTTAATTGTTTCCCTCCGCTGACAGCCTTGCTAAACGCCGTGCCAGGGAGATTAATTGGCACCGAAATGAGCCCAGGGGTGATACGAGCAAAAGGTTTGGCAAATTTTGAAACGATCTGCAGATCTTTGATGTTCATGAAAAGGCGACAAGCCAGGGCGAAAGTGTAATTCTTGACCGAAGGAAAGACCTCAACTTCCTCTCGTGGCGCCCACTCCATGTCCAAGTGATCCCTGGCCATCGAGTCCATGATCGGTATGTAATGTTGGAGAACCTCTGGCTTAAGGAACTCCTGCAAGAAGCTGCGCAATTTCTTGGAGTCGTCCCTGTTGAGCTTCTCTAGGGTCTCTGGGAAGGCTAGGACTTTCTTCATGGAGCTGGGCCACCAGGTGGTGATGTACTTGTTCTGGCCCGAGAACAAGAACTTGTTCCCTGAGGCCCCGCAGAAGACTGCCAGGTTCTCGCCGAACAACGAAGTCCGGAAGACCTCCGGCGAGTACTTGGCGGTCCTGTCCACTATGAACTTCTCGGGGCGGCCGCCTTTCGCAGCACCGATGTACTCCAGAGACTCGCCAATGATGGGCCATCCTCTTTTGCCCGGTGGGACATTGGGCGGCGAAGGTTTCCTCCTGAAGACAAGGAAGAGAATGGAGAGAGAGACGTAAAGAATGGCCAAGTAAAGAAGAGATTGAGAAAAGAGGTCCATGTGCCTGTGTTTGGTATTGGGCTTGGTTAAGGCAATAAGAAGCCTATGGCGTTGGAGGGACTAGAGAGAGGTTAGAGATGAGGAAGAAGCATCGTGTTCGGTGGTATATATACAGACAGGAGGTCGATGGTATCGATTTTTTTTCAATCATAGAACGTCTCTAACTTCTCGTCCTCGAACGGAAGGGACTAGGGATATTTCCTAATTTTTCACTGCACCATTGTCAAAAGATAAAGTTTTCAAAACGAGACTACATCGCAGGTACTAACTCACGAGTCTATGTGTTATCATGTCATTTCTTCGTTATCTCGAGCACCTTGAGTCGTTGGCCAACAGTTGTCTAGCGTAACCCCAAGAGTTTTGGGAGTAATTCTGGCCCAGAATTTCTGGAGACTACTCACCGTCGAATATTCCTATTTCTTCGGCAAATCATCGCCACCTTCTTATCTACTTATCTATTCCGCGTGGACTCGCTCTCCGAGGTCCCCTCACTCTACACTGGCGTACTAGATATACGAGAACGATCGATCGTCCGGGATTGCATTGTCGAGGGGTGCGAATCTGGAGGGTCCGGACGCTCCCTCTTCTTGCCATACTCTCATGATGTTACTGTACATTTACGGGCCTTGATTTGATACGATTACATCCACGTTTCGTGTTTCACGTGTGAGGTATAACTTTGATTTGATACAATTACATCCATGTTTCGTGTTTCACATGTGAGGTACAACTTGCAAGTGTCGAGACCGAGATACACAAATGATATGCACTATTGATCCTTTTTTTTAATCGCATAAGTTTTCTTGAAATAGAAGGACGAAGTTTTCAAGATAGATAATAATGCTAAATAGAATTGTTAAGTTTTCGGTCCACATATTTTAGAGACGAATCTCAGCACCCCTTAGCATTATAAATCATCATATCTCCACTTTTCGGATTTCAAAGCATGTGCTTACGAATGGATACCTACTAAAATAATATGATGCGGATTTCTCGAAATATTGTAGATTACTCACTCCGATCAATATATTATATGTACTAAACTAAATTTGAGCAGTCAAATTTGAATAGGACTCAAAGAAACTATTCCATAATCGCATTGCATGTGCCATGAATTAAATCTAAACCATTGAAAATTATGTTGGTAGTTTGTTTGTAAAACAAACAGAGAGGTGCATTGTCCCACATCGTGTACAAGATTTGACACTAATCAAGGATCATTATTTTTATTTATTGAAAATTCGGATTTATTTTTATAAAAATTAACAATTGCGTCCTTTTGAAATAGTGTAACTATTCAGAAGGAGTTACGGTTATTTTTTATTTTTTATTATTTAATTCTAAATTTTCTTATTTCTTCCAATGGTTATCTTAGAGTTCGTACCTGTTTAGACATAATTTCTTAATTCTTGGAAAGTTGTGTCTGTTCAAATATAACTTCTTGTTTTTGCTATAAATTACTAAAAATGTCTATTCAATTACGACTTTTTCTTCCATTTTCGTTTTTTTTTAAAGAATATACAGCCATTGTTTCTAATTGTTTCCCATGAGAGACTTTAGAAAAATACTAAAATTACTATCTAATATTCTCATTTTTTAAGACTTTATTATATCCTTAGGAGGAAATTTGCCTTTGATCATTAGCAATATTGTGGGGCAAATAAATCCTTAAAGAAAGTGATATCACGTCTCAAAATTTAACTTGATTGCTTTAAAAATCTAACTTCATTGTTTTACCCAATTTGAAGCCATATTTTTACAACAATTTTAAGGATTTATTTGTGCAACAATGAAGTTAAAGTCAATCACCAAAATCACCAGAAGCAAAAGTTCCTTCAGAGGCTTTGGGTCGTGATGTATGTGGCCTGGCTGTGTATCTCGCTCGCTCGCGGCATGCTAGACGAATGATTTATTGCCAGTGGTGTGAGCATTGCACGATTATCTGGTTCTCTTCGAGTCGGCCCCAAATCTGGGCGAGGGCTTGCGGGCCCTTGCCATTAGGGGTGTGCATGGTCCGGGTGGGCGATTCCCAACCTAGAACCGGGACCGCCCGCTAAGGACCGGTTCCGAAAAATTAGAACCGGGATCCACTTGTTTGTTGCATGAATCCACCTGGGAACCGAACCGCCGGTCCAGTCCGGTTCTTGGGTAGATCCATGGAACCGGTCTCACAATAATAATAATATCACTTTCTCAATCCCACCTTGCTTCTTCGCGTGCTAGCCTTTTGAGTTTTGCCCACTAATTGCTCGGTGTTTTGTCAAGGTCTACTTTAGACTTTTTAACTTCTGGACGTCTCCATTTGCTCGGCGTTTTGTCAAGAAAACTGCAGGCCAAAGAACGAACTTGACGCAAAACCCAGATCAAGATCAGCTCAAATAAGCTCAAACACTCGCATCCGATCACTAACGAGACAAAACATACAAGCTAACGCAAGCCGCCGCCGCAAGAGATGAGATCCCACTCCGGAAAGATACCCGGAAGACAAATTGCTGCAGAACAAGACTAGGCATGGATCATATCAAAATGTTTATGAATGTCGCGTCTGCAGTTACCTAGGTTATGTGACATTACGGTTTGTCTTACAGGAATTCAGGTCACCATGTGTGTTTGAAGTATTTTTCTGGGATTACCCGTGATTGACATTGGGATGTAACTATCCGTCCTCTGTTTTCGAAATTACAGTGGAAGTGCAGCACGGTATTTCTTCTAAACTTAGCTAGCATTGCTTGATTTATGCAGACATCTATCAATCATCAATCAATCACGAATTTTAGCAAAAGCTACGCATGATACGTCATTTTCCAGAATTTCAAGTGTGCATTTGACCCTTAAGGAGCGCACCCATTTGAAGCATTGCTTAACCAAATGCAGAGTAGCCGCATCGAGAAGGCCGCTAAGCATCAGCATCATTTTGTCTATATTTAGCAACCAAACAAATCCCAAACATAATAAATAACAAAATCCGAGCATATCAAACAAAAATAATTATAAAAGCCCCAGAAAACCCCCCAGTAAACCCCCCCGTTCGGGCTTACCGTCCCTCTGGACCTCTGGCGGTCTCGGAAGGTCCGGGGCTGAGTGGCGCCTAAGGACCTCTGGCGGTCTCAGAAGGTCCGGGGCTGAGTGGCGCCTAAGGAGGATTGGGACTTTCATCTGCGCGCAAAGATCGGGACTACTTTTGGTTCGTGCACTGCTTGCCTTTTGATGCTGGGTTTGTTAATTAGTAATTTCAATTTTTTTAATATTAAAAATTAATCGGTCCGGTCCGGGTGGGCAAGTGGATGGATCCGCCCTTGGAACTGGGAACCGGACCGGTACCCACCGGTTCCCTCAAGAACTACTGGTTCCGGGCGGTCCGGGCGGATCCCGGTTGCTTTTGCACACCCCTACTTGCCATAGGTCGGCCAAGGTCGCCGACCCCCGGCCGGGCCCGCGACCCTAGTTAACCCTCACCCCACCTTCACTCGGCCCTTCCCGGCGACGACGGGAGGCGGCAACGGTGAGGGCTCAACCCTCAGCCACCTTCTTCCTCCCTCCTAGGGGCCAGCAACCCCACCCGACCCTCACCCCACCTTTGCTAGCTCTTCCCTAAGCAATGACGAGGAGGCAGCGACGAGCGAGGGCTCAACCCTCAGCTGCCTTCTTCCTCCTTCCTTGTTTTTTTTTTACAAAAAAATATATATTTATATATTTATTTAATTAAATTAAATTAATTTTTATATTAAAATTCGAATCCGTGCAAAAACAACGTCGTTTTTGCGTTTCTTTGCTAAGTCAGCTCTCCGGCGAAAATAATAAAAAATTACCACGTAGAATTTCCGACGGGGTTCGCCGAAAATGACACTTAAGTATCACTTTCCTAACTTTTGGCATTTAAGTGTCTCTTCCTATCAAGTTTTAGTACTCAGGAAAACAACCGTTGCCAAAATTTATTACCATTCCAATGGCATTCCTAACGTGGCTTATCCGTATGCCAATTTTCCGGTGCAAGTGAAGGCAAATGTTGGGTCATTCATGGATGTTTTGGAGGATTACTTGAGAATGTACTGAGGTGTTGCTTTTTGCTTTTCGGCTTATATGCTAAGGTATGCGATATTCTTATCTCCATGTTTAGCACGTAAACTGCTACACTATTTGTCATTGAGGATTTCATACTTGCTCTTAGTCTTTAGTCATCTTTTGGCGTGTGTTCAATTCCATCTGTGGGATAATGATAGAATGGAAGAGATGAGATATGCCCCTATTTAAGACTTCCATAACAAAGAAAATGATACTCATGCCACGTGTCTATGCTTGGGCTGTTGATCGTTGTAGGCGGCAAACCAAGGAAGGTGAGTTCAATCTCAATGAACTACGAGATCGACAACAGGTGTGTGAATGATTGAACTGATACTGGAGGTGTCTATTGAATTCTAGCAACATATGACTTGGACTTTCTAAACGTAGTTCTGTGCAATTGGTTATTTGCTAATGAAACTGCTTGTCAACAGGACATGTGTATGTGATGTGGCCTGAAATATGTTCTTAATGGGTCTCTTTCAAAGTGATTGTTGATTGATTATGATTGGATGTTGTCTGCATGTGCAATGGAGACAATGTTGCTCCTTTTGGTATGCTGCATAACTTTGGGTCACCTATGGTTTAGTAGAAAGTTACCTTCCTAGAGGGCGCACGTAAGCAGGGTGCATTTTATTGATATGAAGCAAATTGTCTGTTGTAATTTATTTAGGCATTTTTCAGTTTGAGTTAATTACAGCCGAAACCATTTCCTAGTGTTAAAAGAAATACGGATTCGTGGATTTGGTGCATAGTGACTTATGTGAACTCAATGCCTTGATCGTTATGTCATGGTTGGGTTACTCAATGCTTGTGCACAATTGGGAGCACTGGAGTTAGGCTGTTTGGCCGGTAACTTGATAAACAGAAACAAGTTTCTGGATAACCCCATCTTGGGCCTGGAATTGATCTACATGAATGCAAAATGCGGATGCATGGCTAGAGACTGAGGGGTTTTCATGGAAATGAGATAAAGTGGTGTGGCCTTACCATGAATGGGCGTGGCAATCCTACATTTGTGTTGTTTGGCCAAGTAGAGAAGCTTGGGTATTTAAAAGTTAAAAATATAGTGGGGGTTATTCTTTGAGATAAAGTGATGATATGGAAAAGATGTAACATCTTGGCTTCAAAGAAATAAGTACCCCATTTGATTATAGTTTTAAATTGAATTATAATACCGACAGAGCGGTAGTACAATTTGAATATGCTAGTGCTATAGGTTTTTAATACATGCGATGCATTGTGCTAGACTCAATATTACTTATTCCGTATAAGTTGAGTACATATATTTGTAATCCAAATATAGAACACTGGAAAGTTATTACCCGAAATTTTGGTTATTATTAAGAACTAAAAATTTGGGATTATTCAATAATAATTATCTGGGTATATTAGAAGGATATGCTAATGTTAGTTGGGTTACAAGTGGGAGAAATATACAATCCATTACTAGATGGATTTTCAAATTACGTGAATGAGTTGTTTCTTGGATGAGCAAGAAACAAATGTATATAACAATTGTCTACGTGAGGTCAAGCAATAATATGGCTAATCCCTTGACAAAGGCTTTGCCAAAAGGTGTGGTAAAAATGACCTCACAAGAAATGGGGCTAAAATCATTTAACTAAAATCACCAATAATGATAATTCAACATTTTTTCTAGAACATCACTAGTTATAAGGTTTAATGGGTAAAAACAAGTTACAAGATACACAAATGATATGCACTATTGATCCTTTTTTTTTTAATCGCATAAGTTTTCTTGGAATAGAAGGATGAAGTTTTCAAGATAGATAATCATACTTAATATATTCGTTAAGATTCGGGTTGAAAATTCAAGCAAATGGACGTGCCTTTCAATCCACATATTTTAGTGACAAATCTTAGCAACCCTTAGCATTATCAATCATCATATCTCCATCTTTCATATTTCAAATCGTGTAATCAAGAACAGACACCTACTAAAATATTATGATGCAAGTTTCTCGAAATATTATAGATTACTCACTCCGGTCAATTTATTATATGTACTAAACTAAATTTGAGCCATCAAATTTGAATAGGACTCAAAGAAACTATTACATAATTGCATTTCATGCACTATGTATTAAATCTAAACCATTGAAAATTATGGGTATCTTAAGGATTTCAAGTGAATTTTTCAAATCCGGCAGTCTAGATTCAAATTTATATATATATATATAGAAGAATCTAATAGGCCGTTTCTCTGAACAGAGGCAGGTCAAAGTTGATAACATAAATCACACGGGACGAACTAATCTTCCTTTAAACATGAGTCGCGTGGGCGCTATGAAATGCGACGATCCTCTTGTGCCGTCTGTCATCACTCCTTGTCCCCATCCTGAATTCTCCTCAGCCATCGATCTTGAGGGTAGCGTCCGTTTCATCCAGCTTGAACCTAACCTTCAACCCTACTCTCTCTCTCTCTCTCTCTCTCTCTCTCTCTCTCTTATCATCCACGTGTTAGCAGCAAAATTGCAGCACTTGCGTTAAATGAAGGTCAGCCAAGGTTAGAAGCTTCTGATGTATGCTCCTACAAGTCTTATAGAGTGATCATCTATGCTAGAATATTTCATCTCAGTGGTCAACCGTTTCTAGAATCAATTCCAAGAGTCAATGCCAATGGACGATGGCCAATAGACTCAAGACTAGACCCATTAAACGGGTGGATCGAGTCAGGTTTGGGTCGGATCATAAATGGTCTGATCCAAATCGACTCATTTAACCCATTTATAACTCATTTATTGTAGTGTAAAATTTTTTACCCATACCTAACCAGTACTCGACCCATTTAACTAAACATAAGAAACTAACACAAAAAAAAAAAAAAAAAACTAAAAACCTAAGAAAGCTTATTTCTTATGTTTTTTTTTTAAAAATGGTATTGCTAAAATAATTTTATGCAACATAAATTTAATGGGTAATTTTTATAATTTTTTTTAAAAATTATTTTTAAAAATTTTTTAATTATTTTTAAATTGAATTTGTAATTATTTTTATTTTTATTTTTAATAATATAATTTTTAATTTTGTTTTTAATTTTTTGTTTTTCTTCTTCTTCGGCCAGCGATCGGCCATAGGCAAGTCTCGAGCCTTGCCCGATGCCGGCGAGCTCGAGCCGCGCCAGATCGGCGAGGCTCAAGCCTCGCTTGGCCAATCGCCAGCCATCGTCGTGTCAGCCACCGGCTAAGGAAGGAGGAAGAAGGAAAAAAAAAAGAAAAAAAATTGGAACATAAAAATTAATTATAATTTTGATTTTTGTGAATTTAAAAAAAAAAATTGTAAAGTTAAAAGAGGAAAGAGAAAGATTGTAAGGTTTTGGTTGAAAATGGGTTTTAAGTCCAACCCATTTAAGACCCACTTAAAACCTATCTATGTTAAGTCTTCAATTGTTAAACCCATTTAACTAGTTTCTTAAAAAATGAAGTAACTCTTATATGACCAATTTATGATTTAAATGGGTCATATATGAATTAAGACCCATTTTGCCACCTATACTCAAGACACCAATTCATCTTTACCGATGCTATGGTCATGTTTGAAGCCTGACCAAGGAGTCAATTTATCGAGCTTTCTTAACACAAATTTAGATAGATCTACTTTTTAAAGAGCATTAGTTTCGATGCAGTTTCAGGACTAGTGTGCTCTACTTTGTAAACCCGCATTCTCATCCACTAATCATGCATCTTTCAATGTCGGTTCAAGCACTAAATACATAAGTTCAGCGTAGCTATATGCGTCGAACCAACTTCTGATCGATGCTCCGCTTCATCATCAAAGTTCTCTCTCTCACACGCACACCATAGTTCTTATGGTTTCAGTTGTCCCAATATGGTGGAGATGGGTTCGTACAAAGCCTAATGCACATTTTTACTATCACTTTAGTAATAATAAAACTATCGGAGCAGCAATCTTTGACGAGGTACCCAGAACCAGTTCCTGTCATTTCAATTTGTTGCTTGCTCTTGCGCCTTTTTTTTCTCTCTCTATTTTTTCTATGTATCTTGGCAAAACTCTAGTTGACAACTCATGCAAGACCCAGTTTTCCGCCACCGCAATAGATTACCTTCCACGTGATTAGGGTCGACGATTCCAGACGACTCGAACATGTTATTCACACGGGCTTAGTCAAGCGTGAAAGTTTCTACTTGTGGAGGTTATGAACCATCATCGCCGGTCCATCACCTTTGCATCTAGAATGAGGAGCTGAAGTGTGAACCAGCCATTTAGTAACACAGGATTCTACCGCCTGTGTTAAATGATAGTCAGTCACGGTACAGAAACTTCTTGACATTTACTTTTCAGAAGTCTTTCAAAGTGTGCACATGCGCTGCATTTTTCAACCTAATGAAAGGTTGTCTTATGTCGGTCAAATATGACAATCTCTTAGGAAAAATTATCCAAAAAAAAAAAAAAAGTCTTAAACCTATTACACTTATATCAATTCAATGATAAACCTTTCAATTTAACCAATTTAGTCCTAATTCTTAAAACAATTAACCAATAAAGTCCATCTAGCTAATTTTGATCAAAAATCGATGACATGTTCACTAACCATCCTATGTGATATGATTAATACTAATGTGGACTATTTTTTTTTTCCATTTTTTGAATTTTTCTGAATTTTTTTAGTAATTTTTTTCTTTCATTTCCTTTTCTTCTTCTTTCCTTCTTTCATTTGTATTTTATTTTGGACAATCGCAAAAATGGTCTTTGAATTTTATGCGATGTGTAATATTGTACCTGAAGTTTTAATTTTTTCAATATGGTTCCTAAACTTTTGATACATATTTAATCTAGTTCCTAAGTTACATAAAAATACATAATGTTGTCCCTTAACTTGAATGGATGAAATGACAACATGGAAGATTTTTATGTAAACCAACACCTAGATTGAATATATATTAAAAGTTCATGGATCATATTGAATAAATTAAAAGTTCAAGAATAACATTATATATTGGACAAGCGCCGTAAAGCCCTCGCCAGTTGTGGATGAATGCAATAGCGATAGAATGTCAATTTGCATTGCTGTGGGATCTCGGTTTTCTTTACTCTGCGATTATAGGACAACCTAAGAATTTTGCGATGATTGCCATGTTCATTTTCTTTTTTCACGTGCTATTTTGTGCCAGACATGATTACTTGAAGAACAAGCTCTCATTTTAGAGAATCTATTCTGCAATTCCTTTAGCGAAGTTGTGCTAAATCAATTGACTGGAACGGAGGTCGTGGATTGCCTTAAAAATAGGTTAAAGGAAGTCGACACGAATCTCATGTGCATCCATTATTCACTCCTGTGAGCTCCTACAAGAAGTAAAGCTGTACTGATCTAATCATGTCACCGCTCACCACATTGGTTTTATTGCATCGCCGCGCACTCCTCTCTGAACTCTACCGAGTGACGATCCATCAGCAAACATACAAACACTGTCCTAAACATCCATATGGAGCATATCCTCCTACTAGCCTGCTTAGTTATGGGTTCGAAGGCGAATTAGAAGACCGTTGGCAGGGACCGGCGACGGATTGTAGATAATCTTCTCGTCCGGGATGGCCTTCTCTATTTTGAACCTCGTCACCAGATTGTGTATGAAAACGAGCAGCTCGAGTCTCGCATACTCCTTCCCCGGGCACATGCGAGGACCTCCTCCGAAGGGGACATAAGTGAATGGCGCTGGCCCATCCCCCTCGAATCTGGATGGATCGAACTTCTCCGGATCAGGGAAGTACTTGGGATTCTTGTGTGTTGAATATACTGTCCAAAATGTCTGCACATCATGATAGTGGTAAGAAAAACATCGTTAGCGAATGGAGTGTTTGTGGATTATCATGTTTGAAATGGACCGAGGAGATATGACTCTGTCAAAGTACACTCATCAAGCTATGAGAAAATTTAAACTCACTTTATGATAGTAGAAACCTGGCGAAGGATATTCTAGTGTAATTTTCATTTCGTTTCCACACGAGTGTATGAATTGAATCCAGATGGAACTCGACTCTGATTAAGTTATATGGCAAAAAAAAAAAAAAGAGATTTTGAAAATTTCGAGTTCCTCACTTCACGTCTCTCATTTGGTTTTTCTTTCGCAGTTTTATGCAGCTGAGATTATCACATCTGATTCAGTGTTAAGACTAGGAGAACATACTGAAGGCTCTGGAAATGGACAGTTGGTGAACTCTTTCTAAGAACTCCATATTTGAAAGCATTTAGATGAAGACGATAATTACCTTCCAACCCTTTGGAATTGTGTAGCCAGCAAAAGTGAAATCTGTGATGGCCTCTCTGAATGCGCCTTGAGCAGGTGGACAAAGCCTTATGGACTCGCAGGCAACGTTCCATGAGTACTTCATTTTCTGGATGTCGTCCCAGTTCAATAGCTCATCTGGACCCTTGGACTTTGCTATCTCCATTTGTTCTGTTGAAAGAAGAGCAAATTCAAATGGCTTGGGTACTAATTTCGCCTTTACATAGAACCAAAGAATTTATCGCAGAACAAGCTCAACATTGCAATGCCTAGAGTATGTAATCAGCTGAAAAGGAAAATCAAGAGTCTGTTCTATAAAAATAGAAGCGATGGGCGAACCTTGTTAAATATCAGTACCAGAGTAGAAGGAACGCATTCAGAATTCTTAGAACAGCCAGAAACTTTTCTTGAACTCTAAGTTAGCAGAGTCAATACAATTGAAGTTTCACAATTCTAATATTCTTTTTGTAAAGTATAAGACCTCGTTGTTATCTGCTTAAATGTGTGGAATTCTGTAAGGTCTAACTATTAGAAAGAAAATCTTTGCACAAGTATTAAATTATATAACAGAGAACATTGTATAAACGTTTAGCTTATGTTTACTGCTTTATTTTATAGAATTTTGCATGGTTGTCATCATGTTTATGGTGATTGTGGCTATATGTCTTTCCACTGCAGGTGTCTAGTTAAAAGTTTCCTAGGATAATAATGCTCAGTACTCTCCTCGAATTGATCAAGAAAAGCTAGTGTCAGCTGATTAAGGGTACCTTCATATACTCGCTGGAAAACATCAGGGAATTGGGCCAGAAAGTTCACCACGACGGTGATCGAAGTACTGGTCGTGTCGTGACTCGCAATGAGCAATCCAATGATCTTGTTCGAGACCTCCATCTCATAGAACACGCTCCCGTCGTCGTCTGCTTCGAGCAGCAGCCGAGACAACAAGTCCCTGGCATTAGCATCTTTTCCCTCTGAGAGCTCCTTCTTCCGTTGCCGAATGATCGCCAAGAGCTCTTCCCTTATTTGTTTCCCTCCCTCGACCGCCTTGCCAAATGGCGTGCCAGGGAGATTAATCGGCACCGAAGTGAGCCCAGGGGCAATACAAGCGAACGGGTCAGCAAATTTTGAAACAATCTTAGGATCTTTGATGTTCATGAAAAGGCGACAAGCCAGGGCAAAAGTGTAGTTCTTGGCCGAAGGAAAGACCTCAACTTCCTCTCGTGGCAACCAATCCGTGTCCAGGTGATCCCTGGCCATCGAGTCCATGATCGGTATGTAATGTTGGAGAGCCTCTGGCTTCAGGAACTCTGGCAAGAAGCTGCGCATTTTCTTGGGATCGTCCTTGTTAAACTTCTCTAGGGTCTCCGGGAAGACTAAGACTTTCTTCATGGAGCTGGGCCACCACGTGGTGATGTACTTGTTCTGGCCCGAGAACAAGAACTTGTTGCCCGAGGCCCCGCAGAAGACCGCCAGGTTCTCGCCGAGCAACGAAGTCTGGAAGACCTCCGATGAGTACTTGGCAGTCCTGTCGGCTATGAACTTCTCAGGGCGGCCACCTTTCGCGGTGCCAACAAACTCCAGGGACTCGCCGATGAGGGGCCATCCTCTTCTGCCCGGTGGGAGATTAGGCGGTGAAGGTTTCTTCCTGAAGACAAGGAAGAGAATGGAGAGAGAGATGTAAAGAATGGCCAAGTAAAGAAGAGATTGAGAAAAGAGGTCCATGTGCCTGTGCTTGTTATTGGGCTTGGTTAAGGCAATAAGAAGCCTATGGCGTTGAAGGGATTAGAGAGAGGTTGGGGATGAGGAAGAAGCATTGTGTTCGGTGGTATATATACAGACAGGAGGCTGATGGCGTGAATATTTTAATCATCGGACGCCTCTAACTTCTCCTCTTTGAACTGAAGGGACAAGGGAAATTTCCTAGTTTTGACTGCACCATTGTCCAAAGAAGTCTTCGAAACGAGACTACATTAAAAAATAGCGACTCACAGGTCCATGACATCACGTGATTTGTTCATCATCTAGATGGCTTGAGCGCAACGCCAAGACTTTTAGGAGCTATGAGTGAGGATTGGTTCAGGTCAACCCTAGACCGGCCTAACCCTGCCGGTTCTAGTCCGGTTCCCAAGGTGACTGGATCGATCCTTGGTCCTAGGATTCTTGGACCAATACTGTGCGGATTGGTTCTCGATCCTGGGAGTTCAAGGTCGGTCCAACCCGGACCAACCATATATATATATATATATATTTATATATATATTATTTATAATTTTTTTGTTTAGAGAAAACCTTAAAATAAACGGCATCAACAACATTAAACAGCTCTTTAGTGAGGAGTTCAAGTAATTTTACATTTACGAAAAAGGAAAATATTTTTGTGAAGAGTTCTCACGGCGTCCAAAAGAGTATAAACAACTCCTTACGACATCCTCCTCTAGTATTCGTTTTCTTTTATCTTATTTGTCCTCTTAGTTTTCAATTTGCCAAAATCGAAAGAAGCAACTTCTTTGCTCACCACTCAACACTCGCTTCGCTCACTTTGGGTCACTCGTGGCCGCTCGCCGCTCGATACTCGCTTGGCTTGTTGCTCCTCGCTCGACACTCGATGCTCACTCTATTCGACCCTCACCCCACTCGACCCTCACCTCTTACCTTTCTTAGCTGACCTCGCTCGTTATCGAACCCATTGGATCGGTCCGGTCCTTGGTTACCCTTTTAATGAGTACAAAAAATGAAATAAAAAATTATCGGTTGGTCCCGGGTTGACTTTGGAACTGGATCAAATACATTGGATCAGTCCGGTTTTCAATCTCTTTTTCAAGGAATATAAAAAATGAAATTAAAAAAAAAAAAATATCTATTAGTCCCGGGTTGAACCGAACTCACTGAGTTGGTCCGATCATTGGTCCCAAGCTCAATAAGGTTGGTCCTCAATCCCAAAAATTGAGAACCAGCACTGAACGGGTTGGTCCTAGGGTTAGGAGGTGGACCGGCCCAACTCGGATCATGCTCACCCCTAATTCTGCGAACTCACTGTCCCATCTTTTTATTTCGCCAGCAATCATCATCACCTTCTTATTTACTCATCTCTTCTACATGGACTCCTCAATCTACACTAGCGTAGCAGATACAGAGTCCGAGACACGTGCTTGATACATCGCATTTCCCGATATCCTACAAGTTTTGGATAAAAATAAATGGGCAACGACGGTCCGGCATTGCGTCGAAAGTTGACGTCAAGGGTTCGAATCCGGGCGCACCCTCTTCTTGCTGTACTCTCGTGATGTTACTGTGCATTTACGGTTCATGGTTTGATGCGATTACATCCCCGTTTCATGTCTCACGCGTATGGTGCAACTTGCAAGTGAGTAGACCAAGATACATAAATGATATGCACTATTAATCCTTTTATTTTTTCAATCGCATAAGTTTTCTAGGAAAAGAAGGATGAAGTTTCGAAGATAGATAGTCATGCTTAATATATTCGTTAAGATTCCGGTGGAATATTCAAGCAAGTGGACGTGCCTTCCAGTCCACAAATTTTAGCGACAAACCTCAGCACCCCTTAGCATTGATCAATCATCATATCTCCACTTTTCAAATTTCAAAGCATGTACTTAAGAACGGATACCTACTAAAATATTGTGATGCGGGTTTTTCCAAACATTGTAGATTACTTGCTCTGGTTAATTTACTATATGTGCTAAACTAAATTTGAGCTGTCAAATTTGAACAGGACTCAAAGAACCATAAAATTACATGATCTCACAAATGCATGCAAATTCAACCATACATATACACCAGTATTAAACCTGAACCATTGAAAACATAAATCACACGGACGAACGAATCTTCTTTAAAAATGAGTCTTGTGCTGATAAGTCACGATCCTCTTGTGCCTGTCATCCCCCCATCCTGAATTCTCCTCAGCTAGCGTCCATTTTATCCAGCTTGAACCTTCAACCCTACTATCTCTCTCTCTCTCTCTCATGTTAACAGCAAAGTTCCCGCCACTTGCGTTAAATGAAGGTCAGCCATGGTTAGAAGAAGCTTCTGATATATGCTCCTAAAAGTCTCATGGACTGATTAATTAATGCTAAGATATTTCATCTAGAATCAATTCCAAGAGTCAATACCAATGGACGATCGCCAGTAGACTCAAACACCGATTTATCTTTGCCGATGCTATGGTCATGTCTTAAGTCCAACCAAGAAGGAGTCAATCTATCGAGCTTTCTAAACACATATTGACTAGCGCGCTCTACTTTGTAAACCCATTCTAACCCATTAGGCACGCGTCTTTCAACGTCGGTTCAAGCCCTAAATACATGAGTTCATCGTAGCTACATGTCTCGAACCAACTTCTGATTGATGCTCCGCTTCATCATCTAAGTTCTCTCTCTCTCGAGCACACACGCCTGCGCACCAAGGTCTTATCGTGTCATTATGATGGGAATGGGTTTGCACAAGCCTAATGCACATGCTTACTTTCACCTAGGAATAGAAAACTATGGGAGCAGCAATCTTTGACAAGGTTCCAAGAACCAGTTCCAGTCATTTCAATCTGTAGCTAGCTCTTGCGCCTTTTTTTCCCCTATTTTTTCCACGTATCTTGGCAAAACCCTAGTTGACAACTCCTGCAGGACCCAGTTTTTCTGCCACCGTAATAGATTACTTTGCACAGAATATCGAGTGTCAACGATCCCATATGACTCGGACATGTTATTTACATGGGCTTAATCAAGCGTGAAGGTTTATCCTTGTGGGGGTTCGGATCTGACAATGAGCCATCATCGCCGTTACATCACCTTTGCATCTAGAACGAGGAGAAATAGTCGAGAGGGAATTCCATTGAAAACGCGCAGGAAATTATTCCTCAATGTGAAATGTGAACCAGCCATTTAAGGTCTATTTGGTAACATTTTTGTTTCTTCCAATTTTTATTTTTTTATTCCTAAGAACTAAAAGAAAAAAAGAAATCCGTTTGATAAAACTTCAATTAATTTTTCTATTCCCCGGAATAGAAAAGTGATCGGGAAATAGATTTGAAACAAAAATAAAAGTAGAAAAAAATAACTTTTTTTTCCAAAAATAATTTCTAGAAATAAATTATTTTCTCTTTTCTTTTTTTCTTTTCTTATTTTCTTCTTCTTTGCCAACCGCCACCCTCGTTGCCACTTGCTACCAGCCAACTTCCGCCGACCGCCGCCTACCACCGCCCGTCAACTAGGCGACCGCTACTACCAGCCAATCCCTGCCACTAGCCGACTACCACCACTCCCAACCACTACCTCCTACTATCGATCGCCCTTGCCAACTGCCGCCACTGACTGACCAACGGTCGACCGCCCGATCGGTGGCTATGGGCGGAAAATGGCGACATAGGCGGTCATCAACGGTCGACAGCAGTTGGCAACGACGATAAGGAAGAATAAGAAAAAAATTAAAAGAAATTCTACATTATAAAAAATTTTGTGAATCATACTAAACGCATTCCTATTATTTTTCCATTTTGAGAATATAAATTTTATATAGTTACCAAATAAATTCTTTTACTAAGAAATTGTTTTGAGGAATAGAAATAGAAAAGAACTATTTCTGAAAAAAAAAATAATAAAAATAAAAAATTGTTCCTTGGAACGAGAGCGTTACCAAATAGACCACTAGTGGCACCGGATTCTATCGCCTATGTTAAACAAAAATCAGTCACGGTATAGGAACTTCTTGACATTTAATCCCAAAAGTCTTTTAGAGGGCGCACAAATGCGCTGCATTTTTCAACCTAGTGAAAGGTTGCAATAAATCGGTCAAATATGACAATCTCTCCAAAAAAATTAACAAAAAAAAAAAATTTCTAAGCTTATTGCATTTATATCAATTCAGTCATAAATCTTTTAATTTTGCGAATTTAATCTTAATATTTTTAACAATTTGCCAATAAAGTCTATCTCGATAAATATGATCAGAAATTGATGATGTATACATCGACCATCCTATGTGGTACAATCAACACTGATGTGGACAATTTTTTTCCATTTTTAGTTTTTTTGAATTTTTATGAATTTTTTAGTATTCTTTGACTTTTCCTTTTCTTCTTCTTTCCTTCTTTCTTTTGTATTTTATTTTGGATAATCACAAAAATGATATTTGAACTTTAACCCAATGTGTAAAATTAGTCCTAAACATTTAATTTGTTCAATTGATGGAGAGACAACATTGAATATTATTATGTAGTTTAGGGATGGGATTGAATATATACCAAAAGTTCAAATTAAAAATTCGGAGACAATATTGTACATTGAAAAAAAAAGTTCGTTAATTACATTGAATAAATGAAAAATTCAGTTATTATATTGCACATTGAGTCAGTTTAGGATTCATTTGTGTCATTTTTCTCTACTTTTTTTCACTGGGCAAGGCTGCCTTCGTCCGTGGCTAGCAAGCCTGGATTCACCCAGATCTACGCGAGGCAGTCTCACCGGAAGCCCGATGGTCAAGAAGGAAGAAGAGAAAAAAGGACAAAAGAAAAAGGGCGAAAACGAAGAAAGAAAAGAGGACAACATGTCTCCGTCGTCCAAATACACCGACGAGTTCTCCTTTGACGATTGTAAACCAAACTACACTAAACATGATGCTCCGAAGGCTAAGTTGAATGGACGGGTTCTCGTAAGATGCGACAATGAAAATGACAGATAAAAGTAACAAGAACGCATCCTTAGCCACCTACGTAGTCTTCAATGGCGTCGTCAATGCTCGGATAAACGTCATGTCTTTGCACCAGCGTCAATATTCTAATGCCATTCTAAGATATGATTATCTTTTCTTCTCCAAGACCTGCCGAATTAATGACAAACATTCTCGATGGCCTGTTTAGTGAAACATCTGGACAATCGAGAACACATTTTAATAACTGTGAAATTTCTACCACAAACTACGGTCAATTCAGTGATGCTAAGTCAAATATCCGGAAATTCTACAAAACTTTTGAATGTATGTAAAGTTATACTGCAGACTAGTGCTCCACTCTTTGATTCTGGCGGCCAACCATCTGTCCAGTCCTCAAAGCACTTTTCTAGGACCGTCGAGAATTCAAGGATCATCAGCAGAATTATATGAACACAAATCCGCTCATAAAATAAATAGATAGCTTGGACCTTCATCCTTTTTTTCTTTTTTCTCTGTTTTTTTTTTTTTTTTTTTTTTTAAGGGGGGGGGGGGGTTCAACAGGCTATAGGGATCACACAAGTTTATTAGGTCGAGTCGTTCCACAAGCTACAAGACTAGTATGGTCGAAAATTGGCAAACATACTCCCAAATTCGAACAGATTATAGGGCTATGGTGATGATTATAGGGCTATGGTGATGATTATAAGGCTATGTGATGAATTAAAGATACTCTACAGTTACTCAAATCAATATAAGTACGCTAACTTCGCTATTAACATGTCTCAACACTACGGGCGCATCGTGGATAAAGTTTGTGAGTCATGAAGTCTCAACACTACATGCGCTTCATGGATAAAGTCTCGAGTCATGAAGTTTGGCATTCCACGCTTGTCAAAACCTTCTAACTGCAGTAACACTAAATAAGTGAATGATCTCCCCTTAAGACATAGCTTTACCTCCCAAGAAGAAGGCATTTATAGTCCTCTTTGTCCTAATAAGACATTAGGCTCCAATAACCTATGAAGAACAATAGGGAGAAAAAAAGCACAAGCAAAGAATCAATGACCGCTATACTCTAGGAATAAGCCACCGGAGGGACAATCAGCATAGATGTGAGGAAACCGCTTCCTAGAACGAGCATGAGTCCAGCAGAAAATTCGTTGCCGACTGTCGAGAACACCATGGATTAGCTTAAGGTACTTCGATTAGATATACGAAAAGTTACTGATTGGTTGTACTCTTAAAACTATTCGCCCTGTTTTTCTTTCTAAATGTAACGGTAAGAAAGTCTAATACACGTAAGTCCAGTATAGTATATTGCCCATATACGAATTACTTTAAAACGGAAATTTGGATTCCAAGCCCCGTCGTTTGAACTTTATGAGTTCCCCTCTGTACCCTAGTGCTGTAAATTATTTTGCACTGATTTCTCGACTTTCTTCCAATTTGAAATTATCCACTAAGAAAGAATACATAACTTGATAAACCTCATCTCTCTCTCATCTTAGCTTGCTATCGATCAATTCAGAGGGGAGTGAAACGCGACTCAAGTCCAACGGTCCATCAAAATGGTAACAACACCTTGTCCGGATAAAAAGTAGCACTCCTGAAGCATTGTGCATGGTCTTCATAGACATGTTCCATAGACGCGCGCGCTTCAGATTCATATCTTAGAGTCTAAAATTAGTTCTATACTAAGGTGCAACGGAGTTTACTATGTCAAAACCAACAAAATATTCCTCTGGCTCATAGGTACTCTTCAACTAAAGACAGTTCGACATTAGTTGAAAATCACTCAAGACTACAAAGCTAGAGTTCCCAATGGAAAGGAAAGAATATATGACAAATGGTGACGTGCACGCAACGGTAACGCATGGTAGAAAGGGGAATCTAACCACAATCATCCTTAAATAAAAGAGTATCGTGTAAGGCCCAGGGCGAAAGTTGTACTTAAATGGCCAAAGGGAACTGTGTGGCTCTGCACCCTTTGCCCACTTGATGAGTCCACGAGGTTTTCTGAAATTCCTTCGAGAAACTCCAACCTTCTTTACTGGTTCAAATTTCCACTGATGCATTAGACTTTCTAAGAACCTCCAGAACCTCCATGACGGGAATAGAGTACAGAACGATATAAAGCGGACACATGGAGGAAGCAAATGAGGACTATAATCAGATCGTCCAAGTAGCCAATAATGGGATTTATCGCTGAGGCAAACCACAGGATGGCATGTTAGTTTCCAAGACATTCTAAACCGTATGAAGAAAGCTCAAATAGCCTGAAGCAAAATACCTTCTGGAATGAAGTCTACAGGGCTGAGTACATAGATCGCACTTATAACCATCTGCAAAAGTAAAAAAAGATGTGATTTCATCTGCAGGTATAGCAGACAAGCAAAGAGAATAATCCTGTGAACATAATTAAGGCATGCCCAAAACTTTTCCCCAGCCAAGTCATGCACATATTTTAACCCAATGACCTGTCTGCTTTGAATTGCCCCATCACTTTGATACTTCTATGTTCTTGTTATACGTCAGATATAATTAATATTACGACTCCAGAGCAATAGATATCAGTCAGTGTCTTGAATCCCTACCACCCAACCATGCACACCCCCCCCTTTCTTTTTTTTTCTTTCCTTCTTTCTCCAAAATGCACCCCCAAATAGGTCATCCAACTTATAAAGTGGAAGCAATTTTAAGGCACTAAATGACAGGCAAACAAACAGGAGGAAGCATCCCCTAGCCCCACTTAACCTTTACCAGTATCCCAACACCTCCTGTCCACGTAGAAGAGTTGAAGACACAGTTGTATAAAGCATAATCCATGTAGGCATAATACTCAAACCATCTAAGGACTGGACTTTCCCGATGACTACCCAACCACCCACTTTTGTCATGTTAAACACCGCCCCCCCGCTTCTCTTTTCCTCCTTTTCTCCTTTCTTCTTTCCCCTCTTTCTTTCTCACAGTAAACTTTAATTTCAATGTAAGTCCAAGCCAGTTTGCTCCTGAGCTTCCAACCAAATATGGACAAAAGTTCGTAGGTTTGAACACAAGAAGTATTTATTGACACAATAGATACAATCTTTTGACAAAATCAGCAAAAATATTACATAATGACATTTTGCAAAGGAGCCATCACTTGAGTCTCAAATTTCTGCAAAATATTACTGAAAGTTTGGACTTTTAATCAGACAAAGCATGGTTGCCCCACGGATATATAATCAATACTTCCCTTAAAAACCGAAAGGAAAAAATTCTCTGACTTCAAAATGTAAACCATCAAATAGTTTGGAGTGATGGGAAGCAATCTTAGTCATGAGTCTTCAGCCTCTTCTTGCTGCTTCCTTATGTGTACAGCAGAATTGGGCCATGGCTAATTGCCTATTTCTAGGCAGTTCGCTTTTATCTCGGGTTGCTGAAAGGATGGTCACTCATGGTGCTAGATCTAACAGCTCTAAAAACAGGCACTTGATTTTTAAATGTGCTTCAGCTTTTGCTTTTCGGGTTAAAAAAGCATGAATCATGAGTACTAATACTGTATATTCTAAATGTCTCATCATACTTCAAGCACCAAGCACAAAATCATGAGTACTAATACTATATATTCTAAATGTCTCATCATCAAGCACCAAGCACAAACCATTAACTCAAACACAGACTTCTTCATATAGTTTTCACTCTAATTGAAGAGACTTGATCTGAAATACCAAAAAAGGCTCAGTTGCCCCATCACAGGCTCAAAACAGATTTTCAATCAGTTCAAATACTAGACCAACAAGTCCTGTCATATTTGACTGTGTACGTACAGAACCTGTAGAATTCAGTCCAAGACTTTGCAAACAGAGAGAGACATTTCAAAAAAACACGCAAAAGTAACAGCAAGCAAGGAATGCCAGCTTTTCAGATTAGAAACTCAGAAAAAAAATTCAAGCATGTATGGACTATGGTTATGTGAAGAAAACTGCAGGACATTAGAAATATTGCAAATGAAATTGGATTTTTCACTTACTGAAATATAGACGCGCGCCCTGATTATGAAAGGAAGAGATCTTTCAGGATCCATCAATTCTCGTGCCAGCCTTCTCAAGAAAAAAGGAAGGTCTTGCATCCTCTGTGGGTAAAAAAAAAGAACATACTCCAATGTAAAATTGATGTCTTTTACCATAAAGACTGAACGTAAGTCAATCATATGAAAGGCCTGGTTTCAACTACGAAAGTCTGCAAGCAATGAACAATCAAGACCACAAACAGGCAACATAATTTTTTATTGTGGACATCATGATATTAAAAGATAGATTATGTTGAACATAAATGGAAAGAAAAAGTAAATGACTGAAAGGTTATATAAATACACAAACCACTCTCGAGTTTCTTTAGCCTATCTGAATAAATCAATAATAAGAATTTATTACCCAAAACAAAAGATTACAAGGATGATGCACCAGAAAGCGCCTAAAGCAAAGCAGCATTCATTTGCTAACACATGTTCATGATCATGCACCCGAGTATCTGTGCTTTTCTAACATTTAATTAAGTAAATGTCATTTGGTTTCTTTCTTCATCTGAGTCCTCACAGCACATGAGAGTATGCCATTCTAAGGGATTAACAACGATTATAGTGCTCACGAGGTACAAAAATTTGGCATTCAAAAAATGACAAGGCCTTGTAGATACTAAGACCGGAACTTGTATATGGAACAGGAATTAGAACATAATAAGTTGGTCCATATCGTCCTTATAATGATTGGTCCTTCAACAGAACACGTAAGATCATACCATACAAATAGCTGATAAAAAGATAACCGTGCCAAATTTAGGTCTAGAGAAGCACCAGTGATAAAAATTGTGAGGAGTAATAATATTAATATAGGGCAGAGACAAACACGCATCCCGATCAACCCTTCATTCCTTCATTTCAACATTAAACTCGAACCATACATCAGAAGAGGAAAGTGAAATCAATCCTCCTCCAGATTCACTGACATCATTACAAAGGAAATGAGATGCCGCAGGCATGTAGGCATCCGACATTCCAAAATTTTCTGCACAAGAGGCCGCTTCAGCAAGTTACGTAGACGAACATTGTCTAGTTTCTCTCCTGCTAACGAACTCCCAAGTTTCATTCATCGTACAGAACCTGACCTCCTGAGCTCAAACTTCCTAATAGGGCGCAAAGACTCCCTAATTGTTACACCAAAACGAAGCCATTCTAACACCTAGAAATGGAGCGACCAATCAAATGCAGATGCAGTACCGGAAAGGCACGTAGACGGATGCAATTACCTGGATCAGACCATCGCTACTTCCGCCGAAAGAACGATTATACGTCTCGACCTTGCGCAGAATCTCGGAAACACTGGGGTCATGACGCAGCTGCAACGAAGCCTCGGTGGGAATCAACAGGGTGATGTTGCGGCGACACAGGGGGCACTTGCAGGGCTGAAGCGCCGAGCCGTGATGCCACACGAGCATGATGCAATCTCCTGATACCGCCGAAAAAGCAACGAGCCACACGTCATCCCAGCGAAAATCGTTAACCTAACCCCACATGCACAAGCGTAAAAAGCCCCAATCCATGGCCAAAAAGAAGAGGCCAGCACGATCACAGAGTCGATCAGCAGAAGCTCAACTCGGCATCGAAGAACCGAATTCGCGAACTAAACCTCCGGGCGAGAACGGCAGTCGGACGAGCCATCGGACCGGTGAGAAACGAGGGTTAAAGAAGAGGGAGAAGAGGAGAGGGGAAGAGGGCGAACCGCAGAACCAGTGGGAGCAATTGGCCTGACAAGGGACGGTGAAGACGCCATGGCAGATGGAGCACAAGTCGTTCTCGGGAGGTCCCTCCATTTCACGTCATGAGCCCTCTCGCCGTCGCCGCCGTCGCCGCCGCTCTCCGATCAATCGGATCGCGTCGCCTTCTCTCCGATTCGGACGTCGGCCCTGCGATCGCGACCGCTCGAACACTGATTGAGTGAGTGAGTGAAGGAACGAAGAAGGAACGAAGATGGGAGTCGATCGAATCCTCAAAAACAGGCCAAAGTCGTGGGGGGTCACGTCGGCTGAAACCCTTCCCAATTAAGGCAAAACACGCCGGCCACTGGCGGATGATTCGTCGGAGATTGGCTTCGGCAAAATGTAACAAATAGTCCACCAACATCGTTCGATATGGCCCGTGAATTTTTCATACATGCTCAAACGTTCATATTGAATCAAAAAACGATAAACATAGTTCGGAAATTTAATTAAATATATACCAAAGTGCCAAAGTCTATATATCATTTATGTCATTGTCTCGTTAGCTTTTTAAGTGATTCAAAAAAAAACAAAAAAACAAAAAAAAGTTGTGACAAGGCACGTCAACTTCAAACTTTCATGTTAAGCAATCGTGCTAGAGTTGAATATTCTATAACGAATGTTCGATGAAATGCCAGTATGATGCTCGAACAAGTTAGCAATGTCATAATCCCACGGCCTCTTGCATGTTGAAAGGAGAAATCGATGAAAAGACATAGACTAAATCATGCGACGCACAAAATGATATCGAGTCCTTGACCTTTTACAAGCACCTAGCTCTATTTAGGAAGAAGAAGCATTTAATGTATGGGTGGCAATCACTAGCCAATGAGACAATCGGAATCACCACATGATATGAATCCGAAGCAATTTTGAGTTTGAGTTTGGAAAAACTCATATAAACAGTTTGTTGAAAATAATTAATTAACAAAAAATCATGTACGGTAAAAGATAAATATACAAGCTTAAAATTAGAAAAATAAAATCCCTAACCTGAAAAGGGAAAAGCACTTTTCTAAAAAAGATAAATTTTCTGAAATGCATTTTCCTTCGTCATGAAATATCCTCTAAAAAAAATAAACCAAAATTGTTTGTTTTATTTTTTTCATTTTTTGTGGCTTTTTATTCGCACTTAGTAATTACCTCTAACTTATTTGTTATCTCCAATCATTTAGTCTAAAACTGGAGAAACGCATAAAAAAATCTCCAAATCTTAGATAAGATTGCTTATTTTGGGAATTTTTTATTGTCATACAGTTAAGGTATTCTACTTTATTAAGTGAGAGACATAATGTATAATTAGATTTTTTTTTTATAATTGTAATTATTGCTTACCATTTTTTTTACCGCAGAGGTATGCGCTACTTCATAACATGAATATGCCTCGCTAAATATAAACTAGAACTAACCTGTGCTATACACGCCACGTGTTTGGTATTTGAATTTGAGCAGTATTTCTTAGTGAGCAGTTTTTTTCAATCTAAAGAATAGTGGGTACTTTTTTATTATATATTTCTTTGACAAGTTTATAATTTTAGCCTTTGTAAGCTTTTCTTTTTTTTAATGAGAAAAGTAAATTAAGGTGCATCACAAAAAAGAGATATTGCGTTTTAAAAACGGAAATGCCAGGGTACTAAGGAAAGTGAACAACAAAATTAACCTCACTTTCAACAAATCAAAAGCTAATGCAAAATACTTCACTTTAAGCTCGACGACTTCGAGGTATATCACCAAATATAGAATAGGATAAATCATATCCAAGCTCCAAATACTAAGGGCGGGCATGATAAAATTTCTACTTCTCTATTTTTCTATTTCTCTGTTCCTTGGAACAGATTTAAAACAGAAACTTGTTTGATAACGCAATTTAATTTTTCTATTTCTAAAACAGATTTCTATTCCAAAAATAGATTTGAAGAAGAAATCGGAAATTAAAATTTTTAACTTTTCAATTTCTGGCCATAAATCAATTTCTATTCCATAAATTTTGTCATGCGCACCCCTAATAAGTCTCTTATACCAGCTGAACGAGGCCTCCTAGAAAGACCATGGCATCGGCCCAAGTCTTATTCGCCATTTTCCTTCGGGGCCCGAATGTTGGGCATGTTCGGAGGTGTGAATTCTTAGTGGGTTCTTGGGAGGCATTGCATTTTGGGCTTTTTCCCCAACGGAAGGGCCTGCTTCAACTACAACATTCGGGTCAGTTCTAGAAAGCCCATCGCATGCGGCAGATCCATGTGTTACACGCACATCCTAAAACCTCAGCAACGTCTCTCCCCTTTCTGCCATCCAATCGGACCCTTAAATGTCTGAAAGTTAGCGTTAGAATAAGAATAGAGTAGAACCGACAAAAAAAAAAAAAAAAAATCAGACCCTTCATTCAATTTTCAATGCACAAATTCAACTTACCCAAGCGCGTTAAATTCATTAAACTTGTCAAACTCTCTCGATGCCAACGACCCGAGACAAGTTTCGGAGAGAAAATCCGGACCTCATACCTAAACACTATCCTGGATTCTTTCATGAATTCTTCCAATTAAGAAACGAATCTCTCTCGTTTGCGTCTAACCCAGGACAGAAGGTCGATGTCATTTTGACATTTCAACACCGTCATCCTCCAAAAAAAAGCAAAAACGAAAAGGAGAAGGGAAACGATGGAGCCGCAATTTACTATTTGCCGAAGGAGGGGGACAACCCCCCAGAGGTAACCGCCGCGACCGTCGCTGTCCGAAGAGTCAATTTGCAAGAGGGCAGGCCTCACTCACGGATCCCTGACCGCACACCATCCTTTCCTGATCCGTTTCCGATCCCATCCCATTACGCGTCCCCCCTAATTAATCCGATCCAGTCCAAGAACGAACGATAGCGACGTCCCCACAGAGAGAGAGAGAGAGAGAGAGAGAGAGAGAGATGAGGAACATCGCTTCCCCCAAATGCCAACTTTGAAAACGACCAAATCACCGTTCGCTGTCCCAATTGACGCAACGGTGCGGCCCCGCCGGCGGCCGTCACTTCACTGCCCACAATATTTTGCTCCGGTTTGGGGTTTTCTTTCCCCCCCTTGGAAAAACCCTTTCGTTGAAAGATAAACTGATTTTAATTATCCGCGTGATTATCCAATTTCCGACTCCAATCATTTTGTCTTCTTGCGTTATAAATTGCTGATCCGACGCTAGGAGACACTTCTTAATTGGGGAAGGCGACGTCTCACCATGGAACCTGGGAATCTCTGCCATGATTAATCTTCACGGTCCTTTCCTAGTTCTCAAAGTGTCCTAACTGTTCGGGCCCTTAAATTATGCTCGTAGCTTAGGGGTTAGTGCAGCTCTTATATTAAGATGGTTGGTGGAGAAAATGATTAGACGACGGCAACTTTAATTAGAAAAGAATCTGCTGTTAACAAAGCATGCATCCCCAGCTAATAAAGACCCTTATAGCTTTAGCCCCACAAGGCCTAATACCGTCTTCGTCCTCCTTGCAAAGGTGCTTATCAATATGGCGTGCTCTGGTTGCGTACCAGAATTTGGGTCCGAGGCGCACTCCACGACTCGCCCGAGTGGAAACCAATCCTTATCTCAATGTTGGGTTGGTGAAGAACAATGGATTTAGTGCCTCTCCGATCATTAGGAGTGGTCTGCTGCAGCATCACATCACATGCACATACACCTCAACCCTCTTGAAGACAAAATCATCAGATTGATCAGGAAAAGCCGGCGTGCATGTCCTCCCCGGCCTGCATTCGCTTATATAGTTTTATAATTCTTGGTTGGTGGTGGTAGCAGTAATCGATCAGATTCCAGCAAATGGGATCCCAAGTTTTTCAAACCGAGGTTCCCCTTTTGTCAAAACAACGCCACCTTTTTTTCACCACCCGGAGATTCCTAAGCCTTCGAAGGGAAACAAACATTGTACGGCACGCAGAGATGAGACACAAGCCAAAACGAAGAGACCCATAAAATTTACACCATTTATACAAGAGAGTATCATGAACAAGAACAGAGTCTATTCACAGCCAACAAAACATTACCATCCCTTTACATAAATGATGACATAAAACCTCAAATGCTCCCCCAATTCAGCAGGAAGGTATGTGCATTCCAATACCAAGAACCACCAAATCCCCAAAACTAGAACCTTAAAACGTATGAAATAAATAAGGAAATTTGGAAGGAAAAAAAAAATCCCCAGACACGAAATATAGGAAATTAAATTATGATTTCAGACAAAGTGAATGACCATGGAAGGACTGGTTTAGGAAGAAAGGGACCCCCACCCCCCCTACTTTTGCCACTGCAGTTGTAGATGATGATTGAGCATGGGATTCATTTTCAATCTGTAGTTCAGTCAGAGTAGGCTTTTGTCTTGGACCTGTAGAGGAGCTTCTTCTTCTTGGAGGATTGGTTATCAATGGTGAGAACAATCTTGCCGGGCTCTCCGCCTTTGAAGGTCTCGCTGATTATTGTTTCGTCAGCAGGGGCGACCTTCCTTGTCTTCTGCACAATCACAGTGTAGGCGCCTTCTGTGCTCGGCACGAACTCAGCTCCATATACGACGTCCCAACCGACGACCCGAATTTCCCATACAAGAAGGCATTTCTGCACAATTAAGAAAATCGTCGGTCAATCGGATGAAGCATGCAAAATAATTCCACAGAAATGCGGATGAATCTTAGGTATACCTCAATGACTGGGAACTCGATGGTGTGCTTGGAGTATGGCTTGATAGTGACGTCAGTGGCAGCATCGGCAGTGGTGAACTCATGCTCGCCCTCCCTACTCAGCCCACCGTACTGCACCGGGACTTGTTCAGGAGCTATGTATCTGTTCAATTACAGATTGAAGAAACGGATTACACACACAACGAAACAAAAGAACGGAAATTGAGTTGCAATAGTAACTGTCACGAGCCAATACGCATTCACATGCAACATGTTTTGCCAGTATGACGCCACCAAGAAATCAAAAACAAGAACTCTAATCGATCTCCCATGTGGATGACACGCATATAATCCTCGACTTCAGACTAAGCCCTCCTCAATATCACGTTACAGGAAAGACATGTTCTTTAGATACTACAGACTCGCCCTCAAACAGTCACGAGGAATATGAAGTAGAAGGATCGAGGCATCGGATAATCAAGCAAATTTGTCACGGGGAATTATCAAAGAACTCCTTCGGGGCTAGCCCCCAAAAAAAAAAAGAAATCAAAGAATTGATCCGGCAATAATTTATGGCTAAAGGGAAAGGAACACAATAATTGAGTAGCTACAACAATAACTTAGGGGGGGGACAGCAAGTGCTATCGATGAAGCATGAAGCAAAATTGGCGAAGCAAAGAATCAAAGGGAGCAATTAATACTCACTTGAAAAGGATCTCAGCAGATCTAGAAACCACAAACTTGCTCTTGGTTCGTTGAGTCAGGAAGGGACTGATCATCCTGTTGAAGACCAAATACCACCATGGAACATTTATGAACACCTGCAGAAAAGACCAACGCCCAACAATAAGAACTCCAGTTCCCAATCCTCAAAAAGGCAAACTTTTTTATCCTTCCCCTTCAAAGAAAGACAGAACAAGAATTCCAACAATAGCAGGGACGAATGTTTCAGGTACCTGCTTGGCCACGAACTCAGGGTAATTGTCCTGAAGCAGATGGAGGGCCTGGCTGGTGGCCTGCCTCAGCTCTCTCTTGGCAGGTCCAGGTGAATTCTTGAGATCGTTCACTTGGAAAATAGTGCAAACACCTGTGGGGCTGAAGTCGAGCTTCCTGATGCTCTTCTCCAGGAACTGAATCCTCCACTTCAAGAACTTCTTGCGCTTCTCTTCATCAGCGAAAGCGCTCTGGTACAGATCCTTCTTCTGGAACTCCCCGTACACGTTGTAGCAGACAGGGTGGCCCTCGATGTCGAACCCGTGCGTGAACACGACCTTGTCGAGCTCGGCCCCGAGCTCTTCCTCGAGGAGGCCCTCGATCTCGAACTCCTTCCGCCAGCGGACTGTGTTCTTGATCATCGCGAAGGCCTCCTTCACCTTGAAGTCCCTGGCCCTCAGGAACTTGAGCAGGATCACGTCGCTCTTTTCGTCCGCCAGGAGGGGAATTCCCCAGATGGACACTTCCTCCGGCGGAGGTGGCGGGGTGGAATCGGCTTCCTCCTTGGGCGGCTCGGCTGCCTCCGAAGCGGGCTCCGCTTCTTTGACAGGCTCGGGCTCGGCCACAGGAGCCGAAGCAGCAACTTCCACGATCGTCTCCTTGTCGACCTCGACGGTCTTGGCTCCGTCCTCATCGACCTCCGCCCTCAGCTTCTCCACCACCTCCTCGAAGACCACCGCCACCTCCTCCGCCGGAGTCTCAGCAGGAGCAGCCTCTTCCACCTTCTCTTCAACCGCGGGCGGGGGCGGCGCCTCGGCCTCGGCTTTCGGAGGCTCTTCAGCAGAAGCCGCCGGCTCCGGCTCCGCCGGCTTCTCCTCAGCCTTGGCCTCCTCGGCCTCCTTCTTCTCCTCCTCGACCTCCTTCTTCTCCTCTTCCTTGGCCGCCGGCGCGGGGGGCGGCGGCGGAGGAGCGGTGAGCTCGTGCTTGTTGAGAGCCTCCTGGATCAGCTGCTTGAGCTCATCGAGGGCCTTCTTCTGCGGCTCGGGGAGCTCCGCGTACACGTTGCTCTCCTCCTTGTAGACCACGATCTCGACGACCTTCTCGGCGACCTTCTCCTCCTCGGCCGCCTTGGGCTTCTCCTCCCCTTCCTCCGCGGCCGGGGCGGGCACCTCCTCGGGGGCCGCGGCGGGCTTCTCGGGGGCCTCCTCGGGCTCGGGCGCGGATGGCAGCTCCTTCTCGGCGGCGGCGGCGGCGGCTTTCTCCGCAGGAGGCGCGTCGGGCACGACCACGACCTCCTCGGCAGCGGCAGAGGCGGCGGGCTTCTGGTCTCTTCCGCCATGGACGAAGGAGGTAGGAGATACAGAGAAGAAGAGAGGAGGAAGAAGAAGAAGAAGAAGAAGAAGAGGGTTTGGGGTACGTTGGATGGAGAAAGGGGAGGTTTTTGAGGGCTCGAGAGAGAGAGAGAGGGAGTCGAGGGGTGGAGGTGTGGAGGTGTGGAGTTGGTGGTGCGTTTGTAATGTAGGAGGAGAAGTGGAGAGAGAGGGGAGGAAGGAAGGGGGAGGAGAGGAACAGACTGTCAGAGTGAGATTGCCAGCTCGTACACCACTTTCTTTAGCGCGGGCCCCACTCCCCCGCACGTCTCTTTTAAAAAAAAAATTACAAAAAAAAAAAAAAAGGAAAAAAGAGAAAAACCCGCTATCCCGCAGCGAATCTTCCACCCCCCCCCCTCCTCCTCTCCTTCTTCTTCTTCTTCCTTATTCTTCTTCCTTTGCTTCCTTTTTCTCCGAAAGCATAATTAGGATCGCGCAGGCCTGTTCTTTCCCCCCCGCATTTTTCACCTTTGTGTAGGGAATAGCGTGTCGCCCGTTTCTTTTCCACGTCGCTCAACCTTATTCATTGCGCTCGAGAGAAAGTAAAATTTAAGGAAAAAAAAAAATTTCTTCGCCCCGTATTTTAAAAACCCCGTAACAATTTCAAAAAATTAATGTGATCCTATGCCCCGTGATCTGCAGATCGTCCAAGTCTCGAGTCGGCGAATCACCGAATTGTCCGAGACTCCCAATTCGAACTCGAGTTATCTAGCCCTGCTCTAAATTCGGCAAATAATGATCGGCTGTTATGCGTATTTTTAATGATTGGATGTAATCTCCTACAATTTCTCAAAAAAATATTGTCTTACTTAAAGCGCAACTTGGATGCAAGTAGTTAAGAGTATAAAAACGCCATGTGGTATTCTGGATGGCTGCTATTGCCATCCCCATCGGCAAAAGCAATCTTTATAAAATCTATTGGGTAATTGAGTTGATTATATTCCTTCACGAGCAAGTTTAGAATTTAATTAGGCATCGTTACGGAGAGAATTGACATCTACAAAACCTTCTGTTGGGTAGGGAGGAACACAATGGTATCGAGCTTGGGATAAACTTTGAAGTACAAGTTAGTTCACTCAACCACATGCCATTAGCTCAAATCACAAGTTCCCTAAACCGAGGTGGTCCTGACCAATTTTAAAAAGGTGCCTTCCCCCTATTAGGTGCCTAAATTGAATGCATTGATTGTTTCGCAGTAATGAGAATGCTAAAAGCACAATGATTTCTTGATTTTATAATACCAAACTAAAGGCTCGTTGAGAGTTTAAATAGGAATTACTTTTTTAGATGCTCCGTGTTTTATTACATCATTGCACAAACCAAACTTTGTATAATCATAGCCTCACCCTATTCACTAAGGAGAGGAATACTAATTAAGTTTTTTGATAGCCCATTGATCAAAGTTCAATCACTTATGGCCTATGTCATAATATCAAACGTGCATGCATTTGAGTAACATCTGTTCGCGGTGTAATCTTTCTCAACAATTTCGAATGGACAATTTTAGTAATTTGTTTAGCATATAAGATGTACTGTGTGGTTTAATTAAGGCAAGGTAGTTAATGTGGCCGACGCGACTCAATCCGATTACACTTATCAAACGAATCGATCTAGCATTAAGTGATTTGAATGTGAGCTTGACTTTTTCATTTATCATGTTTGAGCAAATATGAGCATTATTATTATAAATTTAATTACCACTAATTTCCTGTTTAATTCAAGTTGTATAAACTACCACCCTCAATCAATTGGCCATAACTTAAAGAATTTGACATGCCAAATCAACAAATTTCAAAAGTACTTTATCGCTCAATCAAAAATGTCACGTTGCCATTGACTTTTAAGTTTATTGAAATCCCAAATATTCGAAGCTATGCAATGCACAAGCATTGACACGTAAATTCCTCCATGTTTCTTACAATTTCAGATAATACGTCTAAATGAATAGTTACTCATCATTTAAATTTGAATCTAAGCAAGCGAACCCCGCCCCGTACAACCGCACAAGGGAAAAGGAATCGTGCGGGTGTTGGGCTAGAATGAAACTTCAGGTAAATTTCACGTGCTGTTACCTGCTTGTCGCCTTGACTCGTGGGCACGACCCCCCTGTTGAGCAAAGCTCCTCGTGTCCGCAAAACGCCAACTTTAAGATAAAAACGGGGCGAGAAAGCGAGAGAAATGCTGACATTCTGTTCACCTCATTTCCCTCAAAAAGTATTATAATAAAACCTCTCTGTCTCTCTCCCAAGAACGACACGACTTCTTCATAGCAGCCTCCGGATTCCGTTCATATCCAACCGAGAGAGAAAGCAATTATTTCCACACCTTTCACCTAAAATCATCATTTTTCTTTATTTTTTCCCTTTTTTTTTTTATGCGTCTTCGTTCAAATTAAGAATGTCTTCTGAACACCCTGTCGCCCGATCATCTTCGTGCGCGAATGAATTGGAAAAAACCCTCCCCCAAATAAAAAACGATTCCCTTTGAGAAACCAGCAAAAAAAAATATTGAAATAAAGGAAGAAAATGGATTTCACGACCACTTGACATTATCGAGGAGAGCTTGGAAATGCTTAAAAAAAAAAAAAAAAAAAACAAGGGTAGTGGGGAGGGGGAGGGAAGGGAGGGCCGGCCAGCAACAGATAACTGTCAGGGTCGGGAGGCGGCGGGACCCACCCCGCCCCGGTCGTGGGGCCCGCGAAACTCGGCGGCTTTCTCGCCCCGCAAAGCAACCCAAAGCTGTTGGCTGGTTTTTCCTCGCTGTCCCTTTCTCTCCGCCCCTTTCAAAAAAAAAATCGAAATTCTTTTACTAGGAAAAAAATCCGATATCGATTTATTCATTTTTATTTTCCGCCGGATTTATATTTATATTTTTTAATTATGGTCGGGGGATCTTATTCGTTTCTTGGGTCCGGCGTTAACGATCAGATAATAGTAAATCGGGGACGGCCTCTGTTGAATCTTTTCCCGTAATCTTTCGGCGTAGCAAATAATAAAAGTTTTTCTCGAATAAAAGGAAAAGAATTCGATAAAGGCCTCGTCGGGGAATTTTTGCGGTCAAAACTTTGAACGATCCGATAGTGCGCCAGCGTGCGGTGTCGTCTTAGGTAAGTAAGGATCACAACCTTTGTGGATCCTTATCTTGTAGAAGGTGGCTCGCGAGGAGTTACTTTCCAAAAGTCATATAAGGATCTCGAATTGACATCTTTCCGATTCGAGAAGAGAGGTAAAATATCATCCGCGATACGCACCGCTTGACTCGAGGGGCTAAGGATCGGCTTAATCATCTCGGGCCCACTTGTCTGTTTCCCGGGGTGGCGAGTTTAAACCATAATATTGACACGTGTTTGGCGGTAATTGGTTCATTAGAGTAATTTAATCAAGTCAGTGTCCAAATTTCACGAGGTAAATAACTAGGATGACTTGAGGGTCAAGCGTATCTTCAATCCTCACGGAGAGGCATATTTCACTTGTAAAAATACTATACCAAACCCGGATGCACATCTCAAATATGAAAATTCCGAGCTTTGTGGTTGTTATGACCAAATGTATACTATTCCTACCTAGTCATCATCACGTATAAAAACAATCCTTGAAAACTTAACCGACCATGAATTAATATTAGAATTCTTAAAACTTTCCCCTTCTAGAAACCATACAGAATCGAGCGAAGTAAATAATTGAGATGACTTGAGGATCAAGTATATATATTCAATCCTCGCGAATAGGCGTTATCTTGCTTGTAAGATACAGTACCGAATCCGGATGCACGTCTCGAATATGAAAATTTTGAGCTCCACGGTTGTTAAGATCAAATGTATACTATTCCTACTTACTCTGGACGTATACAATCAATCCTTGAAAACTTAGCCGACCACAGATTAAGATTAGAATTCTTAAAACCTCCCCTCTTCTAGAAACCACCAAAAAAAATAGATAAAAAATAATAAAAAAATAAAAGAAAAGAAGGCGGAAGACTATTGTGGATTGAATTTATTTCTCGGATTATTAAATAAAAGTGGGGAGGTTGATCGGAGGATTGACATCGACCATAACTCGGTTTCCATTCGATCGAGATGAGGATTGCGCCTTTTCTAGTGCAGCGACGGGCCAGACAATTTCTGTCTTCTTTTCTTTTTCCCCCCTCTTTTTATTCGATTTTACATCATTTTTTTCCTTTTTTGCTGGAAAGGGGAAAGCACCTTTCGTTAATGCCATTGTCATCGATGCGAACAGGAAACAGCTTTCGCCATGCACTTCATGGTACGTGGGCCTTCTCTGGTTAGCCGTTTGATGAATCCTCTGAACGACGACGCATCGGAAAGGATGGAAAATATAACGTGCGATGGACAAAAAATCTAAGAGGCAGGCTGATTCTCGAAGCCTTTGCTCCTAAATTTGTTTTTTTATTTTTTTTTAGGGTAATTATTTGGGTGGTCCGTAATATTTTTCTCGATGTTCGGTATAGTTTTTGAGGGTTTTTTTTTTTTTAATTCGATCTAATCCTTAGACTTCTAAAAGATTACTCAATCTAGTCAGTGTGTTGAGTATATCACCGCATCGATTGAATCACTTTGGTAGACTTATACAGTTGTTGGGCCAAAATAATGATGTGAGCCAGCATGTGTTTTCCCAATGCAACCAAAAACACTCATTTCTTCTTGGGTCAAAATATATAGAGAGAGAGAGGATGTGGTAATCATGAGTAAACCATGTGAATATCGTCAAATCTAAAGTCGAGTTAACATAAGTTACAATAAAGTCAGCTAATGGTGTTAGAATTTTCGGCGGAAAGATTACGATAATTGAACTTTTGAAAGTTCAAATTCTCTATTTAACAGAAAAAAAAAAAAAAACAAGTCACCATTATCAAGGATCATCCGATCCCTCATACAAAAAAACCAAGTTAAGCCCCAGTTTGGCACAATCAATTAGGACACTTGGGAATTTTTAATTTGGGGAGTAGAAAAATCACCCGTTTGAATCTTACTAATCTCGTGCTAATTACTCTAAATTAGGGCTAGTCGCACATGTCTAAGCTCCGATTTCTCTTATTCATGAGACTTACAGGGTGTTCCATGAATTTTTAGATAACCGAGTCTTCACACTTGAAGTGCTCCTTAATTACGAAGACAAAAGACATCAAGTTGCCATGTAGAAACACCATCGCCACAGTCGCGTGGCCACCACGATAGCAACACGTCACCAGAGAAACGGAGGGGTCGTGCATCGTGCATGTACTCACGTATCGAAATCAAAAGACCGGAAGGTGACTAGCCGCCGTTCCTCGCCGAACCTCGTGAACGTCATCATGTCGGAATCTTCTTCACGAGTACTGAGGGCAGGTCAAACAAAAAAACATGAAGAAGGGAGAAGGGGAATTCGCACGTTTTCTCACCGAACGCGAACCGTAAAAATAGGCGGAGGCGGTGGCGGGGGGAAGCGAAACACGCAATCAATCCCCCAGAGATCGCAAATAATTATTGCGTCGTTATTGGGGCCTACGAGGCTCGTGCTAAGGTTTTTTTGGAAGGGAAGCCGCCAACAAATTTTCTAAAACGCACGCAAACAGTCTCCGTCATGATTGACGATTGGACTACCGCGCCCACCTAAGCCCTACCACGTGCCCCCCCTTCCCCAACGGCAGTTTTGTTCGAACGTCATCCGCTGCATTAAAACCCCATTTCTTTGCCTTTCCGGCACCGGTTGAACTGTCAAGATAGATTATAAATTATTTATAAATGAACTTAGAAGGGTAAAATTCAATATAATACATATTTACCATTCTCACTCTCACTTCTACTTAAGTACAATATTTTCTAAATTGAGTTAAATATGGATGTGTTTTAGCAATATCAATTGGGTTAGGTATGATTCGGATAAATTCGTATTACACATTAATGAGTCGGGTTAAGTTGATTTATTTGGATTGGACTATTTCAACCCAACAACAATTCAACGGGTCTACTTTGTTGGGGTGGTATCTTCCCCCAGGGTAAATGCATTTATATCTCGAACGGTATCCCAGGGGCAGCATGTGTCTCTTTTCTTGTCCCCCTGGTGAAGGTACAGCGCCACCTTCGTACTCGCCTCGAATGCTTGTTCTATGTGTTTGTTCGGCATGCATTGAATGTGACTGTCAAATGCGCAGACTGGCTCGCGGCCATAATTCCAGCTCCTAGATTTGCTCCCACATGCGCAAACAAACGAATCGGTCGAGGCAATTCCAGACTGTTATAATTAAATTGGGCTCTTCTTTACTTAAATCGTGGAGCAGAAACATGTTTGATGGAGGAACTTGGAATGGATCGACAATTAGACCAAAAAACAAAAAAGAATGGACCCACTGTCTCGGGCATGGCGACGGCAACGGCACTCGATGTGGTGGCTAACATAATGGATCCTAATGCCGCCCGTTTTGGTCAATTGGGAATGTCGTTTTAGGTGCACTTTTGTGTCGTCGTTCTATGCCAATCGGAGCACATAACCCTCCCGACGAGGGAACTTTTTTTAAAAAATAGCTACGTCGTCAGTCATTCGGGTCGGACTTTACCCTTGCCATATTATGCTGCTTTGTCCAACAGAATGTATGCGGATTGAAATCTCGAGGCCGTCTATGTGCAGCTTCTAGTTAGCTTCTAGTTAGGCACAATTAGTTATGTCGACCCATCAATTTGATTCGCCATTTTGACCCCAATTGGCTTTCCTATTCCCACTAGTACCATGAAAGTCTCTTGGTTCCACACTTGTCTTGAATGGTCAGTTCGAAGTCTATAGATTCGTACTTCAAGTAGAGCCTCAGAAGAATGCCAAAATTTTATAAATTGAACAAGAAAATCGGACATTAGCTCAAAAAAATCACTCATTCTCATATGTTGCGATAGAGATGCAATATCAGTATATAGATATGGAGAAGTATATAGAGCCCACTATGCCAATTCCAAAAAAGTGCTCAACTCTCGCAACGTGATGCAGGACTTTGTCCGTGCCCAAAGGCTTTTGGACCACTGATGTACTAGAACTATAAATCTAGTGGGATAGAGCTCCTGGCTAAGGACAGACATGAAGAAGTGCACATTTTCTTAATATCATCACACTATAACTCCCAAATAAATGCTATCTATGCATATATATAGTTGAGGAGCACGACCGTAGAATCTTGGTTAATCGGAGGTCTATATCTTGCAAGCTGGAGAAGTGGCACTAAATTTCGTAAACAGATGCAATCAAGTCTCTAAACCGTTTATTTGATTCCATCGAGTCCCAAACCTTATTTACAGTTAAATTTAAACAGAAAGTACCGTCTTACTTTCTCGACGAAATTAAAAACATTACACATGTTTCAAAATATTAAAGAAAAATATATGAATACGTGAGCTTCATCCCTCGAAGCTGATCCGTTTCAGCTATCGTGGCGAGCCTTAAGGGTTTAATACTCTTGTTAATGATATGAAGTGGATTTGTGGTCCTGGATTAGAGATGATTAAGAGATCACGTCGTTCTTAAGTCGCATCCTGACCTTTTCTTTATCTAGAAGGCACTAAAATTGAACAAGTCCAGCGAAGAAAAGAAGGGTGCGGAGGGGATAGAAACTGTGGACCCAGCCGCTGGCTCTGAAATCTGTCATTAGCATCCTCGATTGTGACTCGTAACAGCTCCCTGCACATGATCAGAATTATGGGAAATATTAGTCGATTGCTTGTTTGAATGCCCAAAGGCTTTGAAAGAGTCGTTGAAGATGTTGCGTGGTTAAGCTTTTAGCCCCTAGCGTTCGTGATCTTCATGATTATGTCATTGCTCGCGATGGAGATGGAGATGATAATATATCTTAAACCAAAACGGGAAAGAAGCGGGGGAACCGTGAGAAACTAGTAAAAAAAGGATCATTGGGATCGATCAGTGAATTACTATTCCTTTTTAGTCTTGAAAACATGCCTATAGTGTTAGGGAAAGTTGACGTGACTGATGACGCATAGAAACTAGATATGTCAAACATGTGACTTCAGTAAAAAAATAGTCCAACTTAAATTGATTCATTTCCATATAATACAAATATAATGATTTCTACCCAATCCGGCCCGTATTCAAACCATATCCAATTAACCCTTATTGTTAAAACATTTTCTTAGTTAACCCAATCTAGGAAAATTTACACCCAAATTGACTCGAGAGCGTGAAATTAAAGTGAGGGCAAGAGAGTGAAGAAAAAGTCATTAATGTGGGTGAAGTTTAGGTAGGTTGTGAATCAATTTAATATACATATTATTTTTCAGTTTTACCATTCTAAATCTATTTATGATCCACTTACTAAATATGATTAATTCATATAATAACTTCGCCCATCAAATATGGATTAAAATTGGGTCAATAACCCATTTTAATAAGTCTAGTTGAAATTTACCTTTATATATAAAACGAAGGAGTGAAAATCGAGATAGGTTCCGAATGATTAACATAATCCCAAATCTAAAGCCGGCCGATAGACCATGATTGCCCCATTATTTTATCAAAGTTGCAATATCCTTTCCAACAGATGTTTGTTTTTTCAGCAAAAGGGAAAACAAAATGAAAAAAAAAAGAGAGGGAGTGGAGTCGAACCAAATGATTCTAAATATACTATTCATAAATCAAATGAAAAATTAGGGAGCCATGCCAAATCATACGAACGACGTGCGGCAAATATGGACTCCGCACGTTATTAAGAAGTTCCTCGTTTGAGTATACTCAACAATTGCTTCGAAAATACCCGTTGTAATTAACAAGAGGCCAACCCTAAAAGCTGGCAGAAATAAATCCTTGTCCATATGCTCTCTCGAAACCTTCTAGAAAAAACAAAAAAAAAAAACCCTGCTGGCCACGTGTCCCTCCCCGTAGCTCAATCCGGCAACGATCCAGGGTCGAAATCGGAGGGGGCCGGACGCGTGGCGCGATCAATCATGGAGATCACTAGACGTTGGAAAAGTTGAAATTTTCGATAGACAAGGGAACGGAAAGAGGCCAAGCACCAGCTTTCGAAAGAGGCGCTCGTTAATGGAGGACTGGACAACGACCTTTAATAAGCGATTCTCTCGCTTCGGATCATCGCCGTCGGTGATTCCCTCCTCCCCCGCGTCGTACCGCAAGTCACGGCAATCTGGTCTTTTCGAACGTTGGTTTTCTTTCGGCCCTTTGTCGCGTTGCGCGCCCCGTTTCGTCGCGAGTTTTGCTTTTTGTTCGGGTTATACGACTCGGTTTGTTTGATTTCCCCTTTTGCTTTTCCTTTTGTGTTTTTCGGCCCATGTTCATGGAATCATGGGATGGTAGGAAGACGGCTGTCAATTGGCGGCGACAGCGAAAGCAATCTCTTTTTTCCCCCACGAATGAGAATGCCTCGTGAAAATTATGTCTCGGCTTTCGGTAATTTCCCCTAAACAAATCTCCCAACTTTTAAGTACGATCTTTCATTCCATCTCAAAAAGAACTCTTAACTTTCGTTGTGGTCACGAATATGTCCTTTCGTCTAAATATCAACACCGGCTTCTTAAAGATCATCAATATCATGAGGTTGTTTATTATTTCATATCGAGATAAGGGCATCGATAAAAACACGAATCTTAATCATACATTTTTAACTGGTTTTGAAACTGAATGTGATTTTCAAACGGGTGAGCATATTTGGGACTGAAGTAAATGTTGGGAAATTTATTTATTTTTGGATAAAAGAAGGTTTAGAACAAAATTGGAATTTGACCTAAAGTTACGGATTTTTTTAGGGAATTAGGCCAAAATGAAAATGGCTTGTAAATATTTTTTTCGTGACATTACTTTTGGTAAGTTGCGTCCGGGTCCATGCAATGAGCTTTTTGGTCTCTACGGGGAAACTAGCCCTGTGGGGTCCCAAATAAAAGGGGGTTTTGCTGCCCCTCCCACCCTCAGAAAAAGATGGGAATTTTCCATCAAATAAAGAAGAAACTGCGGGGGCCCCACATGGACAAATGGGCCAATGGAGAGCAATGAGGAGGAATCTCTACCTAATTGGTACAAACTAATTAGTTCGACAACGATCCACTTTAAGAATAAAACAGTGGCGGAGGAGGAGGAGGAGGGAGGAGAGAGAGAGAGAATCGAATTGATGATTGTCTCTCCATTTGTGCAGAAGAGCTTGGCTTGATTGAGAAGCAACCTAAGCGAGAACAGCAACAGCAGCTGCTTTGCTGGAGCTCTTTCGCAATGATTAAGGAAGGAGGGGGGAGAAACAACCGGTAATCCGGGATTCGGTTTCCCCGCAACACAGCTGTCCCCAACGAATTCTTAGCCAAAGTCGCGAGATTCCGTTCGGAAATTTTAGTCGCTCTTTCCTCTCGCCACTTTTGTCCGTATGAATGAATGTCCATTTGCTTCCGTTTATATGCATTTAATATATATTTATCTGCCAGCATTTCTTCCTGATGTGTCTAAACGAGAAGGGAAAACAAGAAGAAGAGGAGGAAAAGCATCGTGTCGTGGGGTTTGGCTGGGGTTGGAGCGTTCGATTTGAGGCGCCTATCACGGTGGCCTTGTTAAATCCTATGACTGGGGACGTGGCTAAAGTCCATGCCGATCCTCCTCGGACCGACCCGAGTGTGTGATTTTCAAAAACCAAGTGTTGGACCACTTGACAGATCACGTGATTGGAGTTCTTTTCTTCATTGTAACTCTCGCGGAGATTTTCATGTCCGCCTTTCCATTGCATACAAATGTCAATGCCCTGATTTACGTATTAAATTTTGGTGGGAAACAGAGGTTGCTTTTGATGACCACATTGTAATTTCATTGATGATGCTTACACATGATTGAGTCACATAATGCAATCATATGCGTAATATCATGCCCGCTTATTTTTATTCACACGCTTGGCTGGAATAAATATGTACCTAAACCTAGGTTGTTATATGTGCATGTATTGATACGTATTTATATAAATATGTCAATCCTTCTCCGATCGAGACGTGTGATTTAAAAAATCAAATGTCGGACCACTCGACAAACCACACGATTGTAGTTCCTTTCTTAACTAAAATCCTGGGGAGATTTTCGTGTCTATGCTTTTCGTTGCATACAAATGTCAATGCCCTAATTCACGTATTAAATTTTGACTGGAAACAAAGGTTACTTTTGATGGCCACGTAATGATTTCGTCGATGATACTTACACATAGTTGAGCCACGTAATACAATCACGCACCTAGTCACGCGTTATATCACGCCCACTAATTTTCATTTACACGTGTGGCCGGAATAAATATGCACCTTGACCTAAATGTTATTATCCGTTCATGTATATAATACGTATTCATATAAATATATATGTAAATATCTGCATACATATGTATTTTCTTGGACGGAGAGAGAGAGGAGAGCTACGAGAGCTCTAGCAAGATTTTGGAGCCCGGTCTAATTTGGGCTTCCGTTCTCACGTGTATGGATAGTCGAACAGGGCTTCACCTGATTTCGTTTCGAATGGGCTTTTCAAGTTAGCTTTTGCGGTTCTAGGATTACTTCCAATCAGATCAAGACCATATTGAAGAAAACGATTCCCGACATTAATTAAAAATTGAGCTCACGGAAAATGATTTTTTTTTTTTTTTTTTCCTCAGTCCTACTCTATTTCTATTCTCACTCTCTCTTAAATTTTTGCCCCTGGAAAATGATTGATATGCAAAACTTTAACCTAAGATGATCACTTGATCGCTTAACAAAATGAAGGAATGAGAACATGTTCAAACATAACTCATTGTCAGTGATGTTAAATGTTTTTCGGTGCATGACTAACCAAAATTTATGTTCCAAAAACAATTTTTATATTTTAGACTTATTTCTAAAATAGAAATGGTTTGATAAAATTATTTCATAATTTTATTTTTGAAATAGATTTTTGCTCCAAAAAATAGGTTTGGAAGTAATTTTTTTTACTTTTCTATTTCTGAAATAGAAATGAAAAAAAAATATTTCTCATAGTTCGTTCTTCTTACTACAAATCGGTCGTCCATCCATCACTGTCGACCACCGTTTGCTGTTTGTCGCCGACCGTCGTTGGTTGCCAGTCGCTACGGCCATCGGTTGTCGATTGTCGTCGCAGTTTGCCACCAACCACCACCGATTGTTGGTTGCCGCCCGTCGCCGTCGTCCGGAAGAAAGAAATTTTGTGTTGTTATTAAATGGGAGTATAAATTTTGTGTCTTTATCAAACGGGTATTTTTCTTAGAAACTCATCCAAGAATAAAAATAAAAAAATATATTTCTCTTCCAAAAATCAAAATTCACTCAATTTATTTCAAGGAAATGGTTATTTATTTCAAGGAAATATTTCAAGTGATGCTAAATTCAGAATGGTTATCATTCACTCCCGAATGGTTATTTATTTCAAGTGATGCTAAATTTTTTTCCACCAAACAAAGAACTTAAAGAGAGCAAAGCTAGAGTCTGAAGTGATGTAAAAATATAATTTTTATTATGTGAATCATAAATCATGCCCATTATGACATCATAGGCCTTTCTAAGTGTCGTCAAGTACCCTTTGTGTCACTAAAATCTTAAACTAAATCCACGATAGCACTAAATAACTCAAAATCTGATCACACTGTTACAAATTTGAAAACAAGACTAGATAAAATAGTAATTTTATCATACTTGTACAGGCAAATCTGGTGCTTTGATAAAAAAAAAAATTGGAAATTAATGTCACTGTGACATAATCGAGGATTTTTGGTGGTATTAATGAAATCAATTAAAGAGAAGCTTGTCGTGAAGCACGTAGCCCGACAGATAGAAAATCTACCATATCATATATATTTCATTTATGTGGTAGCACACCGAGTAGCAAAGCACATCTATAGAGGCAGCACATTCAACCTAAGAATCCCAGGCGTCAAGACTCGACAATGGTAAAGCACAAGAGCACTTGGTCTCTATTACAAAGCAGAACTATATAAAGGCGTATATACACAGATGAACCAGAAGCAAGCTAAGCACTCTTACACTGTACCATACATCGAAATCTTCTCGAGCTCGGCTTGCATCAGCACGGCGTCGAGATGCGCTGCGCCAGATACACCAGATGCCAAGTGAGGGCCATCAGCGTCGCGATGTTGAGGAGCGACGAATGCGAGTTCAGCTTCCTCAGCCTCTCGTTCAATCTCGTGACCCGGGCTCTGAAGGCGTCTCCTTCCCTGTCCTCCTGTACCAGCGCTGCGGTCTCACCTGGCGGAGGCCTTGGTTCGGTCACGCGGGTCGTCTCGGTGGGCTCTCTCCCTCTGCCCTCTTCCTTCTCCAGCTTCATCTTCTCGAACATTATCTGCAATGAATCACGAGGAACAGCATAGTGAGTGAAAAGTCAGGTGCGCCAAGCCATCAAGTAAGAATCCTTATGCAGATAAAAGACCTCGCTAACCGGCCTCGAGCAGAATCGAACAGACCACGATGTTCCTATAAAGACTCGATTTCCACTCATGGCGAAATCGACACATGATCCCCGAGAAAATGAATCGACGAGAACACATAAACTCGTCGTACCTTGGTGGCACGAGGCTCCAAGTAGAGCATATTGGCCAGGACCAAAGGAAGCAAGGCCAGCAAGTTCAAGCCCTGCAGCATCTCTGGCTTGTTCGCGAACAGGTGCCGCCCCTGGCCCAGCAAATGCCCCAGCAGGCTCAGGGCGATGCTGGTAAACATGGCCCTGAAGTACACCGGGTACACCTTGCTCTGCACCATCCCGAACTGCTGCCTCGGCATCGCCCCCGCGAGCACGTAGCTCGACACGAACGTGACCCACACGCACATCCCGTATGCTGTCGCGAACCCCAGCAGGTGCACCAGCCCCGCCAGCGTCCTCCCGTCGAATCGCGAGGCCACGTGCCTCCTCACCGCCTCCTTGATCCTGTGCAGCCTCGAGCCGACGTCCCTTGCTGCCTCCTTTGCTTCCTCGGCCTTCTCCTTGGCCCGCTCCTTCGCTGCCCCTGCCGCCTCCGACACGTTCCTCTGGACGTCCTCGACCATGGTCTTCCCTTCCTCCTTGGCGTGCTGCATGGCACCCCGCGTGCTCTCGAACGTCTCCCTCGTCTTCTCCCCAGCCTCGTGCGCCGCCTCCCTCGCCTTCTCCCCGGCCTCATGCGCCTTCCGCGCCACCGCCTCCCCAGCCCTCCGCAGCTTCTCCTCCGCCGCATCCTTCGCCTGCCTCGCGTCTTCCTCCACCTCTTGGACCTTCTCGATCACCTCCTCCTTGGCCTTCCCCAGGCCGCTCGCGATCCTGTGCCTGCACTTGCCAAACGCATCGCATATCAGCTCCTTCGCGCCGATGTACCTGTAGCCGCCATCGTCTTCCTTCTGCTCCGGTGCAACCGACGAGGCGGCCTCCTTCACCTTCTCCTTGGAGCGTTCGAGGACGTCCTTGGCGCCTCGGTAGAGGTCGCCCTCGAGGTTGGAGACGGAGGCGGGCTTGATGGGGATGTGGTCGTGCTCCGGCGAGATGGAGACCTTGGTATTGGGCTGGCCGTCCTGGTCGTACTCGACGACGACGACTCGGTGGCCCTCCTTCAAGATCACGTCTTCGTCCTTTCGGTGGCTGCCCTGCTTCTCCGGCGCCGGAGACCAGACTCCGGCCGCCGCGAGCGACGTCACGACGAGGCAAATGGCCACCGCGTTCATCATCCTCACGAATCTCTCTCTTCTCTCTCTCTTCTCTCGGGAGGTTCAACTGAGTGGGAGCGAAGAAATGGGAGGTTGGATTAGTAGAGAAGTCGCGGCAAGGAAGGGAAGGAAAAAGGGGTCGCCGGTGGTAACCGACACGCGTGGAAGGAGGCTCCACGTGGACCTGAACGTGTGCATCTGAATGCCACGTGTGTGTCTGGATAGGGATAGATGTGGAAGTCCGAAAAGTTCCTCGGCGCGCCAAAACTCATGGAGGAAATACACCGCTTCTTACTTGTGGCACCACGGACTCCTGACACCAAGGATCTATGAATTTTACCTTAATTTGCGATGTCTTCCTTTTAATTTATAATATCTAATTTTTTGGCAAATTTTTATATGTAATATTTAATTTTATTATTTATTAATTCAAATCTAGACATAATATTAAATATTTTCATATAATCAAAGACTAAATTAAATATCTACCAAAAATTCATAAATCACATAGAATAAATTAAAAATTTAGGGACGGCAGCATATGTTGGGCTAAAATTTAGGGACTAAATAAACAAATTAGAAGTTCATGAACAATATTTTACATTGAGTCCAAATTTAGAGACCATTTTTGTCATTATCCTCTTCTATACACATATTGACGAAGATTTAATTATAGAGTGGCACCATTTGACTCTCACGATTGAAATAGGAAGGAAGTCAACATTTCGGTTCGGTTTGGATTTCAAGAAATCCAAACCGAACCGAACTATTTGTGTGCGCATTAGCTTTAGATTGAATCGTGACCCGAATCAAAATCATTTCATTTTTTTTCAATTTTTTTTTAATATTAAGAAAATTTTTAGTGACAAATGAGAGAGATTGTTTAAATTGTAATATTAAGAAAATGGATGATTTTCAATTTGTTTTAATTAACTGAATCGAATCGAAACTATCCGAACTAGAATATAAAACATTTATTTTTTCATTGTCCAAAGTGAAACTTGGACCGAACTAAAAATGCATAAAAATTCGGTTAAGTTTCAATTTCAGTTCAATTTTTTGGTTAGGTTCTAACGTCTCTATTAATTAGACATAAGCTAAGTTGACATCCCTACCAATTAGACATGAGTTAGACACGTTTTAATTAACGTTTTAGGTACATGTCGTGCTATGTTACCGAGCTGAATTTTGGCATCGCCAGATGATATGAAGACGGATTGTGATTTGTTTTCCTTCCCGGCATCAACTTGCTGAAATATGTTAGCTTGTCACCATGCATCTGCGGGACCTGTCCAATTTGTCCTGTATATGGTGTCAAAATATGAATCCGTGTCTTGTCTTAAGACAATATTTGTCCGACCGGTCACTTTGTTCAATATCATGTTTGTCTAGTCATATCGTTGTTAAATTTGTCTCGAATTGTTTGGATTGAGGAAGTTCGATATGTCCGTTAAATGTGTTGCTATTTGGATCGGGTCAAATTTGCACGGTGCTCTAAGTTCGACACGACATGATACGGTCGACCCCGATGCCTGGTGAAAACGTGCTCTGATCATTGAAAACCGGGGGATCGGATCGATGCAGATAGGGGAGAGACGCATCGACCGCCGCATTGCGATAGCCTTCCTCCGACTGATCCGAAAGGTATAATTGAGCAGGCCCATAGGACAAGCCCCAAAAATGCATTGCCTCCCAAGAATTCACACTTTTGGACCGTGTCTAACGTTCGGGCCCAAAAGAAAAGTGGCCCAACTCCCATGATCTTTTCTCCATGCACATGTTGGGGAGAATTACCAAAAAAAGCCCTAAACCTATTGTAATTGTGCTAATTCAATCTTAAACCTTTTTTTTTTGTCCAATTTAGTTCTAAACATTTTATAATTGTGTCAATTTAGTCCATCCAGCCAAAATTGGCTGGCCGGCGCTGACATCGACGCCGACGGGGATAGCCAACCGGTGAGACAATTTTTTAATTTTTAATTTTTTTTTTCGAATTTTTAATATTTTTTAAAATATTTTAATTCTTTTAATTATTTTTATTTTTCCCCACCTTCCCCTTCCTTTTGGACCGTGTCTAACGTTTGGCCCTCGCCAAGGTTGGGTGAGGTCGAGCCTCGCTAGATCCGGTGGGGCCTCGCCCAGCCACGGCGAGGGTGGACCTCGCCAGTGGTCGGCAAGGCTACTGTCACAGTGGAAAGAGCCTGGAGTTGCCCGTATGAGACATTCTCCAAGCAAACGCCTTCACCTTGCACCTGATCCCTACCCTCCTCGACTGAATTCGCCCTCTTGAGGGCCATGATGCCGAGCACCGAGGAGTGGGGGCGGTTCACGGCGCACTTGATGACGGGAGGGAAGTCGCAAATACGGTAGCCTCGCTGTGACCACTGGCGAGGTCGACCCTCGCCTTAGCCGGGCGAGGCCCCGTTGGATCTAGCGGGGCCTCGCCCTTGTTGGTGGTCGGCGAGGCTAACCTCGCTAGATCTAGTGGGGCCTCGCCCTCGCCGGCCCTCGCTTCCGCCGGCGAGGGCGAGCCTCACCATTGGACCTCGCCGGCCCTCACCTCCGGCTGGCCAGAGGAAGGGGAAGGTGGGAAAAAATAAAAAGAAAAAAAAATTCAAAAATTCAAAAATATTTAAAAATTCAAAAAAATAAAAATATTAAAAATTGCCTTGCCGGTTAGCTATCCCCGCCGGTGTCCACGTCAACACCGGCCAGCCAATTTTGGCCGGATGGACTGAATTGACACAACTTATAAAAAGTTTATGACTAAATTTGACAAAAAAAAAAAGGTTTTAGGACTGAATTAGATTAGTGCAATTACAATAGATTTAAGACTTTTTGGTCATGTTGGGTAACGTAACATGTGGGTGTGTGACATCTCGTAAGAACTGACGAGTGATTGAGTGAGACCATTTTGCCAAATTAATAATTTGGAAACGGTCGCTCGTATCGTTTGCCAAAAACAGGCTTAAAAAAGATAGTTATGCAGCTGGATTGATCCTCTCGTCGTAACTTGTTTCTTACGTTAGTGTCGGACTAAATGAAAGTAGTTTCACTACGCTTTTAAGATATAAAAACAGGCTGAGCGTGACTATATATAAAATAAGTTATTCCGTTTTGTTTTACTAGCCGAAAAGGGATATCTTTGATTGGCGGGTCTCGAACTTTGGTAGTTAAGCATTTGTTCAATTCTTCGCCTTCTGGTAAGTCAAAAAAGCGACTTCAAAGTTCAAACCTTTGTACAAACCTTGCAATGTGAAACCTACATAACTCATATATAACATATATTCAAAATTTAAATAGTATCGGAAATTGCCTGGAAACCATAGGCAAAAGAAGGGAACAAACTTGCCAAGTGTAATTTTTATTTTCTACTTAAAACCTCAGATCCAATATATATTTATTTATGTTAAACAAGCCAATTCATATAATAATGTTAAAATTAGCATCATACTTTTCCGTAATTTTAGAAAAATTATTTCTTCGTGTTGACCATAGTTGAAGAGGTCTGACCCACTAAAGACTCATTCCTCTCCTCCTATTCGTCCGTGGTAGTCCAATCGCGTTGTCGGTGCCTACTGCCAAGTCCCCAAAATGGACCGGAAGAAACTTTTTGGAGTCGGGCAATTTGTTTAATGAGAAACCAACTCACGTTCTTTCCCCTCGGTACACGCGGTCTTACAACCTCGACGTGACGGCCGGGTATTGCGACCTACCGAGCACTGCCCAATCGGCTCGATGGAGTGGCGATGCCTATACGTCTTCTTTTCGAATAGGGTTTCCCACCATTTCCAGTTTCTGGCGAGGGAGGGACTGTTGGATTGGCGGAGATCGTGGGATCGATCGGTTCGAGACATCTATTGGCTATGCTTCGTGATCTCAATTCATTTTGCTTTTCGTTGATTCGATGAGGATTTCGCTTTAGTCCTTTTTTAATGTTATGCTAGAGACTTTTCAGATCGAAAGTCGAGGAGAAATTGTCTGGACATAAGCTTTGGCGGGGTCGAGGCCCAAAGTTTTGTGGGGCCAATTCGCCACTCCATGGACTCTCCGTAGATAAGCTTGTTAAAAAAGTCACAATCATCAACCACCTTGAAAAATCGCCGTAAACTAAAAAGCCCGTAATCTCTTATCTTTTCTTCAATAAAATTCCAAAAGGCGCAATCGTAACGCAGCCGGCTACCTCACGGGGAACAAGGATAACAACTTATCATTATGACCCCTTACTTAAATCTGAGTTCTTCAGGTCAAGAATCATCGCGATACACGAGTTCTTCAAGTCAAGAATCATCGCGATACACGTACCAAACGTGTTACAGAATCCGACATTGAAAAATTCATGGGCTCAAATTTTTGAAACGAAAGTGGGTCATGGGTTGGGGCTCAGACTTGTACTCTCTTTTACTGCTGGACCAATCCTTTGGACCCCTCGAATCTGCACACACGAGAACGAGCAGAAGGAACTTTGGTGCTACGGGACTCAAACAAAAGAGTTAGCCAAATGTCATATCGCAGTACCAAAAGTCCTTCGGGGCGGGCGCTGCCCGATCTCTTCCTCGCTAAGATACCTCCACGAGGTCGGCCGGGCGGTGTCTGCAGCCACAAAAGAGAGGGAAGAGGAAAATACGACGTGACCTTCTTCAGTGGGTATTTGCTTTGGGCGCGACCTTTTCTTTTTTCGCATCTCTCTTATCTCGCTTTTGAGTTTTTGTTTGGATCTGGGGGTTCGAGGAAAGGCGAGGGAAAGGGGGGAGCGGGGGGGATCTTCTTTTTGCTGGAGTCGAAACGCTTGACCTTTGAGGCCCACGACTTTGACGTCCACCTCCCCCTCCGCCACGGCGGATGGATCAATAATGGATCCCCCACCCGATACACATCCCTTCGGAGAAAAGAGGGGAGAGAAAAAGAATTCTTCTTTTTCACAAAAGGGGTGGGAGATATTCTTGAGAAAGAGAGCGGGGATGGATTGGACGTTTATGCTTTTTAGCCAAGAACAGAGACGTCTCAATGCGCGCACCAAAGCTTTCTCCTTTCCACATCAAGGAATTTCCTTCTGGATTCGCTCTCTCCACCTAAACGTTAATCCTTATCATAATGCCCTTAACCCCGTAAATCCCCCACCAGTAAAACTCTCTCTCTAACACAGTGTCTGACATAAGAATCCACCAGAATCAGTCTCTATCAAACACCTGTGACTTCCAGGGGGCCACTTCCCACCACCAAACGATCTCTCCCAACATGATGTTTCTGTCTTCGTACTCCAAATGACCATCCCATCTTCTTTACCACTAGCTGCTCATCCCTTCCTTCCTACAGATTTCTGTCTTCGTCCCTTCCAAGTACTGTTGCCCCACCCACCACCGCTCTAGATCGAACCAGTAGCTTCCCCATCATTAACGCTTCGGGCGGGTTCTTGAGGAGAAAACCCGGGTACCCACCATGCCGAGCTTGGTCGTGGAAGTCCTCGACGCGAACGATCTGAAGCCCAAGGACGGGCAAGGCTCGGCGAGCCCGTACGTGGAGGTGGAGGTGGAGGAGCAGCGGCAGAGGACGCAGACCAAGCAGCGGGACCTCAACCCCCAGTGGAACGAGAAGCTGGGCTTCAGCATCGGCGACCCGAGGAGCCTTCACAGCAAGACGATCCACGTCGTGGTGTACAACGACACCAGGGGAGCAGGCCCCCAGAAGCAGTTCCTCGGCCGGGTAAAGATCTCCGGCGCTTCCGTCCCTCTGTCCGAATCGGAGGCCTCCGTCCAGAGATACCCGCTCGACAAGCGCGGCCTGTTTTCGCACATCAGCGGCGATATCTCGCTTAGGATTTATGTCGCCCACGACGGTTTTGGCGCTTACATGTCGCCCCCGAACGTCGGTCCTGACGATGGTGTCGGAGCTGCGGAGGCGCCTCCGCAAGAGGCCGATTTTAGAGACGGCAAGCATGGTGGTGACCACGTCGGCGCCGACCACCACCATCATCATGCCGATTTCGATGAGAAGAAGAACAAGAAAAAGCATAAGGACCCGGAAACGAGGACTTTCCACTCCATTGGAGCTTCGGCTCCGACCGGCGCTCCCCCGGTGTCGAGTTTCTTCTCGGGCCCCGGGAGCGGAGCCAATTTCATGAAGGAGAAGGCGCCGGCCGCCGAGACCAGGACCGACTTCGCCCGCGCGGGCCCAGCTGCCGTAATGCAAATGCGGATGCCGGGGGGCCCGAACCCGGAATTCGCCTTGCAGGAGACTCGGCCGCCGGTGGCGGCGCACTTGAGGTATCGGGGAGGGGATAAGACCTCAACCACTTATGATCTCGTGGAGCAGATGCATTTCCTGTACGTGAACGTGGTCAAGGCCAAAGATCTTCCTATCATGGATGTTAACGGGAGCCTGGATCCCTATGTGGAAGTGAAGGTTGGGAACTACAAAGGAGTCACCAAACACCTGGAGAAGAACCAGAACCCCGTGTGGCGGCAGATATTCGCGTTCGCGAAGGAGCGGCTGCAATCGAATTTCCTGGAGGTGAACGTGAAGGACAAGGATACATTTTCGAAGGACGATTTCGCGGGGAGAGTCGTCCTGGAAATTTCTGAGGTGCCGACTCGAGTTCCTCCGGACAGCCCTCTGGCTCCTCAGTGGTATAAATTGAGGGACAAGAGCGAAGATAGATTCAGGGGAGAGATCATGCTCGCCGTGTGGATCGGGACGCAGGCCGACGAGTCGTTCCCCGAGGCCTGGCATTCCGATGCGCACAGCATTAGCCAAACGAACTTGCAAAATACTCGATCCAAGGTCTATTTCTCGCCGAAGCTCTATTACCTTCGAGTTCACGTCATCGAAGCTCAGGATCTTCTTCCCACCGAGGGCGGTCGAACGGTCGACACATACGTCAAGGTTCAGCTAGGGGGCCAGGGAAGGATAACCAAGACTTCCCCAGTGAAGACCGTGAATCCCGTGTGGCAAGAGGAGCTAATGTTCGTGGCGTCTGAGCCGTTCGACGAATATATAATCGTGACGGTCATAGAGCGGGTAGGACCTGGAAGGGAGGAGCTGTTAGGGAGGTTGATACACCCGGTTAGGGCCGTTCCGCACCGAAGTGAAACCGGCAAGCTGATGGATGCTCGGTGGTTTAACCTCCAGAAGCCATCTATCATCGAGGAAGGAGAGAAGAAGATGGAATATAAGTTCGCTAGCAAGATTTGCATCCGGTTTTGCCTGGAGTGGGGGTATCATGTTCTCGACGAGGCCACGCAATTCAGCAGCGATCTTCAACCGTCGGCGAAGGTGCTAAGGAAGAAGAGCATTGGAATTCTCGAGCTCGGGATTCTGAGCGCTCGGAATTTGCTTCCCATGAAGGCGCACGAAGGCCGAGCTACCGACGCCTACTGTGTAGCCAAGTACGGGAACAAATGGATCAGGACCAGGACCCTGCTAGACACCCTGCATTCTCGGTGGAACGAGCAGTACACCTGGGAAGTTTACGACTTGTGCACCGTGATCACGATCGGAGTTTTCGACAACTGCCACATCAATGGAAAAGATGACGCTAGAGATAAGCGAATCGGGAAAGTGCGAGTTCGCCTTTCCACTTTAGAAGCCGATCGAGTGTACACTCACTACTATCCCCTCCTCGTCCTCAGTCCCTCCTCCGGCCTGAAGAAGCACGGCGAGATCCATTTGGCTCTACGGTTTACTTGCACGGCGTGGGTTAACACGATTGCTCAATATGGCAGGCCTTTGCTTCCGAAAATGCACTACATCCAACCCATACCGGTTCGGTACATCGATTGGCTCCGGCACCAAGCCATGCAGATCGTGGCGGCGCGGCTGGCCCGGGCCGAGCCGCCGCTCAGGCCAGAAGTCGTGGAATACATGTTGGATGTGGATGCCCACATGTTCAGCTTGAGGAGGAGCAAAGCCAATTTCGGCCGGATCATGTCCCTGTTTTCGGGTATCACCGCCGTCTTCAAATGGTTCGACAACATTTCCCACTGGAGGAACCCTATCACCACCTGTCTCGTTCACATACTCTTCTTTATACTCGTTTGCTACCCGGAGTTGATCTTGCCGACGGTTTTCCTGTACCTTTTCGTGATTGGGATTTGGAATTACCGAGTCAGGACGAGGCTTCCACCTCATATGGATGCCCGGCTGTCGCACGCGGAGAATGTCCATCCGGACGAGCTCGACGAGGAATTCGACACATTCCCCACGACCAGGCAACCGGATGTCGTGAGGGTGAGGTATGATCGGCTGCGGAGCATTGCAGGCAGGGTCCAGACCGTGATCGGGGATCTAGCCATGCAAGGCGAACGAATTCAGTCGATATTGAATTGGCGGGACCCCAGGGCCACCGCGATCTTCATCATCTTCTCATTGATATGGGCAGTCGTCATTTATGTCACTCCGCTCCAGATCATTGTCGTGCTCATCGGCCTCTACCTGCTGCGGCATCCACGGTTCCGGGGCAAGCTGCCTCCCGTGCCGGTCAATTTCTTCAAGAGATTGCCGGCCAAGTCGGACATGCTACTGTAAGGTAGAGTTCTTATATATACAAGTTAAACTACATGCGAGTCTTGTCCTATTGATTCAATATTTAAATATAAGACCATGCTTCACCAATAAACCTGAAGATGTGGTATACTAGAGCAATAAAATGCCAGCAGCTTGCTGTCTCTAAGTCTTATCGTCACTCGGATGAAATCTCGCTTTCTGATAGTACCTGCATTCTTTCTGTTTCTTTGGATAAAGGAAAGGGCAGCTCTTGTTCAATTTCGATGCTTTATGGCCTTTGTTGCTCACCAGTAGCGATTGCTGCGGAAAACTTTAGTCTGTAGCATCTGTCCTAAAGTTTTCTTTTTAAGATTCTTCTGAAATGCATGGATATGCTAACATGGCGTTGATAAGATTCTTCTGAAATCTATATAGTTTGAGACTGACCCATGACTCGGTTTAACCGGTACTTAAGATGTCCAAGTCTATAACCACGCGCCTAAATGCGAACGACAGTGGAATATGAGTTGATCATTCTAGGCAGTTCTCGATAACCATCGGTTGCCTCTTCCCTCTCTAATTAATGCGGTGGATTATCGATTCTGTGAGGTTTCGTGAATAAACTGTTGGCAACGAGAAGTGGCACAATTTCCTAGCCGTTCGCCGTTCACTTGATCATCGTAGCTCTCTTTCTTCCCGTGCACGGCAGGTCACTTGAATTGAATCGTCAGTTTTTCTTTTTGATTTCATCGCAAATAGGTCCAAAGTAAAAAGAGAAGAGGTTTGCAAGAGATTTATGAATCTTGAGACTAGGGGGGAAACTTTCTTAATGAACTTGAACTGCATCAGAGGTATGTTATGGCATCGGTGGCTGTCTCCCAGATTGGATCCATCCAGCAATTCCCCTCCCATTAACTATCCAACCAGATTTGCTTGCGATTTTCCACTTATATGTTTGTAATCAGGCGCGTCCCACAAATTTCGAACCCGATATTTTGTTTCAGTTTCTGCTCTCTCGCGAGATGCGCAAGCCGTGGTTCTGCACCCAATTTACACCCACATGATCGGAGTAGAAACCAAAAAATGCATCATCATTTCATGACAAAGGTTTCGAGGTTACAGAGGCAGCCAATTTACTTGACCAGTAGCAAAAGCGCTCGCCGACTTAAGGATTTATCCGGAAAATTACAAACTCAAGAACCTCACTGTCCATTTTCCCGGGACTAACTAGTTCAGACACATCCTGCTCTACAATGACTTACTGTATATCTCCACCCTGTTCTTGCCCTTTGACCAATAAAGTGCAAAATATTCTGCCAGGACTGACAAAGAATGTTACAAATACCAGAGGAAAATTTTTCTGTGCCTTTGGCAAAAGTAGCTCCCAGCTATTTCTAACTCAACCATGTCGGTATAGAGGCAATGCCGATGAAAGCCACCACTTCTGTCTAAGCCCTATTCACCAAAGAGAGAGCAAACCTGAAAAACAATTAGCCACAGATTCAATTGGTAGGCACTGTGCAAAGCAAGCCGTGTCCAGGACTATGCTCCAAAGGATACATCGTTGTCCCTCTAACATATCTTTCATGGTCTATTGCCGATTTTCTGAGACTGGAGAGTCCTCTAGAGCTCCTTTTAATTTGCTTTTTGATAATCGAACAAGCCGCCAGAGGGTCCAAAGATGCAGCTCCAACCCTCCTGCATTCATACAGAAAAACAATCAACCAAACGCCAAATATAAATCAACACCCAAAAATCAGATTACTTAGGAGAAGACTTTTACCACGTCAGTCTTTCAACTACAACTAGTAGTGATTAGGCTTTTACATTTTGTTGAGATGAACACAAAAATCATGGTGATGCCACTAAGTTAGAGCAAGGCAAGACTCACTCCATCTAGCTTTGTTTTTACCAGTTTTTCAGTCTAGATAAGCAGGCAAAGATAAATGCAAAGTTTCCCACAGGATTTGCGTATTGCAAGAGAGGAAAATAGATAAATATCATTCGAGTAATCCAATCATGCCCCAAAAAAATCAATTGATTCTAGTCTCAAAATGCTATTTTGGAACTCGTATGAGGGTTTGAGCATGGTATTCATATGAAGCTATTAATTACAATCAAGAATATGGACAAATGGGAAGCATCACCTTAACACTTTCTCTGATGCAATTCTAGCAGCTCTGATTAAGCTATGGCTTGGCAACCACTTCACAATGCGGTTTGGAGCAGCACGCATTGGAGAATGAATCTTGACGAGCTTTACAAGACAAGATAAAAAATGACATGAGATAACGTTAGTTACTAAAACTGCCAGGCGAGCATTCTAACATATGTGGGATAGAATACGATGATGATGCATTTCAAAATTACAAATTACAAATTACAAAGATAGGATAAAAAACTGAAACAAGTTAAGAATGGATTCAAATCTCCAGCAATAATTGCATTTGACTTATCATGTAAATGATATACTAAAAATTAATTCATCTAGATGCTTCACTAGATTGATGTAAAACCAAATCCTATTGCCAGAGTCTTACTAGACTTATAGAAAAATTTAAACGTTTGATTGAAAAAAGTAGATAAAATCTTCACATACCCCCAGGCACTCCATCATCTGATAGTAAGCCCGACCATGAAGAGGTGTATGACCTTTTCGAGATTCTGAAAAGTATCTAGTCCTGAGAGAACACTTAAAAAGGATACATGATTAGGAAGAGATCCACAGTGAAAACATGAAAGAGGTCATATGATATACGCAAATTACTAAATTTATACCATTCTTTATAACCAGGATCCACAGTGAAACCATACATATCTACTGATTCACAGATTGACAGAGCAAATTCAAGAGCCTTGAGCCCAGTTCCTTTAGCAGCAGATCCAAAGGATGCCCCCAGCATAAGGTATACAGGATTTTTAATAGGAAGTTCCTGCAAAAGGCAAACCTTGTGCCAAGTAAGGAGGATGCTCCAAACATGTCTATGAGACAGATTAAGAGAAAAAGGAAACTTACGGACCCTTATCATCTTGCTCATGATGTCATGGATTGTCGTTTTTACGATCAGACCTTCCTTCCTTGTTTCTGCAGAAGAAAGTTGTTACTATATCTCCAGTGGAGTTAGAGAACATGATAAGTAAGGTGCCACACATACCATCTAACTCAACAACCTTATCAAGAGCTTTTGCAGATCCCCTATTGAGAAGACGAAATGAACTTTTCTTTCCCACATAATCTGTATAATTCTGGTAGGCACAGATAGTCAGAAACAGGCAAAGTAGAGTGGAAATAAAAATTTGCACATGCAGTATGAAATTTCACCTGGATAGGTGCACCATTTTCCCGGATGACAACATCATAATTATCTATCTCCTTTCCAAACCTTGTTTTTAGAAGATCTCCAGAGTTACCAATGACAGCACAGCGGTCAAACTGCCGTGGAAAGTATGGGGGTGTTTCAGGAAGTACCAGATAAAGTTTCTCCTTGCATAGAGTCTTATTTTCACATCGGTTGCTGGAATTCAAAAATATACCTTGTCAATATGCTTGTATGCAATCTTTCTGCAGCTTGCTCTAGTTAGCTATACTAAAATCATATAACAATTACCTAAGGTGACTGGAACTTTGGAAGAATATAACCAAGGAAAGATAATGAATGCTACTAATTTCATTTGCAAAACCAACTTCATATACATGAACCAGCTGGAACTAAACCCGTCAAATGGGTGGGTCAAATTGAAAATGGTCCGACCCAAATAGATCCATTTAACCTGTTTCTAGCCATTTCCATTCAAGGAAAATCTCGTGACCCATACCAAACCCAACCCATCTTGCTAAAACAGTTGCATATTTAACCCACCTTAGGAAAACTCATATCCAAACTAATGTGTGAGAGTGTGGAGAGAATGAAGAGAAAGTCATGGAATTGGGTTGGGTTTAAATAAGCCATAAACCCATCATGACCCATTTAACACCTATAGCTGGAATTGACTAGATGCAAGAACGAAATTTTCTATATTTTGAAGAAATGTTAACAAATTCCATCCTACAGACTTCCTCAAAATGTTATTTTCTTTTCTTTACCGTTATGTAATTCTCTAGCCAAGCAAGGGCCGAATCGAACTATGAACAACATTGAGAGAAATTCACATGATACTTACAGTTGTATTCCTTTGTTAATCCTCCGCCACGCATAGTCTTCCCACCCATTCGGTAAAGCATCAAGGAACTCCCTGGTAAGTATAGTGGTACTATTCCTGACCTGTGGCAGTCAACTCACTACATAATAAATCAATCGCATAGCGTATCTGATTTCTCAGGAACCCAAGTTCTACGAAAAAGGGAAGCAGGGGGATAAGGCCACATTTACTCTATCCCATCTTCAATATCTCAACTTGCGTTTCAATTTACAAACCCTAGGCTCACCTGTTCCCATGTAGCCACAGCTTCACAGAGATTGAAATCGAAAGACAAACCTTCAGGTTCTCCAGATGTCGGATCTCTCTGCCAAACAAAACCCATTTCACACTGAAAAATCAAAGAGGAAAGCCATTCCCAAAGGGCAACGAATTGCCACAAACGGCAAGAAGACGCCAAGCACCCACCCATTTGGAAACAGTGTCGGGAGGGAAGCTCATGGTGACGTCGCAGACACTCTCCCCGCCGACGGCTTCTAATCCCAATCCATTCGCCTTCTGCACGGACAGCGACGCGGCGCGAATCGTAACCGTTGCCACCACGCGATCGATCCGAAAGAGAAGAAAGGAAGAAGGAGAAGACAAGAAAAGGGGGTGAGGGGAAGCGACTGACCACGCACTTTTGGAACTGGCCCTGCAGAGCCCGCAGGGCGTCCAGATCGTCGTCGGAGAGCCGGTAGCCGTCGTCTGCGGACCAGCACGCGAGCAAAAGAGCGCCGGACGCGGCGCGGGTCAGTAAAAAAAAACGCAACGCGTTCCAATCGCGAGCGAGGAGAAATCGCGAGGGAGAGGGGGAAATTTACAGAGATTGGAGACGCCGGCGATGTAGATGCAGAGCGCGACGAGACCGGAGGCGAGGGCGAGCAGGAGGCCGAGCTGCAGCACCTTCATGGCGGCCGTCGCCCTTCTTCCTCGAGCCACGACGGGGAGCTCGAGTTGCAGATTCGAACTCTTTGCTGCGATGGCGAAGGCGGTGATCTGGAAAAAAGGAGAAAGAGAAGAGTTGCGGCTGAAGTCGGAGAACCGGAGAAGGGGTGAGCCGAGCCGAGCCGAGCCGAGCCGTAGTCGACGCGGCAACCGGATCTAGAAACGTTGTGGGTGTGGCGTGGCACTTGGAAATTTCTTAAATTCGGTTATTCATCCCTCATTTTTTTGTTCGATTTTTATTCAATTGGTCACTACACTGTAGTTCTTTCTGTTTATATTGGCCACTCCATTTAAAATAGTATGTAAAAATGATTTGACATGAATTGCCATATTGGCTTAGTGTTATTAATTTGCATTGATTTGTATTACCAACAGAAATATTGTATATTTCTTTTAAGAAGTCAAATTATTAAATTGCGATGACAACGTATTAGTTTATATTAAATAAATAAGTTTGGATAAGGGTATTGTGTTGTATTTAGTTCAGATCTCCTGCCTATGTTTTGTACTTTTATATAGATCTTGACCAATATGTCATTCTTACTTTTGGTCTTGTATAATTAATATAAGAGAGATTTTCTTAGGGCATTGAGGAGAGAGATTAATTATGAGTTTTTTTTATCCTAATTTTGTTTTTTTTATTTATTTATTATAATGTAGTAAGTTGACATTTTAAATCGTTAATGTTGGCAAAGGTAATCCTCTTACCGTCCAAATTTTATCAGATTGAAAATAATTCATGGAGGAGCCACTCTTAGGAGCACATACTTGCGTATCTCTAGCAAGAACCTAGTGTGAGTTAGAAATGAGAGGAAATGCCACACTTGATAGGATTAGTCGAGTGTTTAAAAAGTTTTAGACATCATATTGATATAAAAGAAATACTTATTGTGGGTTTGGCTTAGGATTATGCGTGACCACTTTATACTTAGACATAAATTGTCATAAATTATTATTGATAATGAGAACTTCTTCCATCGGCTAATTAATTCAAGCGATATAAGCAATTACTTTAAAAAAATAAGATTTTTCAAATTATTTATTTTTTATTAAACAAACGGAGCCTCATAATTGCATGATACAAAAAAGCAAGCCTATAAATATAGTATTCAACTTACCTTGGAGAATGCCAAATCTGGGTGTCTGGATGGCAAGCCGAATAACACAGAACAATGACATACCTAGAATGGAACTTGTAGCCCACCATCTTGTGGAATATCTGGAAGTCCCGAAACAACTATGTCTTTCGGCAACAAACACCAGATCCGAACTGGGTGATTTCTCGTGCGATGGAGGACCTACGGACGACTCAACCTTCCCACTCCCATCCACGACGCCCCGGCGATCAAACGATCACACAAGATGAACTCTGGACACCCCCGGATCCTGGCACCATGAAGGCGAATATTGATGGAGCATTTCAATCAAAGACAAAAGAAGGGGCAATGGCGTGCGTTTGGCGAGATCACAATGGCAATTTGATTGATGGCCTTACCAGGGATTTTCCTGCTTCGTCCGCCTTGCAGGCTGAGTTCCTCGCATTCACCATAACGCTTCGCTACTTGCTGGAGCAACGAAAGGAAGCTGCCCGTTTGGAGATTGAATCAGATTCACAAGTGCTGGTGGACACACTCCAACGCTTACGATCTCCTCCATGGGAGGTTCGGTCCCTATCTGCTGAGGCAATGACTCTCCTTCACGAGTTCCCTAATCTGCGCATTAGGTTTTGCAGAAGAAAGGCTAACTCTGCAGCTGATTGGGCTGCCAAGGCCTAGAGGGATGGCCTACTTCCACTTACTTGGCCCGTATCACCTCCTTCAGCTTTGCTAGCTATCTTGTACTCAGATGCATTACGTGCTGGATGTACTCCTGCTTTTAATGAATGAAAGTTTTCTTTGACCAAAAAAAAAAAAAAAAAACTTACCTTGGAAGGCCCGGTCACATTTCAAAGCCCAATTGCGATGGAAGGCCTAACCTCTCGTGGCCGGGGGCCTTCATTTCTGAGGAGGGGTGGTGAGATGGAGTTGAGTTTGGACTTGGCCACTTAGGGTGTGTTTAGTAACACTTCTGTTCTCGGGAACAAATTCTGATCAGAAATGATTTTTTTTTATTCTGTTCCCGGGAATTGATTCTCGAGTAAAAGAACGTGTTTGATAACCGTACAAAATTTCTGATTTTGGAATAGAATTGCGTTTGGTACCATGCTCATTGCTTATGTTCCAAATCAAATTCTTTTAATTTTTAAATAATTTTTATAAATTTTTCCTTTTTTTTCATTTTTTCATTTTTCTCCTATTCTTCTTCTTCTTCTTCTTCAAGCCGGTAGTCGGACAGGTGGCCGCCCGGACGAGGGTCGCAAACTCACTCAGCGAAGCGTCGGCCCTCGGCGAGGCCGGCCCTCGTCGATCGAGCCTTGTTGGTGGCCGGGCCGGCCTCGCCGGTCAGGTGAGGCCTACCCGCCACCGGCGAGGTTGGGCAAGCCGTGCCGGTGACTAGGCGAGCCTCGCCGGGCGGGCGAGGCCCACCTGCCACCCAGCGAGCTCACCGGACCTCGCCTTGGCTTGGTGAGCCTTCGGCGAGCTCGCCGGACCGGTTGCGGCGGCGACCGGTGGCGGCGGGCGACGGTCGCGGGATGGTAGTCGATGAAGAAGAAGAAAAGAGAAGAATAAGAGTTTTGATTCTCGCTTTTGTTCCCAGAACAAGAATCACATTTTTTTATTTTTTATTTTCAATTCTTGTCCAAAATCGTCCGGAAACAAAAATTTTACCACACGCGATTACTCGTTCCCAAACTGATTCTAGGAACAAAAAATCTGAATAAAGCATTGTTTGGTAGGTTACCAAACGGTGCCTTAGTGCCTGTTTGGTAACTATTCAAATAGTGCATGATTCGATTTTTTGTTCCCTGTAAGAAATTTGGGAACATAATTGCATTTGGTAAAATTTTTGTTATTCCCGAACAAATTTCTATTTTTTTGTTCTCGGAATTAGATTTGGAACAAATCAAGAATATAAAAAAAATTGATTATTGTTTCGGGAACAAATCTAAGAATCAAAACCAACTTTTCTTCTTCTTCTTCTCTTTTCTTCTTCTTTATCGACCGCTATCCCACAGGTTGTTGTCCCCGCCGTCCATCGCCGCTTGCCATCACCCATCGCTATCCGCCAGCAACCGGTCCGGTGAGCTCGCCGGAGGCTTGCTAGTGCCTCGGACCGGCCACAAGAAGAAGAAGAAGAAGAAGAAGAAGAAGAAGAAGAAGAAGAAGAAGAAGAAGAATATGAAGAAAAATGGGAAAAAAGAAGAAGGAAAAAAGTAAAAAGAAAATTAATTTGGAACATAATCAATGAGCACGGTATCAAACGCAATTCTATTCCGAATCAGAAAATTTGGATAGTTATCAAACGGCTTAAAATGCTTAGAATTTATTTTCGGGAACAGAATAAAAAAGAATCATTTCGATCGTAATCTGTTTAAAAACTGTTATCAAACGCGCCCTTAAAATCTCAGAGGGAGTTCGAGTAATCAAAACATCCATGATTGAGCACTAAAGTCGTACATGGGTAAGTCGATGTGCTTGTACATCGAAACTTCCCACCTTTTTCTTTCATCATCTAACTTGAGCGTAAGAAGGTCTCCAAAAGCACCAACCTCGAACTTCCTCGTCCGTGCTATTTACTATTGGCGCTTGGCCGAGTAGATCGCGCGCCTCAAAGTTCCATCAATTACATGACCCGAATTCTGGTCCGGACCTCACGTGAGAGAGAAATTTAGGGCGCGTTTGGTAACGATTCTGTTCCGGGAAACTGATTCTGATTAGAAATGATTATTTTTGATTCTGTTCCCGAGAACTGATTCTCAATAAAAAGCGCGTTTGGTAATCGTACAAAATTTTTGATTCGGAATAGAATCGCGTTTGATACCGTGCTAATTGATTATGTTCTAAATTAATTTCTTTTGATTTTTAAATAATTTTTAAATAATTTTTTTACTTTTCTTTTTCCTTTGTTTTCTCATCGGAGCGTCGCCGGCCCTCGGCGAGGTCGGCTGGGCGAGGCTCGCCCGGCCACCGGCGAGCCTCGCCCGGCCCCATCGGTGGCCGGGCCGGCCTCGTCGGGGCCGGGTGAGGCCGGCTCAGCCATCGGCGAGGCTTGGCCTCGCCGGATCCGGGAGGCTAAGCCTCGCCGGTGGCCGGGCTTGCCTCCGGCAAGCTCGCCGAACCTCGCCCCGGCCTCGGCGAGCCTCCGGCGAGCTCGCCGGACCGGCGACCGGCGGCGACGGGTGGTGGCGGACGGCGGGCGGACGGCGGCGGGTGGTGGTGGAAGACAATCGTGGGATAACGAAGGGAAAATGAAAGTTTCATTGTTTTGATTCTTTTTTGATTCTCGGACGAAGAATCATATTTTTTTTTATTCTCAATTCTCTTCCCAATCTGTTCTCGGGAACAAAATTTTTACCAAACGCGATTCTCGTCCCAAACCGATTCTCGGAACAAAAATTAGAATCAGTACTTTTTGGCACGTTACCAAACAACACCTTAGCAGCATCAACACTTTAATTTGGTATATCTACATCATACCATCGATGCATTAGTGTGAGGGCATCCTCTGTACTTTTGTCATCTGTCTCCGATATTTGGTTTCAAATAAACCTTATTTCATCACAATCCACAAGCTCTCATCTGCTCAACATCGATGCAATCGAACATTAAAAATTCAAATTTTGTCAAATATAGAAAGGGAAGGGGGAAAAAAAGAACTCTAGGAGAGCAAAGTAAATCTCGCCGTTGGATTCCTGAAGCCAATATGACGCCTCTACATAGAGAGAGAACCCGTCAAACATGTGTCCCGATGAAGTCGGGAACGAACGAAACGAGTGTAATTTGAGCTGGGTGTACTTGGAATGAAACGAGCTAATCTCGGCAAGAACGTCGGAGAACATGTTCCTGTCTTATTGCGCTTCAAATTTCTCCTGTTTGCATCAATTGCCACACGTTGCGAGTCTCAGGAGTCCCGATCTGCCATTGCACTCTCAGGTTTTTCTACTCGCGTTCATTTTCTTTTCGTGACTTCGATCCGCCTTGGCTTTGTTACCGAGCTTTCGTTCGGCGATGTCATTAGGATTTTTCCCGATGGATTCCATGAAGGGACAAGGAGGGATTCAGATGCTGTTGACTGCGGAACAAGAGGCTCAACAGATCATTTCGAGTGCTAAGAATCGTAAGGATCGAGCGAATTCGCGTTTCTTTAGATTTTTAAGATGCTGTTCGGTGATGTTCTCATTCCGGAAGAACGAGTTCATTATAAGGGCGAGAATTTTCCTCCGATCATATCTTTTTCGTCACTCTTAACCGTTCATCGGTTCATCTGTTCATTTTATCTGATTCAACAGTGAAAAACACAAGATTGAAACAAGCGAAGGAAGAAGCGGAAAAGGATGTCGCAACATATCGATCGCATTTAGAGGCTGAGCACCAGAAGAGGATTGCTGAGGTACCGTGTGCTTATTTTGTAGCCAGAGAATCTTTTTCTTCTTGGTTAATTTTTATAGTCGTTTGTATGAACTGATGCTTGCTGTTTGTAACTCGTAGACGGGCGGGGCGTCTGGAGCGAATGTACAAAGGCTCGAAGAAGAAACAGACATGAAAATCCAGAACTTGAAAGGATCGGCTTCGACAGTCTCCGAGGATATAACTGGGATGTTGATCAAGTATGTTACAACAGTGAAGGTGTAAGCGATTGTATGACTATTATTTGGAGAAGAAATGTCAATTATGCTGAATTCGGCCTAGAAGAAATACAGTGCTTCTTTTCATTTCATTCATGTAATGATATCGGCACAACCCATTTATCATGGGTTTATCTTGCTCTCCTCTTCTTGGGCTTTTCCCTCTCAATTTAGCAACACTGTCATATATGAAATGCTTAATTTCACTCGAACCAGCACATGATATGAGAATCCAACTGAACATAAACAGAATTGCTTTGAGTCTACGACGACCATGAATGGTTTTGAAAACAAAACTGTCGTGATAATGCGACGAACTTATGTAGTTACTCATAGGAAAGTTCTGGTTTTCAAGTACTAAGTTATGGTCTGGAATGAAAATTCTCTCCGTCTGACGGCGTATGTGGTGTTCATTTTCGCCATTCGTATGCTTTCCTCTTTTTCATCATCTTATCTTGCTTACCTTCCTGTCCCACTGATCAAATCCACCATCCCGCATCACTCGTTGTCTCACTCCTATTTCATCCTCCATTGTCAATTTCGCATTCCATTCCGATTGTCACTTGGAATGCTAGACGCCCTCCAAAGCTTAGACACTTCCTTTGGAGATGCTGTAATGAAGCTATTGCCACTAAAGGGAATCTATTTCTACGCCCTTTGTGATCAAGTTGAAAACATTGAGAACATGCTTATTTAATGCAAGTGAATGTGGAGGTATCTGGTTTGGTGATGCTGATGTTGAGAGAGCCAAGATAGCATATTTTTAGAGGAAATGATTTGTTGCTTGCTTTTAACTGATGGAAGGGAACTATCTAAAGAGGGTAAGGTCACATCGTTCATGAACATAGCCTTCTGTTGATGGGCAATATTGAAGAGGACGAACTAGATTGTGGTTCTGCCTAAGGCTGCGAACGATGAAAAAGCTGTAAACAAAATTCAAAGAGCTTGTGGGAAGTTACTTTTCCTCGAGGAAGGTGGTGGATAAGGTAAAAAGAAAGTACTCAGCACTCAGCAGACTACAGAAACTCGTCTTGCATTGTTTCTCGACACATAATTTTACTTGAGAATCATGTTCTGTTTCTCTTCTTTTGGTCGGCTATTTGAGAATCACGTTACCTACTGAAGTTCCGACTGCTTTTCGGGATCAACAGTTTTGAAATGAGGGAAGTTTTTGACAATGTCACATGCCTATATTACTGAATTGCAAAGAGCTCTTTGATTTTCATTTGAATTATGGCAAAAACTATATCCACCCATGAATTCTGGGTATATTCAATTAGCTCCTGTTAGGGCAGCACCTATTGATTATTGAGTAAACTGTGTTCGGCTGGCAATATCGCCCTTTCAAAGTCATCACGTATGATAAAGCGAAAAGAAAAGTATAGAGGTGAATCCTGAAAAAGGAAAAGAGCGAAATTTTAAGTACATAGCCCATGTACTCTTTCTTTTTTACACAAATCACGTCTATCACAATTGATTTGGATAGTTGGTTGACTTTTTCAAACTATAACTACACAATCCATGGAAATGAAAGTGGGTTGTTTATGCAGAAAGAGGAGATTGCACGTAAGGGCGAGAGTTGAATAGTGTCGCTTTCGATAATGTAAGATTAAAAAAGAAAAAGAAAATTAAAAAATAATTCGAATAAAAAAATAAAAGAAAGGGAGGTTTTTTTGAGATAAGAGAGATCGAGGAAAATATAGCTTAATGAAGCCAAACTTTTCTAGGCAATACATCTATCATCCTGAAGACAAATTTGTTTAGCATTCAACCACATCAGTTAATTTGTTTCTAAGCGAGTTTCGTTAAGAATAAGTAAAAAAAGGCACATTTGCGTTTCTATTCCTTGGAGTTTACGAATTGGACAGAGAACATGCATGGACTTTGGAGCTAGACGATTCCTTCATGACCAACCACTTCAACAAGCCTTCTGGTTTGTAAAACATGAGCAAGATAATCACCGTAAAGCTTTAATGTAAAAACAATGGCTAGACTAGCCATGAGTAGATCTTGCTTGGAGGCACTCGCCATTTGCAAACCCCCACATAACATTTCGAAACATGTATGGTTAGCACCGCATAAAAACAGCATGATCTATCGAATGTGTAACATGATAACTTTTAAATAGTAAATGCATCAATATATACATTATACATGTAATGACCATCTAACTTTTAATCGAGAATATGGTTGCATGACATCAAATAAAAGTGACCTGTTGTCGACCTTTGGATTTGTGCACTAATTTCCAAGATCACGTGCTACTTTACAAGTCATAGGATCACTGTGCTTAAGAAGCATATGATACAGTGTAAATCTGCAGTCAAACCTTGAGTTAGAAACCTGCCTGCCTCCATCCTAAGAAGCATAAGCCCTCAGAGCTACAAAGCGATGTAGTGACATGGCAACTTCTCTCTTTTGCACACACGTATATGTGTGCATATGCACTAAGTCAGTATGGATATGAAATCAGCAAAGGCAGCAGTAGCAACCCTCTCCAAATATATGGAATCTGCTACTTCCTCTAGCTATCGTTTCCCCCGGTAACCAAGGAAAACCATTTTGCATCCACTCTTAACTGTACTTTCTACTAAAATATCTCATTTTTTTATTTACACTTGCTTATTCCACTATTACAAGCAGCTTTGTATTAGTCAATTATATGTTAATGAATGGGGAAAAAACCCCTCATTTGTTGAGTTAAATTAGATTATATCAGACAGTTTATGTACACAATCCAAGACTAGATAGGGATAGCCCAGATAATATTACAGCGATTTACATGCACTAATTGTAAAATGATTTAGCCTGAATGCTACCTAGTTAATTGAGAACAAACCCTTCAAAAGTTCTTTAAAAACAAAGTCTTGTAGGATTGAAAACCTCCTCCTCGTACACACAGGAGAAACATTACGTACACAATTCTTTGTCCAAGAGGTCTGATGATAATGGAAATCTGAGAGGATAATGAAGCTGTTCATAGCAATCAATTAGCAAAAACTATATCACTCAGTCGGTAGTCCATAAGCACTTCATCAAGTTTCAATTGCAGCCGAGCTATATTGAGGCACCCGGCATGAAAAACCTGAAGTAGAGACGATGAGAAAAGAAGGCAATGAATTCGTGGTGCTTAGATCTGTTTTCCGAAAACCAAGATAACAGATAAAACCCTAATTCTACAACACTTCTTCTGAGAGTCATACCTCGGATTGGATGGTGTGGATGAATGTCATTTCACTAGTTCTATTGGAAAGACAATTTGCTACACTAATTCCTTCTTCGAGCAGTAGTTGCAGCACCTTTGATAAGCGAAAATCATGGTCTTGGTCACTGGAATTGGTGCTTTGGATGACTATTTCCACTCCACCCAGAGAAGGCCTTACACTCAAAGCTCTCACCGAACGATCATCACTCTTCAATTCTTCTCTTTTGCTTTCCAGCCCTTTGATCTTCCTCTCAAGATGGCTTATGTAATTTATGGCCCCACCTATATGGTCTGATGTCGCTCGCTTCCCCTAAGACTCCCATGCAAGAAAACCCTAATTTTAGGGGAAAACATAAGAGTAACAAAGAAGATAAATCTCTCTGATTACCTTAATATACTCGAGAGGGAGTAATGATCTGAGAGATGCATAAAGCGTGCTCATCTCTTGCCGCCTCTGCCGTTCAATGTCTCGATGCATCTTCTTCTGAGGATCACAGTCTGCATCCCTTTCGTGGCTTCTGCTAAAGGATATGAGTACAGATTTGTCTAAGCCCTTGTTCTGATCGTTTCGGTCGGTGATGCAAAGGCTAAGAAGATCTTCATCATCATGAATGATCGGATCCTCTGGGATCGGGTAGTGATTCGGTGGGAGATAGGGCAGATCGTTGTTGGGTTGTAAAGGAAACATGTTGCTCGAGAAATTATAAACTAATGGAGGAGCTCTAAGCTTTGAGCTGGATGGAAATGGAGATCAAAGAAGAGGAAGAGTCATATTAATCATGTTAGGGTTTGTGTGAGTATTTTATTCTCCATTTGATGGGCCTCCAGTGTCGGGAGATTCTTGAAAATCTCCTTGAATTAGAAAATCACTTTATTTAAAGCTGTGTTCTGTTCTTAAGGCACACCAGACCTTATCCACCTTGATACAATACCGGTATTGGTGTCCTGTTCTTATGGGATTTGTATGATACGATAATTCCACTACAATACAGGTAGAGAAAAAGATTTTCGATTGATTTGGATTTGGTCTTCGAATAAAAAAATTAGGAAAATGATGAAAGCTATCTCAATTTTGTTCTTGTACGGCTATTGTCTAATGGAAAAAAAAAGAAAAACAGGAAATAATACAAATGGTCAATGAATTCTGATCCCACATAGAATGTGGTTTTCGAATTTTTAATATGTTTAATGTGGTCCAAAAAATTTAACCCAGTGAATAATATCATACTTAAACTTTAAATTTATTCAATATAATCCTTGAACTTTTAATATATGATTAATCTAATCCTTGAATTATATGAACATATTCAATGTTGTCTTTGAACTTAAATAATTAAAAAATAGCATTAAACATTTTCATATAATTCAAGGACTAATTAAACATGTACGAAAACAAATTAAAAGTTCATGGACCACATTATACATTGAATCAAAGTTTTTTTTTTTTTGGGTACCCAAGGAACCCCGTACAGCCGGTAGCCGGCGGGTAAACCCTGGGGCGACGCTAGCGGAGGACCCACCACCCCGACGTCGCGTGTAAAACTCCATACAACCAGCGGGATTCGACCCCCTCCACTTTCGTTAGCTTCACTAGAGAGCCTTATCCAAATGGTCTATGAATCAAAGTTCATAGACCATTTATATTATAAAAAAAAATGATGAAAACTATCTCAATTTGTCTCTATCAAATAAATCAAATCAATAGTTCATAAATGTTTTTGATTATAAATGATGGTGTGTTTCAGCTTCAAGAGAAAAGCTTTAAGTCTTAAATTCAAAACGCCTTTAAGATGTCGGTTTGTTGAATCACATGACATGAAGAGAAATTCAGTATATTCATTACAATTTTCCGCAAAATGATATTATCATCATCAATCTGCATCGAGGAACCGGCTCAACATAGAAACAAAGTTTCAGTTAGTTCCTTAAAATTAAAGTCACGTGTGTATATCAACAAGAGAGCATTGTATTCATTTTATTTGATTGGTATAAGATTATGGATAACTTCGTGGAAATGACAACATTAGTGGGTACTTGGTAGTGCTTCCTGACATGCTGCGTAGAAATATGATTCCCTCTTAGGGCTTTTGGAGCTGGCCAGCCTCTGATTATAATTAACTAAGATTATAACGATCAGTGGAAGCTCGTCCTCTCATTCACATAACCAACTAAGATCATGACAATCAATAGAAGCTCGTTGGGGATGGAAGTGAGTTGGGAAAATCATTAAGAGAGAGCTTAAGTTCAAACCCGTCAATATATCTAATTAAAATTATATTCATTCAAAAATTTGAATCCATAAATTATGGGTTAATTAAGATATGTTAATTACTCCACACCACATTAATTCTTCAATATGATACTTTTCTAACATAACTCTATGACAAAAAAAAAAAAAAAAAAAAAAAAAAATAACTCATACATATATCTCAATAGAACGACAACTGGACATTGTGTGAACATCCCGATTTAAAAGTTAAGACATTTTTCAAACATTCTTGTAACTTTAATGGCGTCCTTTCTCTCACAACTTGTGAACTTCTAGGGATGTCCAAAAATTGTACGGAAAATTGCTAAAAAAGTCATAAATTTATTAGATAGCGGCTAGTTCAATTTTAAACTTTTTAATTATGCAAATTTAGTCTTAAACTTTTTAATGATTTGCCAATTTATTCATATTGGCTAGTTTTGGCCGGAAATTACTAACGTGGATGTCGACCGTTCCATATGATGTGACTGGTGTTGATATGAATAATTTTTGTGATTCTTTTTAAATTTTCTAAGTTTTTCTATTGATTGTTTTATATTTCTATTATTTTTTTTCCACTAGCCGGTAGAAAGAAAATAAAATAAAATCAGTAAAAAAGCATAAAAAATTAAAAAAGAATTTGTAAAAATTGTTCATGTCAATACCAACCATGTTATATAAAATGGTCAATATTCATATCAATGATTTCCAGCCAAATAGTACAAATAGTTACCACCTATTATAGTTATCTAATGCAACAAGAAGTCCAAATCAACTAGTATGTACTTACAAAATGATATCGAACAAAAGGGATCTAATGAAATCATCAACTTTCTCCAAGACCTCACTCTCTCCATTTTCTAATATGTACTTATAAAATGATATCGAACGAAAGGAATCTAATGCCATCATCAACTTTCTCCAAGACCTCATTCTCTCCATCTTCTTGATCATCACTTTGTCCTCCGAACAATTTAACTGGCGTCGAGGATTTGACAAGTCAATGTGCATGAAGCAAACAATGTCAAAATGATAATTGGGGCAATCGATGATGATCAGGAAGACGAGTACGAATCAATCGAAGGAAGCTAAAAGTACCCATCCTATTATAACCTACACCTGCGAGTCCAGTGAGGATTCTCCTGTGCCCTGGGATGAAATGCATCCAATTGATCTTTCACAATAGACATCTCCAAATCATGACTCTTTTGCAAAGCGGGGGAACCGGTCGAATGGAGAAGGGAGCAAGCGTCGGTGCCGAGTGAGCCAATCATGAGAGCCGAGTGAACATGGGAGAGAGTGTAGTGTAGAGACTAATTTTGGGCCGGATATGGTAACACGTGCTGTGCACGTGGGCTTGGGACATTTGTGGTCTCGGACCTGAGACGCCTGCTGAAGCGGAAGCGCTATTATTCGTGCGGCCCGACGAATCCTTTCGTTCTCTGCTGCTTTTGTCTTAAACTTCTGAGGAAGCTATCAGACCGAACATGGCCTAAAATCCGTCCTCACTAGAAGTTGACTCGACGGTCAAAATCGGGATGTCTTTAGGCGTGGGAAAGGAAGAAGAAGGCCCGGCCCGGCCCGGCCCAGCCCAAAAGAACTCCGGAGCCGTGTCTTAGGTTTTCCGGTTCCAAACCCGGGCGGGGCGGAAAATGAATCCGAACCCGGTCCGGACCCGGGCTCGCCATGGCCTTCTTCGCCAACAAGAAACCTTGCGAAAAGCTTTAATCGCGCAGAAGACGAAGCTCTTCACAGAAGCAGCAGCGGACGCGACCTCGGCCAGTTCCTCGCATTTCCCCCTTCTTCAAGCGAACTCGCCATTGGCTCCCTCGCGATCACAATCCCGATCGTCTTCGCCGCTCTCGCTCGAGGCCGAGATCCGGTGAACTCTCGCTCTCTCGCTCTCGTTCGATCGCTCTCTGTTCGCGCGCGTGTGTTCGATTGATTGCAATTTGATGGATCCGTTCGCGTTCTTCTGGCTTTCGAGAGTGACGCGCGCTCCCTCCTTTCTGCCTCGCAGGTTCGCCGCTCCGTTGTTCCGCAATGGGAGACAGTCAGTACTCTTTCTCGCTCACTACCTTCAGGTGCGTTCGCATAAGCCGGCCGAAGCCGGGGCTCCTGGTCGTCTCTGGTTTTGTTTCGTTGCTTCCGGTTGCGTCTTTCTTCGATTTCGTGAGTTTATGATTTTTTTTATTCCGTGTGGCGATGGGGGCAGTCCTTCCGGGAAGCTCGTGCAGATTGAGCACGCCCTAACGGCGGTGGGTTCTGGCCAGACTTCTCTCGGAATCAAAGGTGAGGTCACTCGGGTGCTTTTTTTTGTCCCTTCGGTTGAGTGCTTTTTCTTCAGTACGTATGAGTCCTTTGCCATGGGAGTTTCAGCATTGTAGCAGGCCCGCACGGAGTATAGGGAAGCTTTCTTAGCTAGGATTCTGACAATAATCACTTTGGTTCTGCTGTAACACCATTGGGTTTGATTAGTTATGTGTTATTAGTGTCTGATGTTCAGCATAGAGAAAATTTTAAAGGCCATTGGGCTGTTAGTGGGCGTCAGTAAACAAATTCCATTGTGTAGGTATTGCCATTGAAGAGTTCCTTATGTATTGTTTATGCAATTTTCATTGGGACAAGGATTCAATGATTTCACACTTTTTTGACGTGAAATTTGGCATTTTAGACTTGATAGATCAATTCAAGATAGACCATTTGTCCTGAATATCCTCGGGGGTTATAAATAGTTCTTGGCAGTTGATAGCACCAGAAGGATCGAGTTCTTTAAGATTCATTCTCTCTGTCGTTCCATTCTGTGGCCAACATTTGTGTGTAATTTTATGACTATAAATCCTACTATGCAATATTTAATGGCCTTAATCTGATCTACGTGATTGCAGCTAAAGATGGTGTTGTCATCGCGACAGAGAAGAAGCTTCCCTCTATATTGGTTGATGAAACTTCGGTAAGTAACTCTTAGCATGTCTTTTATCTTCTTTTTGTTTCTTTCGAGGAATGATTTTTTATCTAAGAAATATTTGTCTCGTGCCTGTTGGTTATCATTTTCTTCTTTCCATATTTCTTATGCCCTCGATGAATCTGCCTCTTTGGATGGTTGTCATAGGTCCTTGCAAATTTCTTATGAATAATTTGGTAGCTAAAGAACTTTCTTGAAGATAGAAAATTTATGTGAAGAAGTTGCAGACGGGTTTCAAGGCTTTTGAATACCTTAGAGCGATAATTGGTCCCAACTCGTAACAACTTAAGTTATAGTTTTGGTTTGTCTAATTATGCAAGGCACTAGAATCTATGTTCTGCATTTGGTTAACGTCTCCACTTGGTGGATGGCTTGCCCTCGAATGCTTTACTTATGAAGGGGTTTTATCGTCGGCACCTTTGATAATGCAAATTTTATCTATCTGCAAAATGGTAAATGAGATCATACTTGTTGCTGTTGTAATTGCTATTATGGCCTTATGTGTTTGTATTTAGTTTTTTGATTCTTCAAGTCTGGACCTTCACATTCTTTAAATCAATTCTATATAGTTGTTGGCTAACCATATATCTTTCTTTTCTGCTAAATCTTATCAATTTTACTTTTGTCAGGTTCAAAAGATACAGTGCCTGACACCAAATATTGGAGTTGTTTACAGGTTTGTTTCCTCAATGCTTTTTCATTGTTGCAAGCCTACCTTTTTGGGCCCTGATTCTGGTGGAACTATCTCCGTGGGTCATCCAGTTCTGTGGTGATACGAGTCTTTCCATACAGTGGAGGGGGCAATGCGAGAATAGTTTTTTAACAGGAAAATGATATTAATGTAAAGCTCAGGGACTGAATTCTTTCAAGTTATGCCCATATTGTTTTTTTAGTAAGATTAAGACATGACATGGTATATTTTGACTTGACTGTGAAGATAATTAATCTGCTAAAGAAATTGTCGAGCTTTCAGTTCTGCTCTGGAAAGCAGATTTGGCCGCTCTTCTCTGGCACCATTGGAGAATATATGGTATATAACATGCTTTTCCAATGAAGCAAAAGAAGATTTGTTCAATGCATACAATACTGTGAAGAAATGTGGGCTTTTGAAAGACCAAAATGCAAGTGTTGCACTGTGTCTCCCTTATTTGTCAATGGAATTGGAGATTTGTGTTTTTCTGAATATTACATCTTGAGTCAAGCGACAGTTAGAAAGTATTTTTCACTATTCCTTTTACTACTTGACATGCTCTACTTGTTGCTCTTTTTGGTCACTGATTTATTTTCTCTTTTTATCACCATTCCTGTTGCAGTGGCATGGGTCCAGATTTTAGAGTCTTAGTTCGGAAAAGCAGGAAGCAGGCAGAACAGTATCATAAGTTATATAAGGTACCTCTTTGCATTCTGAAGAGTGATCCTCTTTTGTTGGATCAAACTAGTTGGCAAGCCAGCCATTCTATTGTGTTGCGACCAACGGTTGTTCTCACCTATGTTTTGTTCATATGTAACCCAAGCAAGCATAGTATGGTTTCGTAAAATGACAATCCACATTTATACATGAAATCTAAGGATTATAATATCATAGAAGGACACTCTTGTGTTATATAAGTTGGTTATTCATCTTTTGTTCTTTTTGTGGGGGTATACATATGAGAGAGCAATCGGTATTAATTGCGGAACCTGTACATTTGTGTAGTTGTTTTAATTGTTATCAACATCTATCACCATAATCTAGCAAACACGCTTATGGTACCTTTTAATTCACATGATAAAAGTATTCTTAAGCTGCTTCTTGAGGATTATTTATTGTATGTTTCTGTTTTTATTTTGTATATGCATTTTAACTGCTTCATTTTTATGTGCCTTCTGCTCTTTCAAGTTCATCAGCAGCACTATTGTAGCTGCTGTAACTTTTAAAAGTATGATTGTAAATCACTCCTAAATAGATATGAGTGGAAAAGATATAAGTTTTTGTTGCAATGTTCACTTATCATTGACCATTCTTACTCTAACTGTAGGAACCCATACCGGTCACGCAACTAGTGAGGGAGACTGCAGCTGTCATGCAGGAGTTTACTCAGTCAGGGTAAATGAGCTACTTTATGGAGTATGCTGTATTTGTTTTTTTCCATGGTCAGTGTCGTTTAATGGAAGGTTCAGTTGAGCCTGACACGATGTACGTACAATAAAGAAAGTATGTTTGTTGATTTTATAATGGATGTCAACCTTGCAAAGTTTTTATTGTTCTTTTGATCTTGAACGCCATTTCTCACATGGCCTTTCCTTTTCGTCTGTCCTCTTTTGAAGTGGTGTGAGGCCTTTTGGAGTATCTCTTCTGGTTGCTGGATTTGATGATAATGGTCCTCAATTGTATCAGGTATTTTGTCTTCTCTCAGGAGATTCTGTAGTGTATTAATGACGGCTATATATTTAGTTAATCTGGTTTATAGTGTGCAACTGGCAAAGTGGATGTGAGAATGCCCCTTAAGATGATATGAACACCTCTCATCATTGATACACCTATAATTAACTTGTGAGTCAAGTTTATTATGTTGTAATGGGGGTCTAGTCTGTCCATGACAAGATTGGTGGTGTTCACTATTTTTCTTCAATATTTTATTACTTTGACATCGAACAATTATTATGAAGGTTTCACATTGATTAAAATACCTCAAAGATCTTTCCTGTACATGGCGGCAACTTTGTTTTCAAGTATGTAATTTGTGTTAGATCATATGTCTTTTCAATATCTTATCTGTACTGGAGTTCAACATGATCGCAGTAAACTGGAAGAGTTGAGGATCTGGTCGGTGGAGACAAGGGTAATGGTGTCAGAGAAGTCGTGAACGACCGAGTGGTTGTCATTGGAAGAGTTGGCAGCCTTGCCCTTGGCTTTGGCTTCACCAGCCATGGTGATTGGATTTTGGGAGGATGAAGTTCCATGAGAGAGTAACTTAAGTGGTCGAATTTTAAAAGTTTTAAAAATAAAAGAGATTGATGGAAAATTGTTGGTACAAAACTGAGTGCTGCATGGTAGTTTTGACACTTCAAGTGTAATTTTTCTCAAAATGTTATATCAATCTTGCGAGCTTTGTACCACTTCCTGAACTTCAAGACATTCATCTTTGAAATATGCATATCCCAGCAATCACAGTTAGAAGCATTAAAGAATGCTTATTTAACCCTCTTGCTTTATATTTGTAAACAGAAACAACGGTCTTTTATTACCTTGTATGTGGTTAATTAGAACTACCATGAAGTACTCGTTGCTGTACACTTAATAGGTCGATCCATCTGGTTCATATTTCTCGTGGAAAGCTTCAGCAATGGGAAAGAATGTTTCGAATGCGAAGACATTTCTTGAGAAGAGGTAATAAGAATGTAGTAGCTGTTGGAATGTCTTCTGATTTCTTCTAACTGTATGTCTGATTATTATTAATTTCATGGAATCGTTCACTGGAAGATACAGCAAATAGTCTTCATTTCCCATACGACTCTTGATCTTTAGCCAAGCTTTATATCATTGCATGAACTATGCAAAAAATGAGATCTTCCTACTGTGGCATGGAGAGCTAGATGCTTTAAAAAATCTGTTTGTTGTTGTTATCTTTTTCCTTTAAATGTAAACTTGCATGATTGACATGACGAAGGTTTCCTTTGTATGATTTTAAGTAAATGTTTTGGCTCCTGGCTGAAGATAACTGATATCAATATTCCCTTTTTCCAGTTTAAATATCAGCTTGCTACTGTAGGTGGTAACTTAAGGAGGAATTCTTAAGAGATTCTGTCAAATACCTAATTGAGTTAGGATGGCTGGCAGCAGTGATGTATGAGGAGATGATATCAACAGTGGATTCTTAGAGCTGTATTTATGTAGTATCAAGTGAATCTTGCATTCTTGCACCAACATTAGATTGTGGTAGATCACTTTCCACAGACCAATCTACTATCCTGAAAATCGATTATGTGCTTAAAAGGTTTACTTTTAGAAACTTTTGGACCACTCAATGTATAATCCTTTATCTTCTGAACTTCCTTAGTTGTCCATTTGCTGTGTCCTGTGACGTCTTACAAGTAGAGTTAAAACCGATATATTGATGTACGAAATGGAATGTGTCAATGGGTGCATCTGCTTCATCACTGTGCAAGGCAGGATTTGAGGATTAACCCTGCACGGCTCCACAAACACGCGGAGGAGGTCTAGCCTCCCCAGCCTGACTTCCCCAGTGCCCGTCCACTTGATATACAGCGGTGGCGGGCTGCCTGGATTCTCCCGATACAATGCCTCGGGGAACACGGCACCAGACTCTCCCTGCACCTCCCAAGCTTTTCTTCCCGTGTAGAGGGGAATACATGCCTAGCTGAACGGGGTCTCCCACTCTAGGGTGGATCTCCCGCCATTTCGGTGCTTGGGCCTTTTAGGACGGCCTTTCACTGTGTCGGTTATCTCATTATATTTTTCCTGGGTGGATAACATCCCAATACCCCCCTTAGTTTAAGGTCGGAGGGGCCCCTGGGAAGCCAGGGCGAACCTGCCCAGGTCAGCAGCAAGCCCCCCCGTGGGGCTTACCCTTCATTGCCGAGGGAGCAGTTTAACGAGCTGCTCAGCTCGAAGGTATTATGATTCTCTAAGAGGGTTCCAAAATGGTAGCTTGAAAAACCTTGATGGTTGTAGAAACCCTGGCTAGTGTCCACTGCACTACTAGGGCAGAGAGTGGGAAAATATTCATCATGTGTAGGAATTATGTTAGTTACTCTAAAAGGAATGGCCTCTTATCGTGTAGTCACTCCTGTTAGTTCTGAATATGTGAGCTGTAAGTGCCGCATTTTTCAAAAGTATGGAAGTTTAGCAGGGTTCATCATATTGAATCAACTAATAAACATCATGGTTTGGCTTGTCATTTCACATTTCTCTTTGGTATTATTTTACAGGGACATGTGAATGTCCTGATGAAGATTCTTTTGTCTTTCAAATTGTACCATAAGATCATTTTTCTGATGACATAACTTTATTATGTGGACTCCCTTGATGACAAGAATAAGCTCCTTCTTGGGTATTGTAGGTACACTGATGACATGGAACTTGAAGATGCCGTCCACACAGCTATTCTTACACTGAAGGAAGGGTAAGTGACATTCTTTTTTCCTTTACCTGAAGGCTTTGTTTAACATGCAATAACTTATGATTCTGGATATAGTGTCTAGTGCATATACTCTGGGGGGAATGTTTCGGCAGTATTCTGTTTCTCACTTTTAATTCCAATGATGGCAGCTGTTTCAATGTTTTTCTTTCTGATTCCTTTGGCTAGGATTCATTTGATTGGTAAAGGCGAACAATGAGATCTTTTTGATGTTAAGGCATTTATTTGTGCTGATCCTATTACTTTCTGGTTTCTTCCTGTCCATTTTTTCATACTGGAGACTAGAAAACCCACGGAGCTTCACAGCTTAATGTTTTCAAGAATGAGATAAATTGCAGAAATACTCCTGTCTTTACCACCGCATTTTTTGTGCATTAAGGGAAATTTAGAGGTGGGCTTGCAAGAGGCCAAATTTTGAGCTTTCTATCAAATTACATAGGTCCTCCCTAGAATGTAGCTGTGAGATTTTAAGGGGTTTTCATAGTTGATTTGCTGATAGCCTAGCGATGCCTTTGTTACTATGACTGATCTAGTTATATCTACAGTTTCAAGTGCTCCTCTGCAATGTGTTACCAGTATGCAGTTGGTAGGCCTAACTTGTTGCATCTGTAAGCCAGAAATTAGGGACTTTAGAATATCACTTCGTTGGAAGAAAAACTGCTTTTGCAATTTTTTCTGTTCTTTAGAAGTAGAAAAACTGCGCATTTGGACATCTGGCTTGATATTCAACTAGAATAAAGTATCCAGAATCTTGCAGTCAGAAATGCTCCGGTTAGAGAAGTAAACTTGTCAGAAATCAAGTAATCAATGAGTGCATGTACTGATTATGAACCATGAATGAGTCACATTGTGCAAGGGCAGTCTTTTTGGTTGAATGTTTAGGAAAAGCTATGAAATATGGCATTTTTTGCCATGTATGCTTTTATTGTCAGTAGATGGTTCCAGACAGAGTCAATTTGCTTTTACTTTGGTATGTACCTGTAAATTCAGTATGTACCTATAAATTCGGTAGATGGTTCAGACAGAGACCAAAATAAATTTGTTGTGTGATGAGTACTTTAATTGCTCATGTTTAATTGGTAATTGCTTAAACAGGGTGTACATGTTAAAGCCAAGGACAATTATTATCATAGGTTTTTAGGTGTACATGGAGCCAGGAAGGAGCTGTGACAGTTCTTGTTAATCCCTCTGGCTAATGGCTTCCTTTCTTCTGTTCTGGAACTTCTGCTGTACTACTTGGGCTTGCTTGTTAACTTTTTCCGTTTGTTTGAGATTCCAAGTCTTATTATTGTTAAATGGTTTGCAGGTTCTTCTGTTCCACCTTGCTTCTTGTGATCCATACATAGCTGATGTAACTTCACTTGCAAATGCTGATATTACAAATTAAACATCTTTTATTGTGGATTGCAGATTTGAAGGTCAAATTTCAGGAAAGAACATTGAAATTGGAATAATTGGCACTGACAAGAAGTTCAGGTAACATCTTATTTGTGAACTTCTCTTTAACATTTGTGGCAAAATCTTGAAACTCACTCAAATTCTGTTGGTGAATAAGTTTCTCCGTGATTGCCAGACTTTTTGGTACATTCATCTATTGTGGATGTGAAGCAATATGAACTTTAACATTCTTGAAGAGAAGTCGTTTCACTCATCTTTGGAAGACCTCTAATTAAATTTTCTTGACTGAATCCAAGTTGTCTTAAAGAGTTCTAGCTATTTTAGGTAGCTGACATGTTTCTAATTGAATTGAGTTTTCGAAGTATACCAAAGGTCTTTCCTTGCCATATATAATCATCAGTTACTTTGTACAACATCTGAACACAGGCCAACACCTTATAAGATAAAATGCCACAGAATCTCCTGTTGAATTTGCTGTTTTTTTTTTTCCCTTTCATGTGCATCTGGTGATTCTTGTAGTACAACATTGGTGATGATGGGTCAAGTAAGATTTCCAAGCAGACATAAAACATAATGATTGGAAGCTGAACCTGTCACTAGAGTTGAGAATGGAGAGGCAATGAGTCAGACATGAATGAAACATCTGGCATTCTTGATTTATGCTTTGAAGTCTGCAAGAGGCATGGCATTGATACTTCTGTGACCAATATATCAGCATTTTTTTTGAAAGAAAATGATAGCTATTTTCTGATTTGACGTGAAAATATTGATGCTTATGTCTTATACACTACACAATGAAGTTCACCACGTGCTTAAGGTATGGATCTCCTGGATGCTTCTATGTGATTCTTTATCATTAAAAAAATGAAGAGCAATACATTCTTTTTCCTATAAGATACAAGGACATTGGTTATTGCGCTTTGTGACATGCTTCTCATGCTGCAAAACAGACAGTCCCCCAGTCTAACCAGCCACACTCTCCGATCAGATGTCCAAAATCTAAGATATCTAGAAATTTGTTTGGAACTAAAGATAATCTGCTGATGAAATAATATGCAATCTTTTATGATGCATGTCCTTGTTGATAATAACGTTATCTATTGACACAATACTTGCTTAAAATGATTCCAAGTTGGGAATTGCTGCCCATGCTTAATGAGGTACAGCACTCTTGATTTTTGTTCTTCATGCATGGGTAACTTAAGCACAAATTCTCCCATGCAGGGTGCTGACTCCAGCTGAAATTGACGATTATTTGGCAGAAGTGGAGTAACTTAATTCATTCTTGTATACTGGTTGATGAGGTCTGGGCACATCCTATGAGTGGTTCTGTGCATTTGGTATGACAAGTACTGTTGCTTGGATATTTAGTTTTCGACAGCTCAGAAAAGCCTAATTGTATTAGACAGAAGGTGGATTTGTGTTCCAGTTTTAACAGTTGCATCAAGTTGTGAGCACTAGATCCTTTCTATTTTATGGCCAGAATGCGAAATCCACATTTTAAAGTGATGAAAATGTGCTGCTTATTTTTAAATCTTGCCAAACTTTTTGAAGTGTTATATTTGGGGCCCTCTACTCTTAGTAGGCTGCGATGGGGCAGAAGTGATTTGATTGAAAGGCATCCAATCCATGGGGGCTTACAACTCGTAGGATGACCTTTTTGATCAGTACCACTATCTGATTTCACTTTTCTCTTATCATTAAGAAACACTGCACATATGAACAAGGTGCTGGAGAATAAGAATTCCATTTCCCATGGTACCCAACAAATAGTATGAGAAAGGATCACTGCATATGACTCAGGGCTACATTTTTGCCTCAAGCCCTGAGTCTTGTGGGATCAGGCTTTCATGAGAGAATCTCAGATACATGAGGGGAAAAGATATTCTGTTACTCTATACAATCGCTTATAATACTTTTTCTCCTCATGTTCCCTTTGTAGCCCAAGGCTCAGATCCGACCTCTTCCGTAGTAGAAGGGAGATGTTGCGGGGAGGCAGCATTTCTCTTCACAAAAGAAGGTAGGCTATGCAGTTTACAATGTACGTGACTGACATCACCTTACAAATCATTGGTAGGTTTAAGGCACATCATCCCAACAAAGTTGTAGTTTGAAAGTTAATTCGCGTTAAAACTTAATGATTCTGGTCGATTCTTGTCTATAGCTTCTGTATCACAGTTGAAGCGAATGCATCTCAGCTGTCATTGAAAATGAAGCGCATTTGCATTGAGATGTGTTTTTGTGGGTATAAGTTCTTGTCAATCTCTGTTTCCTCTGATATTTCTCCACGTGTCATCGTATAACTAAGAGATGCCGACCATTCGTCAGATTTTTAGATCAGTGCAACTGAAGGTGGTCGTAGAACTTGAGTTCTGGTTCATGACCTAGATACTATTTACTGTCCTTCGCCTTCATGAGCTTTCCACTCGTAATCAGCATTGCTCGTAGAAGTGTCAAAATGGGTCATTAACCCATTTATGGACCCATTTATACCGAAATGGGTCGTTAATGGGTTAAGTTAGCACCCATAATGGGTTTTAAAAGTAAAAAGGCTGAGATAAATGGGTCATAAATGGGTATGTTCTCAAACCCATTTATGACCCATTTATCAACCCACTAAAAGTAAACCCATTTACTCTCCCTCTTCGACGTCTTCGTTTTCTTGCTTACCCTCCATCGAACGAAGTACTGCAAGTTGGGACTCGAGAGGCTGAGAGCTCGCCGGCGACTTCCTTTGTCTTTTTCCAAGCATTTCGACTTCTGTGTTTCTTCTCCTCCTTCTCCTTCCGCCGTTAGCTGCCGCCGCCGCCGTCGTCCGCGGAAAGCGATTGCGCTTTGATTGGGTGAATCTGCGAATCTGCCTTTTAGGTCTGTCTTTTTTACGCTTACGCTTGTAGTTTTGTCTTTTGGGTCTGTCTTTTTATTCACCCATGGTTGCATTATTGAGCATGTAGGTAGATGAAACGAATCTTGTTTCTAGGGTTTTGGCGAGTTGTCCTTTTGTTTTCGGGCGGTTTGCTATCTGGGTTGGTTCTCTTGCTTGTAGTCTTGCTTTCTCTGTCTTGTCTATGTTAAGCTGGAGAGCACAGTGTGATTCATCGGTGGTTTGGAATTTGTTCTTTCTGTTCCCTTGGGAAGAAGATGGGGTGACCATTGTAGGGCGAGATCGTTTCTTTTGTCGATGGAGTTGCGGCATGAAAGCTTCGCTTGGCCGTTTATAAAGTGACAACTCTTGCGCCAACCTTACTGAAGAGGTGAAAGGTTTTGAAGTCTATAATCGATGAGCATGGGTCATAAATGGGTTGCTTAGCATTTTTTTTTTTTTTTTGGGTCAGTGGATGCTTAGCGATTTAATGGGTTTTAAATAGGTTGGCCGGCGAACCTCTCTGGATGCGTAAGAAGAAAAAAAAAAGGAAAAGAAAGAAAAAAAAAAAATTTTTTTGAAAAATTATTGATTGGATTTGTATTGCTTGGAGTTTTTTTAGTAATATAATCTTTAAAAAAAAAACATAAGAATAATTTTTCCTAGATTTGGTTAAATAAGAAAATATTTTATTAATATGGGTTGGGTATGGGTCGAAAAATTTACATTAGACTTAAATGGGTCATAAATGGGTTAATGGGTCGATTTGGATCGACCCATTTATGACCCGACCCAAACCCGACTTGACCCACCCATGTGACATCTCTAATTGCTCGATTCAGTATCACAACTTTAGCACACGTTTGGTGCTCATGCTACTTAAGAGTTTTAATCTTATGCCCCAGACCCTTTGCTGCATTCATGGATGGACTTTTTGATTGCTACGTTGCCCGATTTCAATCCCAAAACGTTTGGAAGCATATATGCTGAAGATCACAAAATTTGCTCTCCGTAATTAGCGGGCCGATGCCCGGTTTAATATAATATTTACTGGCCGTGTACACTGTACAGGGTGAGATTCCTAGACAGAGTTGTCAATGGAGAAACTCGCAATTTGGCCACTGCTTTGGACGATTGTCACGTGGGATATGTAGCGGGCATCATTTTCATATCGAGATAAGCACATGGAAACACAGCAAGTTCCCATGTGAGAAGTTCGATCCACCCACTTAAGACAAGGACAGCGACTCCACTCCACTAAGATAGAAAGACTCGAGAAAAACCAAACGCTACTACCCTCTTCCTTTCGGTTCACACGATAGACTACTAGAAGCACACCGTATACACATAACCCTGAAACATTGAAGTAAGGATCATGACTAAAACACATAGCTAGAGCCAGAATTACTAAACCACGAACTACTACTGACTACTGATCATTGCCGTGACCGCATGATTATGCTTGACCAATCGGCGGGCGAAACAGATCGGAAGATGTCCTGTTTGATCTCGCGATGTAGATTACGGAGTCTGAAACCGCACAGGTTTGCTTGCAGGATCCGAGATTAACAAACCCCAGGCCATCGCTTATCCTCCTTGAAACCTTGGCCACAGCCCAGCGATTCTGGGTCGTCTCTCGGGTGTCGTCCCTCGAGCACTTGACGAATGCTGAAACAAAAGGGTCTCTCTTGCTGTTTCTTGCGGCGGAGGTTGTCCTGCCAAGCCGGTGTTTCTTGGAGGACGGAGAAGCAGTGGCGGCGGCGGCGGCAGCAGGAGGTAAGGGAAGGAGGAGGCTGGTGGATGGAGTTCGCGCCATCATCCAGGACAATTTGTTCTTGGGGATTCCTGGAATCTTTTCCCAGGAGAAGGGAACGCCGGAGGAGGCGACAGGGGCGAGGGGCCGGAATGGAGATACTGATCCGTGCCTAAGTTCAGGGGAGTCTGAAGGTCCAAGAAAAGGAGATGAAGAAGAAGAAGAAGATGATGACCGCGATGAAAGCGATGATGTTGAGGGAGACAGTGAACGAGCTCTGCGAGAAGATGAACACCTTAGTGTTAGCAGAGAAGGTGAGGAATCCATCTTGTTCATGAGAGAGAGAGAGAAGGGGGGGAGGGGAGCCTGTTGCATTTATTTCTGTGCCCTTTGATCTTGGTGACTGAATTTATAGACGAGCTCAGCCGGTGGCTGTTGTCATCTCTCAGGCGTCCGGACGGAAGAAAAGAAATGAAAATAAAATGGACAAAGGGAAGAAATGTTATTTAACTAACATAACGACCACCTACAGCATTGATGACTACAACCACATGGGGAAGATGGCTACTAGATGGAAATCGGAAGCAAAAATTAGGAACGTTTTGGCGGATCCAAAATCTTTTTAAGTGTAGGGATCGGTATGTTATCATTAGATTGTCCATGATTTTGATCTTGTCGAGTCCATGTGAAATTTGGATAAAATAAATCCATGTGCTATTTCAGAAAAGGTAAAAGGCGTCGCCGAAAGGATGACAAGTGGACTCCGACTCGAAATGTGAGGAAATCATACCATGTATAAAATATACCTCGCATGTCCTGTACAACTTCTTTATAGCAATTCTAGTCGTGGGGTGATTCAATTTTTGATATCTATGGGAATATGTACTCAGTCTTTATATTATGAGTCTTTCTCCGTTATGGGTAAAGTCCCTTTGATGCGATTCTATCGCAATGGGGAAAACAAAACCTTTCATGTACTAGGTATACGAGATTTCTTCATGAAAACTTTAATTGATGGAAAAATTTCATTGCGATAAGAGAAAAAACACCCTTATTTGTATTCCGTCGAAAGATTATTATATTCCGTGATTAGCTCTAATTCATTTTGTCAATATATCGTATGAGATCGGACCGAGAAATTTCCTGGGTGTGGGAAGCTAAAATCGTTTATCATTTACGTGTACGATGCGTCTAATCCATCGCATTGGCGAAGCGAGGGGCACGGGATTTCCTGTGCAAAAGAAAATGGGGGACAAAGGAGGCTTTGGCGTCGCTAGACATTCGGTGCAGCGGTGACGTGCATCGCCCACGAGCCCCATGCACGTGATGGAGGCTTTTGTCCGCTACTCGCACGTGAAACGTCGATCGGGCCCCACCTCTTCCTCATGAAGGCTGCTGACGTCACTCCCACCTTAATTATTTTAGAACCATAATTACCATTTTCCTTTGTTCTACGACAAATGGATGATTTGAAATAAAAAATTATCACTCATGCAGCTTATAAAAATTGAATAAATAAAGATTACTTTCATCGCCCAGGAAAATGTTTTGAGGCACAATTACTTTAAGTGGATACAAGCGATCATTTTTTGAAAATTCATTTTCAAATCATTAATTTTTTGTGACGAGGGTTAACAATTATTTATATCCATTCTGAAAATACCCTTGTTTAATTATTCGCACTAATGAGGTTTAGCCATTCAACGAGCCTCTTGCGGCTGTGATCTCGCACAATTAAAAATCAACCCATTTCGTCCGACATAGGTGCTCCCCACATAATAACTGTACCATAGTCTTGTCCAATTCTCACTCAAACTGCAAGTCTTCCCTGCGAGATCACGTGCAAGTTTTAATTGTAGTTTCATTCGAACCCCTGGATCGCTCGACAGGTCAGTGCGAATGTCATCTTGCATAGCCATCTCTATCTATCAATTCATCTAGCCTAGATTCTCTGTACATGCTTGAAGAAGATTGCATGATGAGGATTGATACCTAATTCGCTTGCCGCCATCCGGATATCGTTTGATCTTTGGAAGATCCTCTAAGTGACATTAGTTGTTTAAGCAAAAGATTATGCATTCTAGAACTAGCTAGTCATGTAATAGCTTCACACGTGACTTGGCTGCCCAAAGACATTGAATAATTGAATTGGGAAGGATGCTTTCCGAAAATCGAAGGAGTAGGATGAGGCGACGATTGATCGTGAAACGAAAGAGCCACGATCGGCTTTTTTGTCCTGTGATCATCGTCTCTTGATCTTGATAGATGAGTAATTGTTTGCATTCGCCGCAACTCCGGCAATTCTTGAATCAGGTAGGTCTTATGTGGAGCTACCGCGTCTAAAGTTCAAGATGGATGAGTGGTAGTCGTCATCTATGGCATGAAACAAAATGAAATCCCGAGAAAGATTAAGAGCTTATTTGTTTTAATCAAGCATCAGCCTTTTTTGCTTTCTTTCCGGAGTTCAAAGTATCATCTTAAATTTGAAGATAAAAACTTACATGCCAATGTATGTTTGTGAAAGTTTAACGATGTGTTTCATGCTTATAAAAGGTCAAAAAACGGGTGTCGTAAGATCTAAATTAAGTAAAAAAAGTATTGTGGATATCATTTATGTTTTGATAATGTTTGGTGGTTATGTGAATTTTGTAAAGAAGCCGATGCGGTTGGATTGGCCTGACTCCGTTTGTGGCCAACGCTTTGACACCTCTTCTTGGTTTAGTTTCCTGCTTCATTATTGTCATATGCGATTCAAACTTTAGGAAATGTTACACCCGTGGTATCACAGTATCCTTGCCCCACATTTGGGAGTTGTGGAAAGATAGGGTGGAGCGAAAATTAGAGTGAAAAAAGATGAAAGTTTTGAAATTCTCGTGAGAGCATAGAATAAAAAGAAAAAGAGAGAAATTCAAAACTAGCAGGAATTTCCTTTACATTTTTATCCCCGAGTGTCTTCCAAACATCTAAACATAGCCTTAGTACGAACTTGTGTTGTACCCTAACGTTTTGTACATGGGTAATCGATTCCTGATCTGGTCCGGTTCCACCTTGAAATCGAGAACCGGACCGGTTCCAAATTTTTGGGACTAGGAACCAAAGCAAACGGTCCTAGGACTCAGAACCAATCACCTAGCAAAAAAATAAAAATAAAAATAATACTAGAGATTGACTATTTTGAGGGTTTATTGCCCATGAATATATATATATATATATTAAAAAAGTTTGTTCTGATTTCCCATTGAAATCGGAAATCGGATTGACAATCACCTATTCCATTTTTATGGAAGGGGAACTGGATTGATCCTTTTTAAAATTGAACCAAACTGGCTAGTCCGGTCTAGTTCAGATGATTCTTGATTTAGGCGGTCCAACATGCTCACCCCTAGTTTGGTATGGTACTATGTGACAATAACGTCAATGTAGTCAATTGGCCTCAATGAAGTTCTACTCATTCATTAGAAAATACATATATACACACATTTATATAGTATTTATTACGTAATTTATCAATTCGTTAAAACACTTGAGGAGGGTGTCGATGAATATACTAAAAGAAAATTAATGGGGAAAATTACCCAAAAAGTCATAAACCTATTATAATTGTGTTAATTCACATAGACCTTTTTTTTTAGCCAATTCAATCCATCTTTTGCAATCATGCCAACTTAGTCCATTTAGCTAATTTTGACTGGTTGACGCTAGCGTGGATGTTGGCCGAGGTTGGCTATCGGTTGATGTTGACATAAATAATTTTTAATGATATTTTATTTTTTTCAATATTTTTATTTTATTTTTTTCTTTTTTTCTTTTCTATTCTTCCATCTTTTCCCATTTTTCCCCTATAGTAGCTGGCAAGACTTGCTGATCATTGAGTGAGGGTCAAGACCATCGATGGTGGCTAGCAAGGGTCTTGGCCCTTGCCCAACCTCACCCCAATTTGGGTGAGGCTAGCCTCCATGGCCTTGTTTGCGCCTAGCAAGGCCATGGTCACCATTGCCAAGCCTTGGCAAAGGTGGCCATGGCCTCCCAAATCTAGGCGAGGCTAGGCAAGGGCCTTGACCATCCTCGACAGCTAGCGAGGGTTTTGTGGCTTTGGCCTAGTGGTTAGCAAGCCTCATCGGCCATTGTGAAGGAAAAAAAAGAGAGGAAAAGAACGAAAAAGAAAAAAAAAAAAAAAAGAATAAAAATTAATAAAAATTCAAGAAATTCAAAACATTATTAAAAATGATTCATGTTAGAGTCACTTGGATGGTCTCTCATCCACATCCACATTAGCACTAACCAATTAAAATTGGTTGGATGAATTGAATTGATAAAAAAATAATTATGATTGAATTGGCATAATTATAATAATTTTAGGATTGTTTTGGTAATTTTCCTTGAAATAATGTAATTGCACTCTTTGTTTATTTTTATTTTTTGTAAGTGCTAATGCTAATGCCCATCCTCTCTTTTGAGGAATTTGACAAGCCCATGTTGCCAAGCTAGGAAGGCCCGGCGGATTCCAAAACCCAAAAAGACGTTTTTGCTCCATCTTGGGTTTTGGGAATCGAGGCCTTTTTAAGTAATTGATATGATTCGGGAAGTGCCGAAAGGCTGTAATTTCGAGCGATTTAAATTTATAGATGGTGGGTTCATCAGGCCTTTATGAAATCCTTTCGTTTTATACTATCGTCTGAAAATGGAAAAAGCTAGATTCATGGTCACCTATTACGGTCAGAAGAAACATGGCTACAACTTTATCGTGGCCAAAGCCGATATTAATGTGAATTTGCCATCGTTTCTAGAATTCTAACTAGTAATGGCCCCATTGGGCATCTTTAGATATTTTAAAATAAATCCATAAAGTTGATATAGTAAGCGAAGTAGTAATTGTGACTCAATATTTAAACCAGCCGGCCATATTCATCACTCAATTGGTCTATATTACACACATTTGTATATTGAATTTGGAAAGCAATCTTCATAATCTCAACTTTCGATTTTCTAAATCTAAAATCACACACACACACACACACACACACACATATATATATATATATATATATATATTGTATTATATCAACAGTAATACTCTAGATAAGAGTAGTTCTAAAAGTGTAGTGATCATCATAACTTGAAAAATTCCTGTTATTGCTCGTGTAAACCACTAATGCATGATTCCAAAGCAAAAACAAGGAGAGACTAATACTTTAATAGTATGTCAATACATGCTATCATAATTGATGAAAAATATTATCTTTATTTCATTCGATCCATATTTATGTTAATAAACTACGGTTATTCTAACTTTTGTCTTTTATGTGATTACCATTAGTCAATTAATTTCAACATAGTAATATTTCATTTGCAATTAAAATCGAAAAACTCATCTCAATGAATACTTATTTGTGTAAAGAATCGAGTTTACAATTTTTCAAATTCACTATTCAACTATCTCCTATTTCTTTCTTTCTTTCTTTCTTTGGGGTATTAGTTGGGGCAAAAACCGATTGAAAAATTACAAATTAACCGATTTTAACGTGAAAGAACCTACTCGAGAAACGATCCCATTAATACATGTGCCGCGCAAGGCAAAATTCGTTGACCATCAAGCAAACGGCAATGGGGTGATCAAAACCTTAGCGCCTCGTCCGTGTTCCATTTACCCTAAATTTGATCAAACCTTCACTTCTTTTCTTGACTCGAGAAGCTCTACTCTGAAATTGACCGGATTCAATCGATCTCAAAACTTATTTAGAAAAAGAAAATGATTTTGCACTCACCTAGACAACACACGAACGAACAATAATGTGGCCCCTCGACCAATTTATGTTTAGAAATGGTGAAAGTTTTATATCTTATTACAAGAATTCAATCATTCGCACAAAAACTAAATAAAGTGAGCCAATTCCAGGATCTCTCAAGTATTTTCATAGGTCATTCGGTAAAGAGAAACCACCAATAGATTTAGGGATAATTACATAAAAGAGTCACGAATTTTGGTCAAATGTATAGTGTTATCCTTAAAATTTTAATTTGTTTAATGAAATTCCTAAATTGTAACTTAATGTGTAATATTATCCATAAACTTTTAACTTATTTAATATAATCCAAAATATTTGATAAACATTCAATCTAATTTTTATAAGAAAATATATAATGGAATAAAAATTAAACGCATATCAAAAGTCGAGAATTACATTTTTTTTTTCATTAAACACTCATTCTTAGACTTCAAGTTAAGGAATAAAATTAAATCTTCTCCACCCCAATCCCCGAAATGAAATGTACACGTCATGAGAAGCATATCAAAAACATCCCCTTTCCAAGATGGAAGGGTCGAGGATTACATTGAGTAAATTAAAAAAAGTTCGGGATCATATCGAGAAAATTAAATTTTCATGAACGGAGCAAAAATTCAGGTGATTATTGACGTCATTTTTCCGATGGATTTAATGATTTTTTAAACTTTTTCAATTATGTCGTGGCGTCTTCGAGAGAGAGAGAGACTATTCTGGTTCATTCTGGCGAGCTCCATGAAGACGACGCGAGCAAGCTCTACAATGGATGACATAGCTGAAGACCGAATCCCTTCGAAGGCTTGACGCGTCGTTACCTTCGCGACCGAGAGGAGGAGTTTATACAGAGGATGGAGAGATCGCCGTCGCCGCCGCCGTCGCCGCCGCCGTGCGAAGGCTCGAGGGAGCTCCAGTGCGTGGGCAAGCTGGAGATCGTCAACCCCAAGCCCGTCGGCTTCCTCTGCGGCTCCATCCCCGTCCTCACCGACAATGCCTTTCGTCACGCCTTCGACTCCGCCCTCGTCCCCTCTCGCCAAACGTATTCGCTTCTTCCACCCCCCCTCGTTCATCCCCTAAATGCGTTCGCGACCGCGTTCGTCTGACACGATCGCCTCGTTCGCTTGGAACTCGGGACGCTGTCGGTTTTTTGTTGGCTGATGATTCCTGGCTTTGCTTGGTTCAGGGTGAGCGCTCCGCGGTATCAGATGCTTCCGACGGAGACCGACCTCAAGAGGCCTCCCGTTGCTCCGAATTCTTCCGAGAAGTTGCTCCCCACCGGTGCACTGTTGTCGAGGATGGCCGCTGGAGGTAATTTTTGAGATTGCGTTGAATGCTGGAATATGATGCGCATGTAAATATGTAGTTGATGTTGTTTTCGTAGTGTTGTCGTGATTGTACTTCTGAATGGATTGATTTGGCATCCAGGAAGTCCTCCATGCGTTGTATGATTTTCAGAGAATTCGCAGCTTTGTACGTCTAAATGATTCTCTGAACGGCTGTCTGTCAGTACGCGATGATTGAGGCAGCAGATTGTGAAATTATTTGATGATTATATGGATTGAGCTGTCCTGTGTGGGTGCAACATTCATTTAGACTGCGGCCTTGGGGGTTATTAGAGCAGTCGTAGGGTTTGCATAGAAATTGTCGAATCTTCATTGTGCTTACTGTGGCTCTCTCATCATGATTTTTATTAGTATTCTTGTAATTCTCTGCTCAGAAGATTAAGGTCCATGCATAGCAGATTTTGGTGTTATGATTTGGAAAGCCAGAGGTTTTGTTTAGTTAGCTAGAACTTGATCGAATAATCTAATACTCTATGGTGTTTATGGCGAGTCTTTACTCCTTTGAAGAATGAAGCTTTGGTGGGAAGTGGATTTGGTGTTTTAATACTGAACACAATGATGTTTGGTGAAAGTTGATAGTAGTATTTGGCCTTGAAGGAGAAGGATAAATTTCAAACAGCAAAGGAGGCACTGAGTGGCAGTTTTTGAGAAGGATTGGAGTTGGTTGGGGGAACTTCAGATCAGTTGACACCTAAGTTAAGAATGGGAGGGAAAGACTGTTGATCATGACATGCGGTGTTGCAATGAACCTCTAAAGAATCGATTCCTTAATTTTGTGTTGCTGGGAGCAAAGAGGCTGTGGTAGCATACGTGCTTTATAATGATAAGATGTCTGCATCCATTTATCTCTCCAAGCGAGCCCTAGACTGGGAATCGGAACCCTTCTCTAACTTTTGCAGAGAAATATATCAGAGTTATCTTAGCAGGCAAAGCAGAGGAGGCTGTTCATGGCCTATGGCTTATATGGTGTTATCATTATAATAATATTGTAGATCTTGCAGAATATTTTTCATCAGTAATGGGAACAAGAGACTTAATTGGGATACGATTTGGAAAAAGGAACGTCTTAAGAAAAGTAAATTCCTCTGTTTGAGAAAACCTAAGAGGTGGAGGTGATTGACGCTTTCATGCTAGGAAGAAGGGGACATGTTGCTCACATCTTTCTACACAACCTTTGGATGTGGCATACTTGGTCAACTGTTTGTGCACGGAGATGGATTGGGCCATAATATGATTATTGTAGCAAGTTTTTTGGGCTTGGTACAGTATATGAGTCCTATTAATAACTGAAAGTCATCATTTTTGTATGTTAGCGCATATTTGTTAGTTTTGATTTAAAAAAGAGGACAAAAGGCCTTTCAATGGAAAGTATTCTTATCCTTTAGATCAAAACTGTGTACTTTTGGTATTGTATGAAAGTGCTTCCACAGGCACTGCAGTTTCTGTTGCTGGTGAAAGAGCTTATTTTTGGGCTTTGATCTCTTTATGTTGATGGTTCGCACCCCCTTGGTGTCTTTTTGATTACATTTCTAGCAACCAAAAAAGTTAGCGATACTTTTATTCCAAATAAAAACTAATAACTTGTTAAAAACCCTTCACTTAATGGGAAAAAAGAATATAGAAATATGCATCCTGAAGGTGTGGAGAGTACAATCGATGTCAAATAGCACGTAAGAAAATGAGCGGGGAATTTATTGAGTGATGTACAGTCTCTTGTGTACCTAAAATAAGCAAGCCCAACTACATCTTTTCATCTCTGGTCAACGTGCTTTTCTTATGCATGGGAATATTGCAATGGAAAATTCAAACACTTCTCCAAGGATTCAATTCAGATCTAGAGCTTTTTGCAATGACACCTTTTTGCCATGTGAGAATAATTGGGGACACTAAGGGCCTTGTTGCGACTTTACAAAATGGTTTAGGACTTGTTTGATTCCTTACAAAAAGTTCATAACTTCTGGTCTTATTGTCTATTATACCAAAGATCATTTACTACATTTTTGAATGCATGAATGGTTGATCATCAGAAGAAAATAAATAATGAACCATTAAAAAGGTGGAGATAAAAAAAAAAAAATTCCAGTTAAATGATGGTTTTGGACTGCCACTTATAACAGAAAATTGTCAAAAAGTGGGCCTCACAAAGAAAGAGTGCATGAAGCTCTTCCCAAACTTTAGGTTAGGAAAGAGCTGAACTTGTAACTTGGTTCGCACGAAAGTGAATTTTTATAAATACAAAGATTTGCATTTCAAGAACCATCAAAATGCGGGTTCGTGGAATTGATCAGTGTATCATGTGGTTATTTTGTCCTTTCAGAGCATAGTTGTCTGGTGGCTGCATTTTAACATTTAATACTTGATGTTGTCCAGTTATTAGTTACAAAGCCTGATCCTTTAGTTGAACTTGATTAGATAATTCTTTCCTTCTGTTATTTTCTTCTTGAAGCTACATGTCTGAAGATGTTTCTGTGTCATTCTTATTGACAGATTTACCTTGGGAAGACAGTGCTATCACATCAAACTTTAGTAGGAAATGTGAGGCGCTTGCTGTATCTGGCTTGGTAGAATATGGTGATGAGATTGATGTGATCGCTCCTGCAGATATATTGAAGCAGATATTTAAGATGCCTTATTCAAAAGCTCGTTTGTCCATTGCTGTCCATCGTATCGGGCAAACTCTTGTTCTGAACATGGGGTCTGTGCGAGAACCGACTGTCTTTGGCTCAACATTGCTTTTAGATTTCTAATCTTATGTTTCTGATATGACACAGGCCTGATGCGGAAGAGGGAGAGAAGTTGATTAAAAGGCATAGTCAATCACAATGTGCAGAACAGGCATTATTTCTTAATTTTGCGATGCATTCAGTTAGAATGGAGGCTTGTGATTGTCCAACATATAATGCTGCATCATCAAAGGACCAATCGGATTCTTCTGTTCTTCCTGGGATAGATACTTCCAACACTTTTGGTCTGCATGATGACATTGCTGACAAAGAGCAATCAAGACAAAGCTCAGAGTATCCACAAATAAAACAGAGTGGTTTCATATGGGAAAGTAAGTCCAAGAGGAATAAAAGGCGCGATCCTGTCAAAAAGACAACACAAGTTAGCGAAAAAAACCGACATGCGGTGCAAGAGTCTGACAGGCATAGAAGAGCTGCAAATGATGGATTTTTGAGGGTCTTGTTTTGGCAATTTCACAATTTCCGTATGCTTCTGGGCAGTGACTTGCTTCTCTTTAGTAATGAAAAATATCTTGCTGTGAGTCTGCATCTGTGGGACATTACAAGACAGGTTAATCTAATGAATCGTCTGTTTTCTTCTCTTTCTTTTCCACTTTAATCATAACCACATTTTTACACTATTTCTATGTTTGTGCAGGTCACTCCATTGACTTGGCTTGAAGCCTGGCTTGATAATATCATGGCTAGTGTGCCGGAATTGGCTATTTGTTATCATCAGAATGGAGTGGTTCAGGGCTATGAACTTCTTAAGACAGAAGACATCTTTCTATTGAAAGGCATCTCTGAGGATGGCACTCCTGCTTTTAACCCTCATGTTGTCCAGCAAAATGGCCTTTCTGTATTGAGGTTCCTTCAAGAGAACTGCAAGCAAGATCCTGGGGCATACTGGGTAAGTTTTTATTATCTATATTTCTTATTTATTATATATTCTTGCACTGGGTAAGTTGCTTAAAGTGAACCAGTATTTTAAAAAGTTTCTTGCGAACCTTGTTGGTGTTGAATTTTTCTTCTTCTTTTTCCTGACTTGGTCCATCACAGCTGTACAAAGGTGCTGGCGAAGATGTAATTCAACTTTTTGATCTTGCTGTTATCCCTAAGAATCACTCTTCTGACAATAGCGATGATAGCTCAAGCTCTTTGCCTTCACCGATGCATAGAGGAAGAAGCGACTCTTTGTTCTCACTGGGCACTCTGCTTTACCGCATTGCTCATAGACTTTCCTTATCAGTGGTCAGAACTTTCTTGCTCCTTAGAAACTTTTCTTTTTGCCCTATTAGCTACAATATATTGATGAAAATGTATGATTTTGCTGCAGACTCCAAAAGATAAGGCAAAATGCGCAAGCTTCATTAGGAAGTGCTTGGAATTACTGGATGAGCCAGATCAGCTTGTATGAGTCATTAATTTGTTTTTAATTCCATTATTGGAGTACAATTTGTATTCACTTTTTTGTGTTGTTTTATTATATTAGGTTGTACGCGCTCTTGCTCATGAACAATATGCCAGACTTATTTTGAACAATGATGATGAGGATGTTGATTTGGCATCTGAATCTGTCCCAGAAGAATGTGAAGTTACAGTTATGGACGTTGAAGAAGAATCTCGGAATTTTTTAAGAAGCATTTCTGACTCTTTTGTCCAGGACGATAAGCCCTCTTTTGTTTTAGAAGAAAAGCCTAGTGAAGTACAAAAGGAACTTCAAAATTTAGCATCAGAAGCATCATTGAATATGTCTTTAGAGGCTAGTACATCTGCTTCTGGAAAATTGGTTACATCATCTGACATTGAGAAGACAGTTTCAGAAGGAGGTGTCTCTAGTTCTGGATGCAGTGATCACTTTGCAATCTGCAAAGTGTCCCCTGTATCTACACAAGTAATTCAAACTGTTGCAGATCCTATCTCCTTCAAGCTGGCTGCAATACATCATGTTTCTCAAGCTATTAAGTCACTGAGATGGATGCGCCAATTGCAAAGTGACGAGGCAGAGCTGGTTGACTGTGGCATTGGAGCTGCTGATGGAGCTCCCTTGCCTACGAACTTCTCTGTTTGTGCATGTGGTGATGCTGATTGTATTGAAGTTTGTGATATTCGTGATTGGTTGCCTACATCAAAACTGGATCATAAGCTGTGGAAACTTATTCTGTTACTTGGAGAATCTTACTTGGCACTTGCACAAGCATATAAAGAGGAAGGTGAGTTGCTTCAAGCATTGAAGGTTGTAGAATTAGCTTGTTCGGTCTATGGGTCAATGCCCCAACATCTTAAAGATACAAGATTTGTTTCCTCAATTGTTAGTTGTTCAACATCCTTGTCGATGCTTAATGACAAAAATGAAAGGACAAAATCAAAGTTCGATGCTGGTGAAAATCTTATATCCACCACAGACGATGATCATTTTACTTCTGAGCAATTCTCCTCCACTTACCTCTTTTGGGCCAAGGCTTGGACTTTGGTTGGAGATATATATGTTGAGTTCCACATGATAAAGGGCAAAGAGGTTTCAATTCAAATAGCTGAGAAACGGTCCATGAAAGAGCTGAGAATGTCATCTGAGGTTGTGAAGGAAGTCAAAAGGCTCAAGAAGAAGTTGGGACAACTTAAGCAGAACTGCAGTTTGTGCTCCCTGGTGAATTGCAGCTGTCAAAGTGATAGGGCTAGCAGTGGTAGCAGTGCAAGCAGTAGCACTGGAGATTCACATATGATGGCTCATTGCAGAAGATCGGGAAGAAAGTCGCATAGTAGGCGAAGCTCTTTTTCAAATTTTGTAGACAGTGAAAATGAAAGCACTCTCCAGAAAGTGGACAAGGGTAGGCGGAAAAAGAAAAATATGGGCACTGTATCAGAAACTTTTAATATAGCTAGAGGCACTGTGGATTTGGATTCTTCAGCTGCTACTGTTTCTAATAATGGTGAAGATTCTTCCGAAAAGCATGCTGTTGCATCTGAAGTGGCTTCTGAAACAGGCTCATCTTGGAAAGAACCTATAAAGAAAACGGGTGGAATATTTGGATATATCGTGGGTGCTGCAGCTGGAGACACAGACAGCAATCTTTTATCTGCTTTAAGCTGCTATGAAAAAGCTAGAAATGCATTAGGTGGAGTTCCGGCTGGCTCAGTGGAACTTCAATCTATTATGAAAAAGAAAGGATGGGTTTGCAATGAAATAGGTAGAAACATGCTGGAGAGGAAAGAGTTGAGTGAAGCTGAGGTTGCTTTTGCTGATGCTATAAATGCATTTAGAGCAGTCTCTGACCATACCAACATCATACTAATTAATTGCAATCTGGGTCATGGAAGACGGGCATTAGCTGAAGAGATGGTTGCGAAAATTGGACATCTTAAATCGCTTCCAGCTTTTCATGATTCATACAAGCAGGCATTGGTAACTGCAAAGCATGAATATTGCGAAGCTCTTAAATTTTATGGGGCAGCAAAGTCAGAGCTCAGGGTTGTGGAGGAACATGAAGATTCTATTTCTGAAAGCTTGAAAAATGAGGTGTATACACAGTATGCCCACACTTATCTGAGGCTCGGTATGTTTTTGGCTGGAGAAGACACAACTGCTGACGTGTATGAAACTGCAGCCTTGGAGGAAATTTCACTTGCTGGCTCTAGTTATAGTCCTAGAAGACCTAAAGATTTGATCTTGAGAAAGCATGAAATCACAGCAAATGAGGCCATTAGGGAGGCGTTGTCTGTGTATGAATCGTTGGGTGAGGTGCGTAAACAGGAGGCTGCATATGCATATTTCCAGCTTGCTTGCTACCAGAGAGACTGCTGCTTGAAATTTCAAAATTCAATTCATAAGAAAGGATTCTCTAAAGGTGAGAATAGCATTCTCCAGCGAGTGAAACAGTATGCTTCATTGGCTGAGCGGAACTGGCAGAAAGCAACAGATTTTTATGGTCCCCAGACCCATCCAGCCATGTACCTCACCATAATGATGGAGAGATCAGATCTTTCATCGACCCTCTCGAGTTCATTGCACTCAAATGCGGTATGTCTTTGGAAATATTTGTTTCACAGTTTGTCAACCTGTTTCGCTACCATATGATGCTATCTGTGGTCGTCTTATTAAGTCAGATCATTTGTTTTTCCTTGATCATGAATATATATACTTCTGTTTGTATACATACATGAGCATGCGTCCTAAGGAGGCTTGTCCTGAGATCTCTGAAAATTGGATCATAGGATCGCTCTTTTTTACAAAATTGAGACTTAAATTGTGCAATTTTGTCCGTGTCATACACAATAAGATGCAATTAACTCCAAAAGAGAAAAATGAAGCTGAATATATGCCATAGGGAAGGTCAGGTTTAAATTCTAGCATTCCTTCAAGCAGAAAAGAGTATCTGAGCATATAGTGTATAGTAACCATGTTAGAAAGACATTAGTTCTACAGACGCAATTACCAAATATCACTAACATCATGATATGAAAAAAACTACTAGAACACATAATTTCAAAAATTCATTTATCAGTATTGATAGTTTACAAACTACTAGAACACATAATTTCAAAAATTCATTATCAGTATTGATAGTTTACAGGCACGTAGACCATATAATGAAAATAGGAAAGCAATCTGAGATTGAAATTGAACAAATGAGAACTTTCCTCACCAAATTGAGATAGCACCCAAAAAAGGACAATAGAAGCAAGGGTATTAGGAAGGAGAAAAGAGAAAAATAGCTAAATATGTGGTTGGCATGACCAGTACAGTTCGATGTGAGAATATCGAAAAAGAAAAATTAAAGCTGAAAGATGTTTTGATCGAGTGGGTTGATTAACAACAGCTAATTGTGGCATGGAGAAAGAGAAAAAGAAAAGAAGAAAGAGAAAGAAAAGGCAAGAGAAGATGGCGTTTAGTCAACATGCTGAAGTAGAAGATGGTGTTTCCTGAAAAAAAAGTCAATCCATAGCTGAAGATCTTCTCTTCTGCTTTGTGCTTCTTCAGAGCTTAGCCTCACCAGTAGGGATCTCTGTCAATTCTCCATGCCGTAGTCTTTCAAATGGACCTAAAAGTAGGCTTAAGGAGACAGTGGGTCTTGTCTGGGAGAAATGCGGCCCAATTTTCTCTTTCTTGTGGCTGGAATATCAATTCCAAGCAAAGTTCAAATCACTATGATCGGCTGTGGGATCATGATCCCACCATGATCCTGACAGTGAGCCTTTTTTAATACAATCAGGATCGTTTGATGCATCTTGGATCAGAGGATTGTATAATCCTGTGACCCGGGCCTAACAAACCTCATGTACGTATGAAGTATGTGAAACATGCATTTATTAGTATTGGGAGCATTTTTATGAGGCTCATCATTATTTTTCTTGTATTGTATATGAATCTACACCGTTGCATCATTCTGGATTAGAAAAACATGATCAGTTTTTCTTTGCCTCCCTTAGTCTTTTTACTGACATACGGAAGGGGTTTTTCATTTGAAACTACTCTGGTGTTTAATATCACAATCAAATTCCATTGTTTGTTCTTGTTATTAATCTCAGTTTAGGTCATAGATATTTGAGTTGAACAATGTACTGTACATCAAGTGATTATAATGCACCAAAACACTTCTTCTTTTGGTTCATGTGTTATGCAATGGATTTATTCATTTGGATTAGTCATTTATCTCTGTTGTTCTATATCTCATTCACAATCGCAGCATATATCTTTGTTACTACTCTCAGTTTAGATCTTAGATTATTCAGTAGTAAAAATGCACACTAAGCCTTTTACCAAAAAAAAATAAAAAATGCACACTAAGCCAAGCCTTAGGGAATGTATTCAATCACCATTTTCTTTAGATCACTTAACATGCGAGATTCATCACTCCTTGCTTCTCTTGCTTTTTGTGCAATCAACCTAGGTGTGGTGTTTGTATTTGAACAACGAACACAATATCCTAGAGATTTACACTGCATAAAAGCTTGTGCAGATTCGTTGTTATGATATCAAATTGATTCTTTTGTTTTCATTGAACTTGACTTAGGACTCAGTATGGTGCTTTTGCTTAGTAGAAAACAATATTTAATTGGGTGCATGCAGTAGATAATGTGAGGAGTGAAGACAATCGAGGGATTGGCAATTATGTCTGTGACATTAAAGAAATTAGGATCAATAACAGCTAAAGTTTCTTGTCTGCAGAGACTATATTAAAGGCACTCTTGGTTCTTCTTATAATGTGTAGAAATTTGTCCACTGATTTTCAATGCGCTGTGAAGACAGTGTTAGCCACAGATTTTATACTTGAAAGGAGTGGATAGCTTGAACTACAGTTACACCATGATTCATTTTCTTTACTTGTTAGTATGATCTGACTTCTCAACCAGCTATGATTGTCAAATTGGTTAAAAATTGTTAAATTCAACTCCTCGGCATTTCCAGAGATTTTAGTCACCTCAACTTATGACTACAGTCCTTCAGTTTGTTTCAATTTTCATGCAAAAGGTAAGTTTGCAACTGATCCAGATTGATTATGCTTGTCTCAGATGGTGGAAGCATCTGTGTCTCGGCTGCTAGATGGCCGTCATATATCTGAAACAGCCTCAGATGCTCTGAAGGCCAGTCACCCTGAAATACACGCCAAATTTTGGAGCCAGTTGCAGATGCTTTTGAAGAATATGCTGGCATCAACACTTGCTGCAAGTGGCAGCAAGTCTCCCTTGCATCCAGTTTCAATACCCAGCAAGCCTGGAGATGCTGTGAAGCTCAAAGAACTTTATAAAATGTCCTTGAAGTCCACTGAGTTCAGCCAGCTGCATGTCATGCACTCCCTGTGGACATCTTGACTTGACCTGAATTTGCATTTTGTGATGCTTCCATGAAACACGTGCATCTTAACGGGTATCATACAGAAACGGACTCTTGGATATCTTGCGTACACGTGCTGTAGTGAACCGATGAATTAATACATGGTTGAAATTGTAGTACCAGTCTTACGAGGCAGTTCCCAGAGGTTTTGAACTCCAAGATAGCAGAGCAAAAGTTGATTGGCAAGTGTGTATGTGTGTTAGCAAGTTCTGGTTCTTATCCATATTATGCTAATCAGGGTAGTGGGGGCCTCCTCCGGTCATTCTACGTGTATGTCTCTCTGTGATTGACTTTTTACTAACGGCAGACTATGAAATACCATTATAGGAGGAACAACAGAACTGGGCAAGGTCTTATAATTGCATCTTAAGGGCTCTTTTAAATGAAGGGCTATAGAAGGGGAATATCGACCCACTCGAGGAGGGGCCTTAACCATAAAGAATGCGAGCAACATAGCCCAAAAAAGAACACAAGCCCCTAGCCTCTTCTGCCGAGAAAGATGGAGGGAGGGATGTATCCATGGCATTGCTGTCAATTTTGAAGGAAAAGCTAAAACCAACCTTGGTGGGGCCGGTTCTCGAAATTCTGAACAGCGGGTTTCTATGAATTGATCCACCGTGCTTAGATGCGTCGTATCTTAATGTATCTTATCATAATTCTCATACATAACGTTACACCACGCAAATAGGTATTCTCTTATGCCCATCCGAACAGGAACTGAAGCAATCCTGATTTTTCTAATCTGTTAATTCATTCTAACCGATCACAAGTTGCCACCTGTAGTTCCTCTTCGTGCGAACGGACGATTTTCGGCAATAATTAACATTATCAGCAAGCTCTTTGAGACGCTAAACATTTTCTTTCCCAGTATCTTGCTGGAATAAACAAACTCTTTACCTAAAAAGAAACAAAATTCGTCCGATAATTATACAATCAGGGCCTAGAGGAAGTTCCTTTGGAAATTTCCAGAGGAAAACCTAGAAGTCAATCCCTGAGCCATATTTTCTGAGTCGAGCTTTACACTCTGGCGCCCGGCCTCTAGGTCCTTCTCCCGATCCCACGGTTTCCATGGATGCTTCCCCAACCAATCTTCTTTCTCTTGTGGTTGCTGCTTCTGCTTCTTCTTTGAACGGCTCGTAGACTCTTCTCGGTGCTTTTGAACCAATGATTTCGATCTTTTGGACTTGTTGTACATGTCCACCAAGTTGGCGTCTTCTTTGACCCTCTTATTTTCCTCTTCATTTGATGCGAGCGCGCTAGCCTGATTGTACGCCTCCAGATAACTGCCATGCCGAAAGTGAATATGTACGGATGAGCAGAATCAAAACAGAAAAGCTGGAGTTCCCAAATCTTTTCAAAAGAAGGCACATACTTCATCTTAGCTTTCTGTGCTCTGTCTGATGGGGTATCGGTCCAAATACTGGTGTCACCACGGCCTTCTTTTGAGCTCGTGCTAAATTTTGTGGATTGCATAGACACACCACCAGCCTGGCAACAAAAAGAAGCTGGGTGAAATGATCTAAAAGATTAGGTTGTGCTGTTCAACTCTATTGAGAGGTGAATTTAAATTTATGTGGGCCTTACTATCATTAGAGGAATGATGGCGATTAACAGTCTATGGTGTGAAATTACCTTTAGCTTAATGTGTATCTTACTTACTACCGCACCTTAGTTAAAATGAATGACATAGCATAAAATAACTGCAATATGATCAGACGAGCTCAATTATTATCAGAGGCCCTAGCAATTCTCCTACATTATTTATGACTTGTGTCTCTCCAGGATCTTCCACCATCCAGGGGAAAATAGATGACAGTCTCAAATCAGTCGAACAGGACTAATCATGCACTAATTCTCACAAAGTAAAAATGATATGGACCTTATGAGGATTTTCAGCATTGCTTGACTAATCAAGTTGGTAATGAGTGATGCATCAGAATTCCTATAACCATTGTTAACCATTAAACTTTATTTGTTACAGGGGACTAAAATTTAAGTGGCACTGTGAACTAACATGAGAGTTGACATAATATGAGATTGTGAAATTTTGACAAGATCAAGAAAGGATGAGTGATCTTACTTTCCTCTCTGGAGGTAGAGTTGTCATCCACTCATCTCTTTTGGGCATCTCTTTAACCTGTAAGTCCGCTAAGAGTTCATCATCACCCTCCATGGATATACCTGACAAACAACTGATAATTAGTAAATAGATCAATGAGTATTTTCTTCATTTCTTCCAGTGAAAGTAATTCTGACATTGTTTCACTCATGCCCTCACACTCAGGAGTCAATAGTCACATGATGATCCAAAACCTCAGGACCACCTCCAAATGAATATGAATATAAGAAATCATTTTCAGTTCTTTTCACAAGACTCACTAGATACAGAAAATTAGAATATTCAGGACTCTAATTCCTAGTTGTGATCATTTTCCATATATAAGTGTTGCATCAAAAAAGAATACGAAAAGAAACTAAAAGACGATATGTCAGCGTGCCAAGAATTGTGTATTTAACAATGAGTGGTAGTTGACGAGGATGGTCAGATACCTGGGACTGAGACATGACTCAGACTCTTATGGGTGACAGCAGTCTCCCACTGGTGGTGACAGTTAAAGATCCTCGTCAGCATCACACCCAAGAACATTTTTTGGCAATTCATTGGTCGCTATAGCCATGACTGACTAAATATGATTGATGGTAGTAGTTGGCAAAAATGCTGTACAATTAGACTACCAAAAGTGAGGTAGACTCATAAAACCCCGTTTCATTTTTCTCTAACATCAACAAATGTACCCTTGACTCATCAAAACATTAATTTAGTGCATTTTCTTCTATCTACTTTTCCAAGAAAAGTTTTTAATTCATTTAATCCATCTCATTCTACCTAAGCCAATCCATAACAGCATACATTTAAATTGAGCATCAGAGATTTCAGGCAAAAGGATTGACAGCATGTAAGCAGTAATAGCATACCTTGCAATCTCCTCCACTGGGCAGCTTCACGCATGGCTTTCAATTCAATCTAAGGTGAAAGAAACACCATCAGTCTTGTGGAAAGTGAGATATATTCCTAATCTATCGCCTTAGTGATATTGATACATAGCAAAGCGCACACCTTAAATGCCTCTTGTTCCTCCTTCAGTTTGATTTTGTCATCCAATGCTTTTCGCTGGACAAAGAAGATATAACATTTTAATGGAAACAGGCAGATACAACTCCAGAATGATCTCCAGCTTCATACACTTGCTCTTATAACAACATATTCACATGGGCTTAAATCTTCACACACAACTCTAATTTTAAAGATATTTTCTACTATTGTGAAGGACCAATAGTCCAAAAAAGTCCCTGAAAACCAAGGTTTGAGTACAAATTTGAAATTTAAGCTTTCCATTTGATAAGAAGACCACATGTACAGGCAAAGATTATGTGGTTCGGAGCAAGTATATGTCTGCGTGTTGTTTTTGCCTAAACTAAGAAACCAATAACCAAAGTAATGTCAATCATAAGCACACTCAACACTGGTGCCTTGGTTAAGGAAAAGGATCCATTTCAAAATGACCAGAGCAACCTCAGATATACTACTTAGAAAAAAGCATTATTAATAAAGGGGGAAAAAAGTCAAATGTCAATCCAATGCCTAGAAAGAGCAGCAGACTGCCACTCCTTTGTACTTAGACATAATTCATTGTGATTTCATCCCTCTGCAGTGTATTCAAGGCATTTTCTTACAGAAACCTTAAACAGTGGTTTCAATGGAACGAGAGAGAGAGAGAGAGAGAGAGAGAGAGTCACTACTAATAAAGGGGGCAAAATGAGTCAAATGTCAATCCAATGCCTAGAAAGAGCATCAGACTGCTACTCCTTTGTACTGAGACATAATTCATTGTGATTTCATCCCTCTGCAACGTATTCAAGGCATTCTCTGTACAGAAATCTTACACAGTGGTTTCAATGGAACTAGCTCCTGCCTCACGGAGAGAGAGAGAGAGAGAGAGAGAGAGAGAGAGAGAGAGAGAGAGAGAACACAAGCATTTAGAGTATCTTGCATTGTGAATTTAATTTTATCTCACCTTATCTGGATCTTGTAAATCCTTATATGCTTTGTTCAGTTTGATAAATGCTTGGTGAGCTTGTGGATGAGAGCATTTGTCCGGATGCACCAAAAGAGACAACCTCCAATACCTAGAATGATTTTAACATGTGAAAAAGATTTCAGAATATGCAGACAACTGTCAAATACATAACCTATAAAGCGACTCAAAATTTATCAAACCTACTATAACTTCGAGACCAAGATTAGGTTGTTGACTGTAATTCTCTCCACAGTTAGGGGCTACATTGCAATTAGACCTCGGGATAATAGAGCGATTATAAGCATAGATATGGTTTTACTTCACAGTAATCAACAAATAGAATGGAAACACGGAGAAAGTGAGTAAGTATATAGCCCTTGGAGACAGGGAGATATATATAATGAATCTAGGTTCATTTAGACTAAAGTATCAGCAATCATTGGTAGAGTAAATGCAAACCTATATGTTTGCAAGACAGAGTAAAAGGGTACAAGCAAAACACATGTTGTGGAGAAGTTCATCCAGTGTTTTGTGCAACTTTTGGATGCCACTTAAGCTAGTGAGAAAGTTCCATAAGACGCCAATTAAAAACAACATGCTCTATGGCACGAAGTGTTGGGAGAACATTTGCACGGAACGAGTGTAGAAGATGATAATGCTTTGTTGGATGGACGAGCACACAAGAAAAGACAGAACTAGAAATGAAATTATTTGAGGAACAGTAAATATGGTTTTTAATTATAAGAGAAAAGGCTTGTACTCGATGACTTAGTCATCCTGTATGAATATCTTTGGTAATCCACTGAGATATGATCAGCGGATGGGGAACTTGGATTTATAGGGGTACGGGGAAACGTTGTTGAAATATTGTCCCACATCGCTTAACAACAATGGATCCTAAATGCTCTTTATATTCATGTGGTATCCCTCTATTTATTAGCTTAAGCTTTTAGGTTGGACTTTATAACATGATATCAAAGCCAGTCATCCCTTATGCGAAGGTGTGTGGCAAGAAAATTCCATGTGAATGTATGTAGTCAAAATTCCACGTGTAGCTTCCACATGCAGCTCATGGTAAAAAAATTCCATGTGAATGTGCGTAGTCAAAATTCCACGTGCAGCTTGTAATCCAACTTGCACGTGAGAGGGGGTGTTGAAATATTGTCCCACATCGCTTGACAATGATGGCTCCTAAATGCTCTTTATATTCATGTGGTATCCCTCTACTTATTAGCTTAAGCTTTTGGGTTGGACTTTCTAACAGACGTGCAAGGAGAGAAAAAAAAAAAACATAGAGCCTTTAGAGTTTAGAATACATCACAAGAAATCGAGTGCAATGGCATAAAAAAATTATCTAACCAATGCTGGTTAGCAGGGTTAGACTATTTTACTTTAGAGTCAAAAGAGATTCGCTATGTAACATCAACAAGGTGCAAAACTATCTATCTCAACTACTACAACTCCCAAAATATTTTATTGCCCCCATTCATTGTAAGAATCGTATTTATGGACAGAAACATAGAAGTTCTACAAACTTCACTGATAAACATTTATCACAACTCCTCTCAAACCCCGCAACCAAAGTTTCTTGACATGTTTACATCTATAACATAGAGAACGGGTACCAGTGGTTTACTACATTGACTTACTGAAACTCGAGCGGAGGAAAAAAAAAATAAAAAAAGAAGATCAAAAGATCAAGCAGTTTGAAAACATAAATTGCTTTTGATTTTTCACGAGCAATAATTTCAGAAAGGTTTATTGAATACTTGTGCATCAATGTCCAGCTACCAAAATTGTTCCCAAGAGAGGAGATGATCCATGCACAGGAAAGTAGTTTACCTTTTCTTCACCTTATCCGTGGACATGTTGTGGTTCACGCCCACTACATCATAAAGGTTATCAACTTCAGCTCCCATGATTCTTGTCACCTGGAAAAAAAAAAAATGGAAATTGATAAGCTGATGAGACATTTGTACATCCATGTGACCAAAAAATCATATTTCCAGACACATTGACGGATTTGACAGATTCACGTAATAATTAAGCAAGAAGATGAAAAACACTTAGCCATCCCCATCAGTGGCTGTCTGAGCAGTAAACAATACATACTGCTTTTTGATATTTTACTACACCATATGATTTATTCAACACAATAAATTATGTAGACAGAATTTATTTTATGATTTATTTTATCACAGAATAACTATAAGTCTTTCATTGATCAAAATGAACAGAGGAGGTATCAATACACAATAAGATGAACTAACTACAGTAAAAAAAAAAAAATTACAAGCAAGAGGTCCATGTCCAAATCTGATACATCATTTTCATTAAAAGTTTTCCCATTATGCAAGACAATTCAAAGCCCGCAACTACCTCCCAGGAAACAAAAAAGTAATGTATTCCATTCTTAAAGGCCCTTCCATTCCTCTCCATATAAGACTGAAAAATAGAAGGAAACCCTTGCCACGACCCAATTGAGCCCAACAGAGCAAGAGTTGTCCAAAGCTACCCAAATGGAAATGCACCAGGTGATGGTTAGCAGTTTCTAGGTCAGGCTTCAATGGGAGTCTCAAGCAAATCTTGTTGAGAATCCCATTGATAGCCTTTACTTATGACTCACACCTTCTGAGAGCTAAACATTCCTCAAGTTATCAGTTGATTTGCCCTATAGTCCTAGTTGCATACCATGCACATTGCCACAATGGTTTTCAAATGCAAGCATCCTCATAGTTAAATGCTAAGCCAAGTATATTCCTCATATCGACAAGAGTTCTATGTCATCCTTATTATGTTTAGAACCTTTGTCATTATAAAATGCCACTGTTCATTCCATACTCCAGCATGACTGAGATACACCACAAACTACCTTAACCACTGTGCATAGAAGAATGACAAACCTCTTCAAAACGCTCCGCTTCATTTGCAGATTCTGCTTCAGCAACCACAGCTGGCGGTGCAGGTCCAATAAATAATTCAGTATCTTCCTCCAATTCAGCATCCCTAAGAATAAGCAAGTGTCCATACACAGTATTACATAAGCCTATACAAATGAACACAAATATACTCACAAATGATGACCTAAAACTAGGAAATTAACATTGCTCCCTAACATATACAAATGAACACAAATATACTCACAAATGATGACCTAAAACTAGGAAATTAACATTGCTCCCTAAAATGTGCCTAAGTAGAGCACTGCTGCGAACCACATGGTGTTAAGAGGGAAAAAGGAACACCTGAGCTCAGCCTGCGCTTCGGTTAATTTAGCTGCAGCAGCCAACAACTCAGCTGATGGCATTTCTGGGCCAATGACCCTGCAACGTGGCATCCGTGGTTACAATCAGAGCACTTACATGAATAAGCTTCAAAATGCAGACCAAGAACAAACAGAAAAATACGGCAATAATCAATTAGGTCATTCCTATCAGGATGAAACTACCTGTGCAACTATCAAATTTCAAATTATTGGATTTTGGAGATGATATTGGGCTAGTGTCCTAATCGAGAAATCAAGCAATATGTTTCATTGTTTCCATTTATTATCCGGTCAAACAGATCAAAAGAGATAATACCTTCTACGAGCTGAAGAACCTTCCTCCGAGACATCACCGCTTATGCCCTCCTGATGGTTAGGCTCCAGCTGTGAATTCCTCACAACTTCAGACTGTTGAAGATTTTCTTCTTTATGCTCCATATGAGCTTCAATCAAGGGTCCAACAGCCTGCAGCACTGGACGGCTACTTGGTGGCAGTAAGAATACCCCATCTTTTCCTCAAGGTCAAGTGAATGGAAGAGCTGCTTCAAATGCCTAACCAACAATCTTTCGGATATGCCATTGATGTCAACTGCTTGTCCACTATCAATCATTTGCAGAAGCTATTGGAGAAGACCAAAAAGGAGTCAATAGATTAACAATAAAGGTTCATCGAAATAAACTATTTAACGAGCACAATAACCGACACAGGAAACAACAACCAGTGATTACATTCTTATTCCCAGGACATAACATGAGAAAAGATGATACAAAAAAAAAAAAAGCTACTACAACTCAAAATGCCCACAGTTCTTCAGAAGGCACCTCTGCCACAGCTTAGCTTCTAAAAAGGACAACTGACCTTCGCTGTACAGAAAAGGTACAGAAGTATCATATCCAATAATCGCATCAAAGAAACGAAATTTTCCAGAATTTGGGCTGATAATTTCAGTCTGTTGTGATTCTTTTTCCAACTGTTCTCATACCTAACCTCAAAACTCAAAACCCATAAAAGCAAGGCTATAGCCTTGAACCATTCAGGCAGGATCACATTCCACCAAACAAGACCAGCAAAAATAACACAATTTTACCTGCTTCAAGTCGCTCGCCACGCTAGGGAACTCCAACAACATATTCCTCAGAACCGATTCCGGATCAACGCGAACCCTCTCCGTCTCCGAATCGGAACCACCAGAAGATCCATCGCGAGCGCTCCTCCTGCCGCCCCTCTTCTCATCCTTCCTCGACCTCCTCCGCTCCTTCTCTCTATCCACGCGTCCTCTCTCCTTCTTCCTACTGCTACTGCTGCTACCGCCGCCGCTCCTCTCTCTCCTCCTATGCTTCTCCCTCCTAGAACCGCTCCGCTCCTTCCGGCGCCGGTGCCGCCGCCGCCGGGAGGATTCCTCCGAGGCATCGGAGTCCGACGGGGACGGGGACGGCGACGGCGATTCCGACTCCGTGTCCGCCTCCGAGTCCGATCGCCGCGACGATTTCCTCCTCCGACTCACCATTTTTTTGGGGGGGGCGAAGATGCGGACCCGGCCGATGGCCACCAGTCGGCAATCGGCTGTTATCGCGCGCGGGGACGCGGAGGCGCAGGCTTTGGGCCGAAGAAAGAGGATTCGATTCCGTTTTGGGGGCCCATCGCCTTCTCCTTCTCCAGTCGATCCTCGTATCCCCCTTGAGGTCGGCCCAAATCAGCTTACTCATATTGGGCTGCCAAGCCCAGGTACTGAGAGGCCCAACAGATTTCGTATCGAATCCACCAAGGCTTTAACTTCATCGTCAAGGGAAATGGTCATTAGAATCGCCTTGAGCTCCTTCAATCCGATCCCACGTCACGAGATGCATTATCTATCTCTCCCGAAACGAAAAGATCTGCAGCTTTTCTCTGGGGCAAAACTTTATCATTCTTGTTTTGTCTTATTAAAGAAGTCATGCTTTTAAGACTCAAAATGCGTTCTTTACCCACTTCCATTTAATATGATGCATATTTAAGTAATGGGGTGTCATTTAGATCGAAGATAATTCCGATGGCTCGTTCGTATCTCTTGACACTCTGCAGTTCTTCCAAAGTGTTCCCAGCATATCCTAATGTTTTCATATTATTTATTATGGAGTTAGAATTGATCTAGCAGTTAGTGATTTCGGCCATTGATTGGATTCGACTACTGACGTTCTTGCGGATGATTTCCTTGTTCCGGTAATAGGAGATGGTTTGTGAATGGGGTTTGTAAACAAGACTTGTTCCTATATGGTCATCAATTGAGCATTCGAAGCAAGTAATGGTTTTGCATCTTATCTTTTTATCATCCATACCCTACTAAAGAAGCCACAATCTAGACATTGATGGATTATTGAATCATTTGTAGCATAGGACCATCCATACATAATTCTGCTAGGGAACTCAGAGACGCATTTTATTAATCAAAGACCTCAGCTAAGTAATGCGAAAGTCCTCTTTTACTTGGAAATGAACCGACGATCAATCCAGCTAAGTACATAGAAACCACTTCTCACGTTCAACTTTATTTGCCATTCTAATACAAACACCCAACCTTACTTTTCTGCCTACACGCATGCATGAAATGCAAGCGTGCATGCATTACATTTAGACAGACAGGAACAAAGACACAACGAGAAACACAGCGCAGTACAGATTATATCCAATATTGGAGTGAACTTCGAGATGTATAACGTGATCTAGGGACATTTGTGTCGACCGCCGTGGGTGGTCATGTTGGCGTAGCAAGGGCAAACGTCCTCGTTCCCAGAAGTACCGGGAGGCACGCAGTTGCACCTCTTGCAGCACGTGTTGCACGCCCTTATGCACATCTTGTGCCTCGACGTCTTGCTGCACCTGTAGTTGCACTTGGACTTGCAATCTGCAAAGGATCACCAGAAATCGCAATCAACGTAGCCATCTACCATATGGGTCTGTATTAGCTATCAAAGTTCTCGTCTGCTCTTTTTTTTCTTCCTGATGATGAACATTTTGGGAGGTTGAAAGTATGTTCGTAGGTTCCCCGATGAAAATCTGCAAAAAGATCTTACCAATTGTCTGAGCTTCGGCTTGGAATTGTTCTCCACCAAAAACCAGCACCTGACATTGCAAAAAAAGAGAGAAACTTTAATGGATCTCCTTCCATTCCTTTACACTGAATCTGAATCTGTTTAGAACCGTGTAAAAGGATGCCGGATATACTGCACAAGAAGCATGATATCTGTGTACATAGCGTGTACCTCATGTACCAAGACAACGCAAAGGATCACAAAGAGGATGCTTGTCTTCTTCGCACTCGCCATTTTTCCCTTTTCCTTTCCCACGAGCAGGAGGCTGCACAACGACTGTAGATCGGCGAGAGAGAGAGAGAGAGAGAGAGAGAGAGGAGAATGCATGTGTAGATTTGAGAGCTCGAGAGTGTATTTATAGTGGAGGAGGCTGTTGATGGTGAGAGTTTCCCGCGCAACGCATAATGTGACTCCATTGAATACCACGTATTTCCGCAGATCTTACCTGCCGTGAATGACCGAGTAATGCTTAAGATTCCATGGCTGGTATTATGCGGTGAAAACGAATTCACATGAATTAAGATTAGGTCGCTCATCTTTTCTTTTTTTCTTTTGTGCACCACCTCTCGCCGCATGACTCTTTAGAGACAATATCGGGACATCGTCACACGGCACGTCATCGACTTATGTATACGATTTGCTCCAATTAGTTAGAGAATGCAATGTATTGTGACCGCTTATACCTCACCTGCCTCCATTTTCTCTGCAATTTGGAAGATGGATTTCGCCATATTTATGTAGCTAGCATACTATTTTTGATTGTTGCACGTCATATCAATTAGTGGCATGATGTATAGCGATAATATTCCCTGATAAGATTAATTTTATGATTTTGATCACCTTTGGCTACCCCCAAAGGGTACAAAAAGTTTCGAGATTATAAAAATAATGCTAAGATGTATTCCCAGATTTTGATTATTATTAAATGATTCAACGAGTTCGATATCATACTTGATGTTTAAATTAAGAAATTTACTTTAGCTTGGATTTTATTTGGTAAATCAAACGACATGTTATTGTCACGTAATTTAGCAAGAGCCACTAAAAACCTTAATATCTCTATCATCACTCAAAATTAGTATACAATGTCTGTATACTATGCAGCAATCAAACCGTGTCACCACAAATTTAGTGTTATTGTTTATTGCGCTACCAACAAGATGTCAAATGTGTCTTGAAAACATGAACACTCGATTGAATGGTAACACCGTGCCCAAAAACCACCTCACCATCTTTAAGTATGGAAATGAACAGACTGATTTCTTTCTATGCGAAAAACGTCTACAAAACTTAACCAAGTAACGTTAAAATTCACAATTCAAATGGTACCTTTTCTTTTAATGATACGGATGCACAAAATTAGTTGAAATCCTTTAAAAGATAATGGTGATTTCCCTCAATTTGTTGACACCTATAATTGAGGTGATCTTAATCCTATTCTATCATGTAGCTTCTGCAACTGGACACCATATTCCCTACGAGCCTACGAAAAACTAGCCTTTTCATGCATTTCACATCCGACAAATGAGCAACTTGTGCTCGGTTTTAAGGACGATATGGAGACGTTTCGTCTTCTTAGCAAAATATGACGTGCGGGTCGTGCAAAAGAGGCGTCAGCTGTCATGTATTGGCATCTCAGAAGGGCATCTCAGAAATTTCTTGCGGATAAGAAACCGGACATTGAGCCATCGAGTGAAAAGTTCTCTTTCCAGTTGAGGTCTTGGGATATGGCATATGTACTCACAACCACATAATCACAGGACGACAGCCGGAAAGTCAGCTTTTCGTTAACAGAGCACGAGCTTACAGAACACGGTGACAAAATACAGGCCCTTTCTTCCTGTGATATTCAGCATGTTACCACGACATAAGCAGCAACTGCTGGTTCAAAATACTTTCAATGAAGCACAAGTGGTCTACAAGCCGCTGCTCGAATGATTAAGGATGATACTGAACTGTTGCTGTGTATGATAGTCATTTGGGGTATAATTACCACGATCAACTACGATACAGACTCTGAACCTACTCATATTTACCTCCTTGCTAGTAACATAAGATTTTCAGTCTTACTGAAACATATAATTGTAACAGATTGACTATCCTTTATTTTTTATATATAGATAGATGCATAGTTCTTTTGAGTTCTACCATGCATCCTGACAAAATGCGGATTTAATTGGCAGCGCAAGTCCTGAACTTTGTGCAGTCCAGTGAAGCAATATGACAGGAAAAGGAAAGCTTGCCAGAGACTTAAGACTTTGTAGAACCAAAACTGTGTGGACCATTACGACATCGAAGCATCGACAACTACTTTGGAATCTAGTTTTGTCCATGACCTACATTTGTCCATTTTTGGATGTTCCATTTCCTGGTCACCCACTTAGTTAACGACGGGAAAGAATTGAATGCTGTACTTTGATGAGTTATTTTCTGTGCTGTTGCCTGTATACAGTTGGCAATGCCTATAGATCTGTTTACCAACCCTAAAGTTTAGTCTCTTCATCAGAAACTTTAGGATACATTTTCTTTATCATAATTAGCTGTACATGGTTTCAGGATAAGATAAATTGTGTTACGTGACTGATGTCATACGATGTTAATGGCACCAACCACTACGGCAATGGAAGGAAAAGCTTTTGTAGTACTCACTGTGAAATTAAACTTTCTAGGGTCGTTGTGGAGTAAATTTGTTGTCTGATAATACCTAAGACTCGTTGATGAGATTGACTAAGGTATCGCAAAAACGAATTCTATTAGATTGCCCACAGATACATCGCAAGGTTTCTGATAATTTATTGACAGAGGGCACAACATTTTATGTAGGAAGAATAGAAAAAGGAACCTCCATTACAAGGTTTCTGATAATTATTATTCTAAAGTTACTCGAGTATGAAGTGCTATGCTGCATTTAACATATATAAAAAACTATCTAAGACCTACATACAAAAGAATCACAGCACAATTATAGAGGCGTCGCGTTGGAGAAATAATCTTCAAAAGCTTAAAATCGAACCCAGCATCTCGTGCACTGTGCCATACAATCTCCCTTGCAATCAATGTTATAACCTAAGACTTTTGGATTTCGGAGCAGAAGATTGCGGAGAGACTTGCCCTTTATCCCCCAATCCTTTTCCAGGACTTTGACATTGCTCTTCACTTCTTCTTCGAGTTTGCATCCGAGAACCTCAGGGAATTTCTTGAGCAACTTGCAAAGATCGTCATCCGAGAGGCTTAAACTCCTCAAATAATCTAAAGTTTCACCTAGAGCTTCGTAGGTAGGGACTTCCTTTTTACGTTCTTCACCCCAGTAAGGTGAATGAATCTGGCCAAATGCTTTACCAAGCATCTTGTCCTCCTCTTCATTGCTGAAATTGAACACGGAAAGAGCATCTCTACATCTTTCCCATGTTCTCTTCTCTTCTTCACTTAAATCTACATTTACAGCAGTTGCACGTACTACCCATTTCTTAGCAGAGAGACTTGGAGGCCAAGCTAAGCTGGTCACTTTAGATATGGGCCAACTGGAGACATGTGTGCTTAAAGCAGCACTAGAAAGTGCAACAGTCACAGTATCGCTCTGCAAGACAATTCATATAATTCGATGCAATTAATGAATATTTCACAAGAAAGGAAAGTACAAGATCTAAAGCATGAATTACATTGATTTGTCATAGATAACTCTGCTCTAATATTGTCCAAGTTCATTTGAGCAGCAATGAACAAAGCCAAAGTGAAGCACAAAAGATATATAAGACAAGGAAATAAAACTGCAGAAGCGGGAAGCAAATTATGTCTGTGAACTATATATACAGCATCATGACTCTCATTGTGCTCAAAGAAGTGAGATGAAATCCTCATGCCTTTCGTTCCTCAAACTATTAATCCTAATTGTCCCAAGTTTCCTATATACTCAAAAGAGATGCATTCGAGGGTTAGACATGTCGACACGCTTCGGATAAAAAATTCAAGCATGACAATAAGATTTCAAGCATACTTGCAATATCCTTAAAGTTATACTACAGGACTTTGGGATGTGAATTCTGATATTTCATTCAGGTTCTAAGTTTGCGAAGTCCGTTTGAAAACCAAGATGATCCCATATCTTCGTTCTTTCTCCCTAAATCAGGGAAATGAGGGAAAAGCTTAGTCATGTACCTAATAGTATGCAATATTTTGAATTTTCAGTATCTGACCTTCAAAAGATAGTCATTAGGCTGATCCAGAGAAACCAGTTTCAAATTGTACAAAGTACTCCAGGAACCAAGACTAGACAATCTGATATCTTAGTTCCCAATTTCTCAGTTAGGATGAGAAAAAATTCATCATGCACTAGTCAAAACATGTGTTCTTTACTCGAAATGTGTTATATGACTCAACAAAGTAGTAAGACCCCAACAACAGAATGAATCTGTTCTAAGAATTCCTCAAGAACAACAATGCAATGTGCACAAGCTGCAGTGCTGCTGGCTGGTTCATGCCTTTAACAAGTTTTTCACTCATTGATAATACAGACATTGTTATCATATTTACCATATGTTACAGAATGGTTACAGAAACAAGTACTTAAGTATACCAATTGTTTAACTAACATAGGACAGCATCATCAAATGCAGACGATACTTTAAACAAAAACCCACCTGCAATGTAACTAGGCCTAATTTATAGCAGAGTATTGCCAGCAAGGACTAACAAATCCCACCTGCTCTGTAACTTGGCCTAATTTCAATCACAGTTTTAACCAGCAAGGACTGACAGTTAAGGATCTCTCAGAGTGTAATTTGCAGGCATTCATTACTATCAAAGAGGTTCCCTAGAATATGGAAAGTGCTCAGGTTAGCCCACAAAGATTCAATGGGGAAAAAGGATTAATTGACTAGTTTGCAAAATATAGTGCCATTAGGAGATGGAAATAAGGGTCACAGCAGACTGAAAAGGTTGCAGCATGCACAGGTTTCGCTTAATTTTAATAGTTCCTCTAGCACACACCATTGCAACTGGTACTTGAGGTTTGAGTAATAACTTGTATTCCACTACCTTCTCCAATTGTCAATCCGACCCTTAAAACACGCTCATGCACAGGAATGTTCTTTCTTAATAAGCTCAAATCAACAAAGCTTAAACCAGAATGTTGAGTCCATAGGTTTGGTAGCTGTATGAATCTGTTGGGTCCATACATGTAAACAGTGATGAAATTCATGGACATGTGAGCTGGTAAGCAGATTCCCTTGCACAACCTTCTATTTATTTAGCTGGAGCAGGAAGTAACATGAGAAAATGGAGACTGGACTTCCCATAGTGGTATGTAGCTATATAAAGAGGCAAACTAGAACCAATGCCTCTCTAATTTAATTTGCTAACAAGGTAGATATCATCATGGTACTTTGATGTCATATAATTGCAAAAGTTCAATCTTAAATACACAGGAAGTATTGTTTAGTAACCCACTCTGCTAATGGGATGAGGACAACAACGGCTAAGCCTTATCCTATCTTGAGATTGGCTATATAAATCTTTTCTTGCTATTGTTCCCTATTATGAGTCAAGTCTGATGAATTATCAAAATACTCCACATCTTTCCATATTTATTCATTTGTGTCTTTTTAGATCTTTCTTTACCCTTTAACTTGTGTTTTCATCCTATGATACCATTTTCTCATTAGAGCATCTACATGTCCAATATGGATGATTTTCTAGTTCTTCTACAGGTATCTTTTACAGCCAGGCAGACTTGAAAAGCTATAAACTGCAAAAAGCAATTAAACATCACCAAAAATAATTGTCCTCCATTCGTTCCATCTCGAGTTGGAAGAGAGGGGGGAGGTGTTAGGGTGGTTTATCTTGAGTGCAGACGGGTCAAGAAACTAAGCCACATATCTAGGAGACTCACGCTATCAACCTGCTTATCCCATCTCTCTTAACAGGTTTTTCAATCCACAGATTTGTGAATTTTTTACATGAATTAGTTAAGTGAATTAGAGATATGAAGTATGCCTTGAGAAGGGGACGAGGTTCTAGGAAGGAAAGCAAGCTGCAATTAAGGATGGGGAGGAGAAGATTACCCACCCTTCCTTGTATCCATTCTTGCAGGGAACGACCTAAGTAACAACGTAGAATAGATTTTTGTGTACCCAAGAATCTGCAACCTAGGTGAGCCCCATAGAATAATAGAATTCCTGTAAAATTATTTCCAAATCTAGTCACCCTCATTCTTGTTTTCACTTTCAGAAAAAAGTGAATCGCAATGATCAAGTCACAAGATACAAATTATACAGCACCTTAAATGAAGAAGCCATGAGTCTAACGGCAGGATACTGAAGCCTGGAGAGCTTGATAACTGGATGTAAATCAAGCCCTCGTATATGTCCAATTTTTGTAAGAGAAACGTTCGGTTCACAACACTGCAAGTTATAACTCATTCACAAGTAAAAGGGCCCTCTCCTGCTTATATATATAACTTATTCAACGTGCTGAGATGATTACTGGCCTGATGGACATAAGATTTCACAAGAAACTCCAAAAAATTCAGGCATGTCCTCAGCAACGTATGTTCGAAAGCATTCGAAGTTAGCCAGTCAGATGAACAAATTACTGGTTTCGTATTTCGGGGAAATTCATGAGAGCGATACGATCCTTCATATCACGTTCCATTGGTTACAATCCAAATGAAAGACCTCCTTGCAGCTTATATCGCAAAACCAAATTTGCAGAAGGCAGTTAATTTTGAAGTACAAACATGTGCTTCGCCATGCCAAAAAGAAAAGGAAAAGGCATTTCAATTTTCGTCCATGCGCCCGAAATTCAAAACAGCCGAGGAACAGAGATTCGACTTACGGGCGCAAGGTTGAGCAGAGGCGAAGCCAAGCAATTCCCTACCATCCCTACACTCAGAGAAGAAAAACAAAACAGCCATTTAAAGGATAGCCATCACAGGATTTAAAGAAGAGCTGCAATACTAAAATTAAAAGGGAAAAAAAGAAAAAAAAATGCTTCTTTTGTATGCCAAAAATATCGTTGCTTCCACTTTCTTAGGCGAAAATCTAATCATCCCAAGAAGCGACCATAGAAACTCTGTTAGCTTGTCCTCAAAACCCACCCTACGAGCTAAAAAAATATTTTACAAGCATCGATCTGGGTTTGCTCGAACTCTTCAGTTTCAGACAAAACAGCAGAAAAAATCTAGCGTTAATCCGAGAGAAGCCATGGCCTATGGTGATGTCGGAGAAACAGGACAAGATCAGAGACATTACCAGAATCCAAGAGTCTCTCTCCGCTCAGAAGCTCCGGGGGAAGAGAGAGAGAGAGGTCGAGTCCTCCGATGGTCGGAAATTGGAATTTGGAATTTGGAGTTTGCGACTCCTGGTTCGCAGGAGGGGGGCGCCAAAGATCGGGGAGGGGAAGGTGGGTCCTACTGCGATATAAGGTCCATAAAATATTTGTACTATTTCACAGATATTAGGAATTTTATTAGTTCTCCATGAGAAAATATAATTTACACCTTCTCCACTCGACTATTAACGTATAGAAAGTTCAATTGATGATTTTATTTGAGTACACGCGACATGCATCTAATAATTAATATGTATGATGTCTTTTACACTAATGTAGAACCTAATAATCCTAAGCATTGAATAATATCGAGAGGATAAATTATCATAACATGGAATATTCACTTGAATTCAAGGTAAATATCAGGGTCCCATTTTAGTGCCAAAATCGGTTCAACCAATTCTCAGGCTAACCGAGTAGGTTCTTGGGTGTAGAATCTTAGAATTATCCATGGCCGATTTGATTCTCAAGTTAATATTCTGAATTGCTAGATTTTCCCAGTCTATTTTATTTCAATCGATTTAGCACCTTATATTGAAAAAAAAATTAAGAAGTTATAAAGTTGAGGAGTAGATCCCATGAAGGTATGAAATTGGAGTGCATATCCACTCGACCAACCAAAGACTACTGGACATTATCTTAGAAAGCATACGCAATATATATAATTTGATTTTGCTAAATAGGTTGATTCTAGGTTTAGTTAGTTCAATTCATCGTTTAAAAAAAATTTGGAACCGAGATCTACAGAGTAAGTTTTAGCATCAAGTCTTAGAATCGATCCATCCTAAAAGTAATTATCCTTAATTAGAGCATTTTCCATTTAAAAGGGGAAAAAAAGAAGAAGACAGATCTAGGAATCACTGGTTTCGCACTAGCCTTGGAATCGGATGAGGTGGACTAGTTCCACAAATTGAGAACCGACCTTGCTCGATTTGGTTCTAGGTTTCTAGGGTAGGGAACCTATCCAACGAGGAATCAGTCGCCCGGCCTACTTTTGATGAGATATTGAAAGATTAATTTGACATGTTGGACTTTTACCTAAAAAAGAAAAATTTGACATGTTGGACAAATAGGGTAATATTCACAATGCCAAGAGAGCGACATCCTAGGAAGAGTAATGCATTGGCTAGTGGTGTTCTACCTACTCGTCGACAATCATCATGGACTTATCAGCAATGAAACCTTAAGAAAAGTGTATATCAGAAGAGGAACATGAAATTCCTGATCAATATTATTATCCCGCTGAATTGAGCAGAAAATAAAAGCTCCTGTCAGGGAAAAAAGAGAGCCTCCGAACGCGTCGAAAACCATTATAAAAGCAGCCTTAGTCAAAAACCGGAAAGGGTTTGAATGTGAAGCAAAAGCATGGTTAGTTCTGCTTTTGGCCCCATTTCGGTTGACCCAAAAAGCAGCACCCAGTCTATTGTTCAGCCAGCAAGATTCTCTGACAAGTGAAAAAAATCGTGACTTTTTCACCATGCGCTACTATCACAATGTGATTTCTGGAGCCGCCAGTAACTGTATTACAGGTAGCCCTTGGTCGGAGTTTCTTGAAAGTTAGTCAGTCTTTCCTCTTTAAGTGATAAAAAAAGATGAATGAAGCTGAAGAGAGAGACACTGTGATTGTTGGTGGGGGTACCTGTGGCCTTGCCACTGCTCTTGCTCTACACTGGGTCAGCTTTTTCCCTTCTTTTCTATGGTTTTATGTCCATGCGAAAAGTTTTGAGATCATTTGGAGCAGTGAAACTAGCGAAGTCTGTGATATGTTATGCTTGTGAGGATGGGTTTACAGGAAGGGCATATTAGGAGTTTGGTCTCAGAGAGATCGGAGTGTCTGCATGCAACCGGAGCAGCCACGACCATTCGAGCCAATGGATGGCGTGCCTTGGATCATCTTGGACTAGGATTGTTGCTCCGAAAAGACTCGGTTCATATTGATGGGTTCTCTCTCTCTCTCTCTCTCTCAAATGGCATTATTCTGTTTATGAGTGATATTAGTCTAGGAAGTGGGATTCTACTGGAATTTGGCATGTTTCACTTCCTTGAACATGCATTTCCTTTGGATGAACGGGTGTTTATGCTTGATCGATATGCATATACTACTCTGGACTTGTTATGTTATGCTTCATCAAATGAGCAGAAACTGGAATGGAGAGATTGCTCTCTGGTTCGTCCCAAATCATTTTCTCCACATGAGCTCTTGTACTACTCGTCTTTGGCTTGATCGTGATGGCCAGAACTATCGAAGTGAAGTTATTTTTTAATTTTCAGCAGTTGATGTTCCCTTTTGCCAAAACTTCCGATGACTAATCGTTCTTCTTTTTGAACAATTTCGCTTCCCCCTTAAAAAATCATGATCCAGCTCATTTCAAGGAAAGCAGTAACATGGCAATGGGTGTAGTCATTTTCCTTGCGGCCGTCTTTTACAATTTTTTTTCCAATGACTGGTTTGGAAACATGAAGCTTGATCAAGGAACAAGACTGGTAAAATCGCCACTAAGGTACAGACTAAGCCCTTTTCAAATTTTCAGGGAAACAGGAAGCAATCAATAGTGTTGATATTTCAGATGCATTTCGCAGGAAAGGGGAAGCGCAGTGCATAAGACGGAGTGATCTTGTCGAAGCTTTGGCCGAGGATCTGTCTCACAGCACCATTCGCTTCAGATGCCATGTGATCTCCGTGAAATTGGACCCCCAGACTTCTTACACAGTTCTAGAACTTCACTGCGGGATTGTTATAAAGGCCAAGTTACCATATTTATCTCAACTTCATTCCATGCTGTAAAATTGGTAACAGCAATGCTGCGAATGGAGTGCATCATCTCCCCAAACTAAAATACCGATGTGAACTGAATCTACATATACTCGATCTCCATTTGGTAATTTCTAAGATAAGGTATGTAAATTTAACATAATTTATGCTATGTCGCTATATTGTACATGAGTTAACTAGTTTGTCTTAGAGATTTGGTTCTGCTGTTAATTTAAGAAAACCAAGAGTTCCATTCTTTTTTTCCAGTCTTGAAGAGTTTCTCTTTTTCTTCCCTTATTTGACAGGTTCTGATGGGGATGTGATGGGGTAAATTCCATCGTTTTGAGATATCTTCACATGAACCCTACAAAGTTTTCCGCTACACCTGCTATTTGAGGTTTCACGAGCTATCCAGAAGATCACAGAATCAACAACCTCTTTGTGGTTGCAATAAAAGAGCAATTTGTAGTTGGAAGTACCAGTCAACGGCACATTGGTCTTTCTTTTGGTTCACAACTCACCTTTGGACACCTACAGGTATGATCTTCCTGTGTCAGCAGTCTTGCATATTTTCGCGAGCAAAATCTGATCTCAACAGACGAGGAAAGAAAAGGAAATTAACTGAGGAAAATAAGCAGACCAGACAGAGCTAGAAACTCATATAAAATGGTGAAAAAACTAGTCCATCTAATTAGGACTATATGGTTACCTGCGCTACCGTCATCTACATTTTGCAGATTTAGAGATATCAAAGAACCAAGAGTTGATTAAGATGTCGAGCCTCCAAACCATCAATGATTTCCAGGAAGAGATGAAGGAGATGATAAAGAACAGCGACCAGAGTTTGTTATCTTGCTTGAGATTAAGATACCGTGCCCTGTGGGATTTAATGCTAGGAAGCTTCAGAAAGGAACCAAAACGGTAGCAGGTGATGCATTAGACGCTATGAGTCCGTTCATAGGCCAAGGTGACTCGACAAGTCAAGAAGATGCAATAGTCATTGCAAGATGTTTGGCACAGAAAATTTTGGAATTCGACGGAAAGACATTATTTGAAAAGTGTACTATGGACAAATGCGAGGATGTGCACAATCAGTACGCAAAGGAAAGGAGAATGAGGCTAATCAAACTGTCCACGCAATCTTTTCTTCTGAACAAGATGTTCGAAACTTTTTCCATGGTTGTCAAGCTCTTTTTGTATTGTGTTTATGGCCATCTTCTTCAGGGATTCGGCAGGTCACAGTCAGTTTTGACTGAGGCCACCTTGAAGATGTCTTGGGCCAGTCACAGCTCGTGCCTTCAGTCTAAATTACAAGAGGGACCTGGATTAATATCTGAAAGACGAATGAACCACAGTGCAATAACAGCAATGCCTTCATGATTCACTCTGTCTTTAGCAATTTGAGTGAAGCAAAATGAAAGGAGAGAAGGAGAAAAGACGATGATATTGGCTGAACATTTCTTTTGTGAAGTAGTGTTTGCAGTAAATTGCTATCCCAGTCTCTGCACTGTACAGATTCTTTATAAGTTCGTCTTTTATGATCTGGGATGCGGGTTAGAGTTTTAATTATACAGTGACAATTGTAATAAGTACAGACAATTAAACAAGTGGTTGCTTGTCATTCACACAAAAGCATTGGCAAGTCTGGGGCGCTCTCCAGTTCTAGCAAAAATAAGCAAGTCGGGGGCATTGTCTAGGATCAATTTATAATGAACAAAGAAGAGATCAGATAATCGATTTCCCTCTTTCCCATTGAATCTTGGATCAAAATAAATTCAATACAGAAGCCCCAGGGAGATAAAATCGCTGTAATCGTTGAAGAATAGATGAGAAGGCACAGGTATATTTTTCCAAGGATCTCTCAAAGTAAGAAAACCCTCAAAGCACATCATATATTCTCATTCCACCCTAAAAGAGCCAAAAACGAGTAATTCTATAGGAAACCATGTCAAAATCTTGTGCAAATTTGGAAGTCCGAATCGATCCAGTCAAAACGGTCTCCTAGCCAAGTAATACCCGATGCTCATCCTTCACTGCTCCTAACTCAGACGTCCGATCCAATGGAGCTAGGTGCATAGGGCGTAGCCAAGTTACTTCTTTTTGGATGTCTGGTGCTTATGGCCAAGCCCACAGTCTTACATCTTTATCTTGTGCAAACTAGATTATCTGCATGATATATATGATTACTCGAGTTGTGTAGGTTGACTCATTACACTGGTTAGTTCGTTATGCTAAGAGTTAGTGACTTGAAGTGATTATTTCCTTTTTATAAATTTGATTCAGTTGATAAGTAGATCTGTGAAAGGAAATGGCAAAAAGGGCAAGTGAGTTCACACCAAAGGAACTCAAAAGGAGGACAACGCGCATAGTTCCTGAGACAACTGGTCAGGTGAGTGAAGAGGGTCCTCTTGTCGACCATGCAACCTTACTTCTGCTCATAGGTCTCCTCTGATCACTGTGCTTAGCAAGTGGTCTTAAAGTCAACATAACTTTGAACGCAATTAAAGAAAGGTAAAGCGGATTGAAGTAATGAACGCGGGAAACTCAAAAAGGAAGGCACTTTTTTTTATGTTGGTCAGAAAAAAGTAAGGCACTCTAGACATTGCCAAAGGGAACTAGAAGCCTTCCTTTGGTATCACACCACTTAATTCGCCGATCCCCAGAAAACCCTGTTTCTTTTGACTCTGTTTTTCCTGCAGAATATATGTTTAAGTACTCTCCACGGAAAGAAGTATTAATCTAGGGGGTCACGACGTCACCTTATGGATAGAGTCGTATCTTGTGCACGTGAATAGGGGGTGATTTGCCTATCTGAATAGAATTTAATCAAGAGAGAAGGTCCCTTTTTGCCTTCCAAATTTAACAAATTCACTTTTTGTTTATTGCTGCTCCAAAGCCAGCATATAGGACAGGATGATGCTGATTCTTCTCTCTGACTGTTGACGATTGTCCATTAGCTTAGCTTAGGGTTATATGTTATATATTGCCGGAGTTCAGACAGTGAACAATTTATGGGCAAAAGAAACTTTAGAAGTCTCCAAAAAAGAAATTCTAAGAATACCTACCGTTCTGGGGAAGTTAAAAGTTATAACCCAAGATTAGGTGATGAAACACTATTCAAGAATTCTGGGATTGATCTTATGAATAATGTAAAATGGGGAGAAAATGCTCTCAGTTGATAACTTAATCAACAATGCTCTGGACAACAAAGATTCCCTGTTTATCTTGTCAAGGAGTAGAAAAGATGCCAAACCTAAACTCTGTAAACGGTAGACAGATCCAAAGAATCTACATCGTTGTTTGCTTTGTCCGGTGCTTCTCCTTGAGCAGCATAGAGACAAGAAAACAAGGCAAAAGAAGAGTGAAAATTGAGTTTTTCCAATCCAGGATGATCTTCATCGGGATCACCATGGGGATGGCTTCTTCATGGAACCATGGGCATGGCTTTGTGACCGTGATGAAGCAAGAAGAGCTTCTTCAGCACCTTGATCAGCACCACCACACCCGGCTGTGGCGCCCTCCTGGCAGGCACCAATGCGCCTTTAGTCCTCGACACCGTCCGTGCCTCCACGCCCCCAACTCCTGCCGCCTCCCGCGACGACGTCGACGTCGACGTCGACGACCACGACGACGACACGTCGGGATTCTCGTGGCTCCTCGGCAATTCCTCGTTGAAGTCCTCCCACAACATGTCCATCTTCTCCTCCTCCTCCTCCTCCTCTTCACGCAGACCGCCACCTTCTCCGTCCGCCATCTCGCTGAGGTCTCCCTCGTCCGAGCCCCGCGAGGACGATCTGTCTCGGAGGGGAGGCGCCGGGGGAGGCGACACGGGCCAAAGTGGGGGCGAGCAGATTGAGCAGGCCGACGGGTCTGGGATCCCGGGGAAGCTGAATCCTTCCTCTGCCATGAGCTTGGGTGGTTCTTGGTACGGGATGTGGAAAACGAGAGGACTTAGGAAAGAGAATGATGAGAAGGTCTTTGGGTTTGGTGGGCTAATTGGCTATGAGATCATGAAAAATTGTAGACGTAGCTCAACTGCTACAAAGTTTTACCTTCTTTGTTTAGTCAGTAGGGAGGAATCTTCTAGGCTATTTAATTGAGCAATTACAAGCGAGGACTCTTGGTTTTGGAGGTGGGTGTTGTTCTTTATTTTCTTGGTTTCTGGTCTCATCAAATTCTGAGGATGATTTAAACAATTCTGGAATGCTAATAGGAAGACAAATGGATGGCTACCTTCTAACTAACGACAGGCATTGACGGATGAAAGCACCAATATTCATGTAAATGGCGAAACCAGGAAGGAAAAGGAGATGTGAAATATATGACATCTTATCCACCGCCGGATTGGTAGGGGATGATTATACACTGAAATTGATTTTTCATTTGATTTTTTTTTTTACCTTGGGCCTTCTCAAGAACTCTGGGGGGTGATTTTCTAACTACTAATGCACGCTTTCATTTCGTGAACGTTAAAAAAAACATTTGTGCGCGTCCTGGGGTCGACCACGTCTCCGCCCAGAAAGCGACAGCCTCAAAGGACTACTACTTACTGGCGTGACTTGCAAAGTGGACTTTTGGATCGTTACTGAGGGTCGTGTCGTCATATGAGGTCATATGGAGGCATGTTTTACGTCATGGATCCTTGTCGGATGATCCGATCGGAAGGTCGGGAGATTTCTCGACTCGGTGTGAAACGCCCGCCTAAAACTGACCCACGTGGACACCTTCGATCATAGCCCTGTGTCTGCAAACGTGATCAATCCTAACCGATATACAGCCAAGATTTTGACCCGATCCAATCCGTTCGAGGCGGTTTCACCAATTTGAAGCGCCACCCGTGTAATATACGACAAAGGACGTGTACAGGAGGGAAGAAAAACCAAACGCTGACAACGAATTGACATCCAGCTGGTAGGTGCGCCTTTTGAATTTCTCTCCATTCCTAAAAGTAGGTAGAAGAAGAAAGGAGGGGCCGTCTTTACCAATCCTCGAGCTTAGGATGGCAAGGGAAGAGGCTCGTATCGAAAACATCGCATTAGGGAGCAAAATCAATACAACCAATACAAAAGGTACTCACTTGGACTAGCGACACAACACTCGTATTGCTCTTAAATTAACCGTGTACTCGGGGTTTAGGCTACGACCAGGAGCTCTTCCCTACATGCAGCAGAGGAAGCTTAAGGGACAGCAGTTCACATCACAGGATGGGGTTATTCCTTTGAGAAATAAGAAACTGGAATTGAAAAACATATGTCGAAATCCAGCTCTCTTTGATAAAATTGAACTTTAAATGAGCTAAGAAACTAAAGAAAGAACAAATATATGCTTAAGGCCTGACTTCAGAAGTTCAGAACAGGAACTAAAACGCAATGTAGCATCTGTAGCATTGCAAGCACAATGGGCTTCCTCGAATGCTACCCCTCTAGCACCAGCAGTGGCTGTTTGACATCAATCTCCTCAAAAAGGCTCATCAATATAGACAATACTCTTGCCATCTGATAGTCGACCCAAAAAGAATTCTAGTCAATAAATTTCAATCAAGACGATTCCATTTGCTCTGCAAATTTGAGCGGAAATACAAGTACACAAGAACTTTGCGCTCACTATTACAATGTGAAAATTGTTCCTCCAGGAACAGCATCATGTGGAAGCTTTATGAGTATCACGACCACTGCCATGTGAAACTTCATCGTGTTGACTGGACCCTTGACAAAGAATTTCTTCGATCTTGGCCATCATTGGAATAAAATGGAGGGTCATCCAAAAGTGGGACGAAACACAGGATGGCCTTATATTCTTATACCCAAAATGGGTTCAACTTCAGGGGAAACAGATAGCATCTATGAGGATCTCAAGGACTCAGCTGAGCGTAGTGGAATACCTTCTAGGTCAAAGTTATCATCATCCGTGAGCTTAGAATGCCGTGAGGATAAAGATGGTGAGCCTGCAAAATAAGCAGAACAAGATTAGTTTCTGTTACTTTCTGTTTTGAGAAACAATCTAAAGCTTCTTAAAATCGATAAGGACGCACCATCCACCATGTCCTTCGTTCTGTGGAGAAGGAAAGTACCACCAAGGATTGTCACAAAACCACACATCTCCGTCACTATCTGAGTTGGATTTTGCCGGTCCCAGTCCTGTCGTAGATATTGTTAATAGAATTAATTAGTACAGTGACTGACATTTAAGTAAAGCAAAAGTCTGATATCAAGGTAATTCACCCTATGATGAACTACCTGGGAATCAAGCAAACCATCCAAAGTCTAGCAAGTCATAATCAATGCTTCAGATGACATTCAACTAGCAAGGAGACTCTTTTCTCAGTCAAAGTCATCTCTTCATAGCATGACAACAGAATTTGAGAAACTTCTTCTTATTACTTCCAAGATTAGTATCTACTGTCTGATGATCTTACAAGAATCTATATCCACCACGAAAACATCTTCTGTGACACAGATAATTATATGGGTCATACAGACCATTTAATACAACTCTGTCCAACATGATTCCAAAGATATCTCACTTGATCTTTTTCATATATAGCCAGCATTGAAGCCAAGTTGATGACTAAAAGGATACATCAACACAGTTACACAAGCATCGAATGTCGTGATGCAAAAAACCCATATGCAGAGAAGATAGCCCAAACGTTTTACCTTAAACATAATTACGCTAGCCAAAATAGTTAGTGATGTAAACATCACATAGTATATTGGTGATACAACAGCAGTATTGAATGTATCAAGAGCCTGCAATGATAAAGGAACTTAGTCTTTCACAATAAACAAGTCAAACCAAGCTTGAACAATTGCAAGAGCTCTAAATCTGCATTACCTTGTTCAGATAGTTCATTTGAGTGATCACACAGGTACCCACAACCATGATAAAGGTCCATGTTTGAGGATATATTAGCTGATTCATCCCTGAGAAAGTTAACTTCAAAGCTATTCCAAGTGCTTTAACGCTCATGACCTACAATAGCAAAATACTATTGAACAAATAATAACAAAGTAAATAAAACAAGCAATTTGAACTTGGAACGTTGAAGGAAAATGGCTGGCTACATACTGATAGCGACCCCACAAGTGAACACACACCAATATAGACCATCACATGCGTTTGTCCATACTGTGGCACAAAATGGACAACGAGGGTGAAGACTGCTGCTATTACTGAAGCCGCATACAGTAGAAAGGCTGCAATAGATTAATTTTCCAGCACAAAAGCAATTCATTGATAGGCAAATAAACTTATAATTAGATAGTTGTACAAACTGACAAAGTAGAAGTGAAAACACAATCTGTTTGTATACCTGGCTCTGTAGCAAGATCCCACACTTCCTTGACAGACTCAATTTCCCGCTCTGGAGGAGCATGAAGTACAATCGTCGTTGATCCGACAACACATAGTATACAACCAAGAACCCCAAAGATATGTAGCTTTTCTCTTAATATAATATGTGCAAGTGCAGCACTGCAAAAGATACCTGAATTAGCATTCAAGAGAGTTTCAAAAGCTTGGCTCTTGATAAAAACTACTTGCCTAATTATAATACTCAGTGCACCAAGAGGAGTAACCAGGATTGCCGGCGCAAACGCATAAGCTGCAAAATTCGCAATTTCTCCCACAACCACTGCATTGAAATCATCAGCAGTTTAAACTGGCTGCACCTATCAACTGAATAGAGTAATATAGGGCCCCAATAGACAACATAACAAGTTCAAAGAAGTTTCCAACGCAAAAAAGATCAAAGAAGAAAATTCCAAATAGCATGAAGACATGGAAATGTTTAGAATTTACTCCAATAATCAAGAGTTTCAAGAGAAAAAAATTAGATAAGTAGACCATAACAATGCTATAACAATTTTTAGCAAGATATTAACAAATACACTAGGAGATCTAAACAATGAATGAACACCCCAAATTCTTCGGTGCCCAATAATTTCGATCTATTAGGAAACTACTGAGTATTAGTTCCAACTAGGGCAACTAGCCATCAGTTTGACCAGGACACGCGTACTTATGCTTAGAAACTATTGTCCCTCTACTGTCCCCATCCTGAAGTTACACTACCTGATAGTTGGATAATAACAACTAACAAGCACTTGATTATTGGAGAGGTTCATCATCTACATTCATCTCCAATGAAATGAAAATTGGGTTGATCCATAGCAATTCAGAATGTTCCTAAAGAAGTAGAAAGTAGAAATAAATTAAACAAAGCTAAATACATTTCATAGGCAAATGCATACGGGAGCCCAGCAAAACTATGCAGACGGACAGCATTTTTAATAAGCTGAACCCAGTGAGGTTTATTCTTAGATTCTCCACTTACAATGGGTAACCTCTGATTGCTATGGATATAAAAGCCGACTGGGCTTTTTTAGGGGCCTAGACATCTCAGTCGCATCTTCTTCATTACAATAAGACCTTAGCAAAGCATATTTTTCGTCCTGATAAACTAAAAATCCTACTTATTTTTTCCCTATAACTTAACTCCATTTTACTGGGACCCATGGCTTGAAACTGCTACGCTGGAAAAGTTACCTAAAAAAGCCCAACCAAATTAATTAAGCGAAGTTCTATGCAAGCCATACCACAAGAAAGCAGCAAAATTGGTTCAACTTATGAGAAATGGCACAGATTACCACACCTCAAAAGAGATTAAGGGGAAGTTATCGATTTGTTTGGCTCCAAGATACATTTTCAGTGCGGTTACCAGTAGAAGTTTTCAAAATACTATTTTTCCCTTGAACATCGACTTCTTTAAAACGTATTTGCTTCAATGCTTTCAATGTGCAAACTCATGCCTTTCATTGTCCTCATCCTAACTATAACTCAAAATGAATGAGACATGACAACTATTTCATTTTTCTTCAAATTTAAATTTATAAATATCGATCCGCTCAATGAAGCCTAGTGTTATCATCAATTATTTTCTCATCCAATGTTGCTTTAGAGAATTGTGTTTGAAGCTAGAGGCTTAAGCCAAAGTGGAGAAAAGGAGGGGCAGAAAGCCACTTAAAGAGGCAATCAATTTCGACTTTCACAGAACTTTGCACTTTATAGGATTGTTACCAAAATCATTCCAAAATGAGGCCTTGAGAATCCTCTTGTGAGTCCATACACAACAAGTTTTCAATCACCAAGATCATCTTGCAAAGCCAAAACAAATCTTAACTCTCATGTACCGTACTTTCAAGATACAATTTCCAACCACTTCCCCTTACGCAAAGTACAAGTTCCTTTATAAAGCAAGATGGAAGTGCCTGCCAACCCATGCTTCAAGAAACCTTCTAAAGCCCACATTATCCAACCAAATTCCACGCAAAACCAGAATTCATAAGAATTTGGAAAAAGAAAAATCAAGAAAGGCAGGAGCATCATATTTCATCAAGTATTGGCTCAAGAAAGGCAGGAGCATCATATTTCATCAAGTATTGGCTTTTGTTGAACTTCACCACAACAATCCTAATACATGTAAATCAATAAAAACATCTCAGCGCAAGGACCACAATTTGATAAGGCAAAATAGATTCTTGTAAATTACGTTTTCCACCAGGAGACATAAAGAAAAGCTCACTTGTAATCATGCCAACCCACCAAAGAGGCTCATACAGATAAGAATAACCTCCAACACCTGCAACAGATAACCATCTTTTTAAATCCTATTTAATGAATATGTCATGGATTCACGTACTGCACATCCTTTTAAGGGAGATGGAAAAGATGATCCAGAAACTACATCAGCATGCATATTCGTAAACATTTGAAAAAATAAGTAGGAGAATATAAGGAAAAAATATATTATTCTGCAGTTGAGATAAAAAGAGGAATACTGTTCCTCTTCAGACTGTAATAAATATAAAATCTGTCGTTGATGAAACTATTTTGTGCTGCAACCATGCTAACTATAGGAAGCGTCATAGGCCACTTTGATTTCCTGCAAACAAGATTATGTAGCTAAACTTCTTTGTGAGACTAATCAGAGATTATATAGTTTTGATCTAGCAATGTTGACTGCTATTAAATGATTTTGAGCTCATCATGGTGAATTCACACCATTAGTTTTTGTCCTCTCCTTTACCATACTAGTGGCAGTTTTCCAACAGAGTAATGTCATAGATTCCATATTACAACTCTGGCTATGCAATCAAAGCATTACAAATATGTTGTTTCCAATACTTGAAAAACAGAGGTCCTTCAGGAAAGAACAAAAAGATATTAACCAACAGGATATCTGTCGAGAATACTAATAAATCTGCTTTGCAGGTAGAGAATAATTTGGAAACTTTTGGCAAGAGAAATAATTGAAGATTGATGTAGAATTCATAAAAATCAATCTGCTTCCTACAAACTGCCAATTTTTCAAAAGCATTCACAATCACCTATAGGGTACACAAGCTCCATCAGTCATCCATAAGATCTATAGTTCACACCTCCAGGCATCAGCATACGCAATCACTTCCCTAAGAAATTAGAACAGTCAAGACACTGGCAATGCAATGAAGATGGATCTCCATCATACTCATTTGTATAACAAAGAAGGTACGCCTTCTATTAACAGAGTCATCCTTTGTATAACAAAGAAGGTACACCTTCTATTAACAGAGTCATCCTCCCTGACTAAAGTTAGAGTGACGTGAAAAAATTTCAAGTTTCAAGAAAAATATAGTCAATACAGTCCATTTGTGAAAATGAATCACAATACCCAAAAGCAGGTGTCACGAGAAGAAAGACACCTTAGGCTCAGCTCAAATGAATTCAAGAAATGGCTTCCAGAGGGATATTGTACAGGGAATGGCCAAATGAACGGGAGTTTAAACTCCAAGAAGGGAAGGATACCTCCAATTTTGCAAAACTAACACTTGATCAAAAAGAAACATCGCAAGCAGAAGAAACCTTTGTACTCGACTATTGCCAATACTATGTGAAATGTCATAAAATTGCCTATGGACTTGAAAAGCTGAATCAGGAAAATGCCATGTACTACCACAGAAGTACCTAATGCAAAGCACAAGTAACTCTGCAGAAGGCAACCTGTGTCCCCATTGGATAAGAATTGGGATCAGTAACATCTGCACATTGGCAGATCTAAACAAATTGACATTCAAAAAAGGCCTCATTGTTCTTTTTCTTTCTCGAATGTACCATCATTTTTCTTTCCATCCCAGCATACTGGATACAGGAAACAATCTCTCAGGGACAGTCTTTGTTGTCCAACGCAAGCAATCACACCAAGCTCATTATTTAGTGTTGTAATATCAGAGTTGCTTCATCCAACTTATAATATTTGCAAGGTTCCAATATAACCACCTTCCAACACGTTTCTCAGTATTTCACCTCAACAGACATCCTGCAAGATAGTCACATATGAAAATCACCAGCAACATAAAAACCAACACCATAAACATACTCTCTTCCAACCACAGCTGGAGAACCATCATGTGCATATTTTAGCACCTCCAGATCCCTGTACAAGATGCCAGAAGACTTAGAACCAAATTCCTTCAGCAGCAGCCCCAACTTCCTTACTACCCTAACCACCCCCACCCCACAACCGCCAACCCCCCCACTAAAAAAGAACAAAACAAAAAAAAAAAAAAGGAGAAGATAACCAAAGAGTGATAAATCAACACAAACAATGTGTCCAGGATTCAAATCACATTTCCTCTGGCACAGAAGTGTGTTTCTAGGACTTTAAGTACAAAGCTTTTCAAGTAATGCAGGAGCAAGTAGCTTCCAGCAGCTGCCACGGCACAAGAAATGAACGGGACTAAGGGGAAAGCTAATATCAAAAGAGAGAAGCAAACTTCTGGCACCTGTGGCAGGCTCAAGCCATTTGAGAAGCCCTCCTCATCCAAACACAGCACAGCAAGTAGAAAGGAGCAAGGAAGACAAAAGAGAGAACTAGATTTGCTGCTTTAAGTTCAGTGGCAATCTATGTAAGATGTATTCGATACAAGAGCCACCAAACCATGGTACCAAATGAGAGTCAGATCAACAGTCGGAGAGTTACTTGCCCAGTTTTAGGGCTATGCAGTTCATAGCAACCTTACACATCTCAGCCGACCGGAGATCCCATAAAGAACTATCAAATCATACACTCAATTCACACACAAATCAGAATCCCCGGCAAGCATGCCACTTAATCTCATGCAAAACCACCTGAAGTAACAAAATCCCTAGTCCCAGCAGCATTAGAGTGCCAAAGAAGAACAATACTCAAAAGTAAATCCACATCCGCACACCGCATTGCAAACGAAGAACCACCTCAAGGAATCACATCCCAATCGAATCCGAACTCAAAAAGCCCCACAGACCTGCGAACCCAAGCCAAATCGACGAGATCTCACCTGCCCTAACGCCAGAAGCCCCGGCCCTCTTCAAGCCCTTCTTCTTGACGATGAAGCTGGCACCGATGAACAAGCTGGAAGACAGGGCCAGCACCAGCCCCTTGATGTTGTCCGAGGACATCCCCTTGTACGAGTCCATGCCTGAACGCCCGCCGGACCACCCCCGCGAATCCCACCGACGCCCCGGAGCCCTAGCAGTCCCATGCCCCGAGATCCATGCAAGCGCGGCCCATCGTCACTCCCTCGCCATCGGCATCGTCGTATTCATCGCCGAGAGCAAAAGCACACTGGTGCCGCCCGCGCGCGGCACTCCCAGTAAAGGACGGACGTTCGCGAGCGAGAATCGCGGAGGAGTGAGGGAGACGGCGGCAATGGCTCGAGAGATCTGAGGAGGGAAGAAGATACCGAGCGAAGAGAAGGAAGCAACGGAGCTCTTCTTCCCAGCTAGCGAAAGCTCTTTCCTTCGAGATCCCGATGCGGAGATATAGAGAGAGAGAGAGAGAGAGCGCGCTTGAGAGAGAAGGAAGGAAGATCACAGTGATCGACTCTTTTATATATACGTAGATCGGAAAGAAGAGGAAAGACGAGGGGAAGAAAATGGAAAGATGGGAAAGAGGCGGATACGAACTGCAGCAGATAACCCCTTTTTTTATTTTATTTAATTCCGATAAAATCGGTGGTGAATTCGAACCTAAAAAAGCCCAAAAAGCCCTGCCCACCGCTCGGACCGCCCCGCGTCTCAGGTCAATGCCTCCCGACCGCGCATCGTAATCGTCGCCAGTCTTTTTGGTTTGCGTGTTTTCTCATCGACGGAAACGCACTCCGTAAAAACATAATCTATAGAACCCCACGAAGACCCCCGGTCGTCGGTCGCTTCCCACTGTCCAAAAGAGAGTCCTAAGTCTCTTCGCTGGGTTCGTCGCCCCAAATTTCTCCCCCAACTACAACGTTAGAGAGTCAACGTGAGGACTCGGGGCGAGTGTTTCGAGTCACTGAACCGTGGACGCCGTGCCGAACGTAGAGGTCACTGGGTTGGCCGTTCCGTCGAAAGATTTAGACCCTACGCGATGGGCGAGGCCAGAGGAGGGCCGGGACGCGTGATTGTCCCGTATATTAAGTGGTTCCTCAAATGCAATCCGTGTGTACTTTCGAGACGCGATGACCAGAGACCATGGGATGGTCGTTTCCAGCGATGTCCGAGACGTCTAAAGGATTAGCTTTAGGTCGCAGGGAAGGTCCATTGCCCTTGGCCTCACGGTGAGCGGCGGTGGCTATCGATTCTTGATGGTCGTTTCGAGCGACGGCCAATGGCCAATGTTGAATGAACATGCATTGCATCAAATATCCAATTATGATATCGATGCTGTTTCAAAATTGGATTATTGCGTACAAAGTAATAACATCATCAACAAGTTAATAATCAGCTAACTCAACCAACATGCATCATCATTCATCACACATAACATCACGTTGCTGAGCACAACGAAAATATAGCAACAAACATCAGAAGATCAGAAGACAAATATGGAGGAGAAATAAGCATTTTCAAAAAGTTCAAAAGATCACATGTGTTTGTATCTTGATTTTACAATTGTGTGGAAATTTGGGAATCGCTGTCAACTATTCTAAAGCTTAAACTATTTGCCTAGTGCTATGTGTGAAAATCTAATTGCGAAGATAAATGGAGTCTAGAAATATTTACACTCATAACCTCCACTCCAATGTGATGTTACGAATAATGCAAAAGAGAGGAAGAGAGAATGTTGATATATTTCAACATATCATAATGAACATTACATTAGACTATATATAAGATTTATGAAACAACTATCTAAAGTAACGTATATAAATCAACGTATGCACAATTAGAGATATTCATATAATCATCTCAAACATAGGATAATATTCTATACTAACATTAAAGTGGAAGAGAAATTCTATATTTCTATTTATCGATATCTTTCTTTTTTCTAACTTGGTGTTAGAACATTCATTCCCTTGGAAACCTAAGTGCATTGGTCTGAAATTTCTATCTGTGTATGAATCTTTCTTTTTGCTAACTTGGTATCGGAGCTTTTTTTTCCTATGGAAACCTAAGTGCATCAAGACTTCAAGTGCACCCTGGTACACATTCAAATAAATCCATCCTTATCATCGCCAATCAATAGTGTTCTTATCATCGCCAATCAATAGTGTTCAATTCGTGCGCACAAGTTTCATCTAAGGAAGCACTTAATTGAGTCCTTTTCTTGATAGTCATCTTTCAACACTAATCGCATTGACCACATCGTTAGGTTGAGCCTTTTTCATGGAAGTGGCTTTCTTTCGATGCCAGCCACACATATCGTATCCTAGTAACTATTTTCCAAGATAGTTGTATAGGCCGCTTGATGCTACGATACCAGTTGTACAGGCCGCATTGCTCAGTTTCACAAGCCAGTTGTATCAATCCCCTCTGATTCTTGACCTTTTGCACGTCATTTTGAGAAGCCGGCACCACCACTAGACTTGCTACCCTTAGACAAGCCAAATTGGAAGACGCTTACCTCACACACCGCCCCACCGCAGATCAAGAAGCTTGATGCCCTGCGATGTCGCTAGAGAAACAAGTTTTTGTTGCACTATTTGACATTAATTCAAATTCCAATTTATTGCTTCGATGTCACCTTGAATTTAAGGGGGATGTTGAGACTCTCAAGATTTTTTATAGAATATTATCTTATGTTAGAGACAATTATGATATTACTGTTGATTATCAATAACAATCAAGATTGTATGGATATCTCCTTTAATTGTATGTATCTTGATTATATACATTACTTTAGATAGTTGTATCATAAGTCTATATATAAGCTAATGTAATTTTCTCATGATATATTGAAATATACCAAAATTCTATCTTCCTCTCTTCCATATTATTCTTAACTATTGAATGAAGTTCCACTTTTGGCAATTATCCATTAAGAATCATTTTGTTTTGCAAGAAATTAATAATTTGGAAGACATTTTCCTAAATGTAATAACTTATATGGTTTACAAATTGAATGAATGAAAAATATTTTCGTCATCCAAAAACATGTTTAGACATAAATTGTTATAGCCAATGGAATTGTTTTTAGTTATCAATTATTTTAAGTGCCATAACCAATCACTTTTATAAAAATATTTTCTAAATTATTCATTTTTGGCAAAATAAACGGACCCTAAATGAACTTCAAACCCCACACTGCATATGGACAGTACCTTAAGACTGTGATCAAGACCTAAGATTTGAGCTAGTCAAGAAATCGGACCAAACCATCTGCTTGGGATGCTCTCATCTCTACTTTATAGGTTATTAAGGAAATATCTTGAATTAATCGATATTCACATAAATCAAGGCAATCACAATCATCAATCTTGCGAGTTTCACGGATCAAATGGTGATTATCACATCTCGTCCACGTTGACTCGAAGCAAGAAGTTTCCACTTACGCTTATTAGAGGATTATGAGCAAACAACACGGGCCGTCCTTCAAATTTTCTTTTTCTTTTTCTAATTTTTAATGCGGTTCTTTAATTTTTTTTGTTCAATCTAATTTCTTTATTTTCAAAAATATGCTCAATTCAGACTCCTTCCATTAAGTGTACTGCGGGATCACACCTATTTTTTTGATGTGAACAGTTGCGTCCACATTCATTGAATCAAAATAATCTTATAAATTAAGACGTCGTTTTTTCGAGTCAAGCGATTCTGTTTATCCTTTCTTTTTTTGGGCCATAATTATGAAAGAGACGAGCTGGAAGTCACATGGATGCTAGCACGACACACCGATGTTAACAGTTTTGAATGTTTAAGAACCGAATTGAAAGAAAAGTTTAGAAATTATATTAAACAGAACGATAAGAAACCATTTATGTCGTTACCTGCGATCGAAGGCCGGCAGTATTTCCTGGTAAACAAAGGGCAAGAGAGAGGTGGAAAGAAAGGTCAAGAGTGGAGTCCATTTCAGAGGCCCACCGGTGTCGCTAGACTCGCCAATATTGGAAGGGGGTGTCGTTAGTGAAGCGTGTTCTCCGCTCCGGTGAAGAGTCAAGCTAAGCGAAGAAGAGCGGGAAACACGGAGAGTCGCGCACCGCTCTCTTGATCTCTTTTGGCTTCAACTTTCCCCCGCCCCGAAACCGAAAGCTACGCCATTGAAGCCCTGTTCGGGATCTTCTCGTTCTTGTTCTGGATCTCTCTCTCTTTCCCTGCCTCTTCTTCCGCTTTTATCTTCCTCTTTTTCCCGCTATCTGAACGAGAGATTGCTTGGGTTGTGGCTCTCTTTAAATAGAGTCTCTTGGATTTTCGAGGCTAGCTGCGAAATCTCTCGTACCCCATTTTGGCTTTTACCGTATCGAAAGAAACCAAAAGATGGGCTGGTGCGCACATAGCAATGCTTTGCCAATATTATCCTAAGAAAACGCATATATACAGTTAGAGGGATCCAAGCTTTATAAGCTAGCCCAGGATTCCCCCCTAAGCGATGTGGGACGGGAGACATGCCCTTAGTCTCCCCCATGTACTGCCGATGCGATTTTAGTTCGTCCCTCTGTACTGTCCCGGGACCCAAGCTTTATAAACTAGCCCAGACTCCCCCGTAAACAATATGGGACGGGAGACATGCCCTTAGCCTCACCTGCATACTGCCGAGGCGATCTTAGTCCGTCCCTCCATACTACCCCGAGTCTGTGCCCCACACGCTGCAGGAGTCAGCTCTGATACCACCTGTAAAGACCTGGGTCTCCACAATACACATATTGTTCGCTTTGGACACTAAGACCTCACGGTTTTGTTCTTTTCGAGACAGCCTATACCACCCGAAGAAAACGCGTATGTACATTTAGAGGAACCCAATAAGCTAGCCTAAAACTCCCCTCCTAAGCAATGTGGGACGGGAGACATGCCCTTAGCCTCGCCCGCGTACTACCGAGGTGATCCTAGTCCGTCCCCCCGTACTGCCCCGGATCTGGGTCGTCACATTCTCTTCCCTTAAGGTACAGAACCCTCATTGTGGCCCCACACACTGCGAGAGTCGGCTCTGATACCACCTATAAGGACTCGAGCCTCCACTGTACATATATTGTCCGCTTTGGACACTAAGTCCTCATGGTTTTGTTCTTTTCGGGGTAACCCATATTACCCCCAAGAAAATGCATATGTATAGTTAGAATGATCCAAGCCTTATAAGCTAGCAAAGACTTCCCCCCTAAGCAATGTTGGACGAAAGACATGCCCTTAGTCTCGTCCGCGTATTGCCGAAGCGATCTTAGTCCGTCCCTCCGTACTACCCCGGTCTGGGTCGTCACAAGTTTGGTCCTATTGAATTTGGCACAGAATAAATTGACTGGTCCCTTACCACTAGAGCTGGGAAATCTCAGCAGTATTCAAGTCGTGAAGCCTCGGTTCAACAAGATTAGTGGGGATGTCCCGGGCCAAATTACGCACGTAGGGAGTTTAGCACAGTTGAATACCAACCGAATCTGCTGAGTGGTGCCATTCCATCTTCCCTTCCAAACTTGCAGCACCTTACTACCTTGAATTTGCAGCACAACAATTTGAGTGGCTCAATACCCTATACCATAGGGAGCTTACCAGGTTTATTAGAACTCCAGCTCGGGAAAAATCAACTTAGTGGAGATATCGCAACCATGCGACAGAGTTTGCAGATTGTTTTGAATCTTAGTAGTAATCTTTTCGATGGGAATATCCCGGTTACATTTTCTCACCTATTTAACCTAGAGATTTTGGACCTCTCAAACGACCGGTTTTCAGGTTCGGTTCCCTCGCCTTTCTTCAGATGCCAGCCCTGACACAGTTGCTACTTTCCCGTAATCTTCTAATGGGTGTACTTTCGAAGTTCAGGGACATGGTCAAAATAGAAGCTGGTGGAAACAAGGACCTCTTTAATGGGACAACACTGAGCCCTACTGTCGCATGACAATATTTTTATTCTGAAAAAATTTTTTTTTTCAAAAATAGTTCTTTTTTAATTTTACTCTTAAGAATAATTTTTTAGTAAAACAACGTGTTTGGTAATTATATAAAATTTCTATTCTTGGAATAGAACAAAAAATATGAATGCATTTGATATGATTCATAAATTTTTTTGGAGAAAATTTAAAAAAGGGACTCGAAGTGCCCTTTTTTTAAATAAGGATTCGAAGTGGATTTTATTTCAAATAAGGACCTGAGGTGACATCACTTTCTCAAATAAGGATCTGAAGTGGATGTTGTTTCAACTAAGGACCTAAAGTGACTATGTCCATTACAAATAAGGACCTAACTTTCCGATGATTAAGGGTATTTTTGTCATTTGCTATTTTCCCCTTTTTTTCATTTTTTTTTTTTGGTTCTTCTTCTTCCTTCGGCCACCGGTGATGCCCACAGAGGGCTACGTGAGGGGGCCACAGGCGAGGGATGGCCTCGCCCAGGGGCCATCCGCTAGGTCGGCCCTCACCAGCCCTAGGCGAGGCCAACCCTTGCCAGATCGGCCGTTGGTAAGGGTTGATGAGGGTCGTCGCCCGTTGGCGAGGGTGGTTGAACCCGCCTGGGCTTCGCCTGTGGCCAACGAGGGTTAGGCGACCTCCCCATGAGGCCACCTAGGCGAGGGTCATCTCGCCTAGGGCCACCAAGGGCCGACCTTGCGGATGGTCCTAGGTGAGGGTCACCTTGACTGTGGCCGGTGTGGGTGGCCCTCGTTGGCAAGAGCGACCCTTGCCTAGCCCTCTGTGAGCATCGTCGGTGGTCGGCTAGCCACCAGCAAAGAGGAAGAAGAAGAACCAAAAAAAAAAAAAAAAAAAAAAAAAAGGAAAGAAAAAAAAAATAAGGAAGAAAATAGGGGAAAATAGCAAATAACGAAAATACCCTTATCGATCGGAAAATTTAACCGGCCCGTGACCAGCGAGGTCAGGTCCTTATTTGAAATAACCAATGTATCTTCATGCCCTTATTTGAAATAACCAATGCTACTTCAAGTCTTTATTTGAAACAAAATTCACTTTAAGTCATTATTTGAGAAAATAAGGACACTTCGGATCCTTTTTGGAAATTTTCCCTTTTTTTTTGTAATGTAGAATTTCTTTTATTTTTTTAATAATTTTTTTCTTTTCTTCTTCTTGCTTGCTGGGCGAGTGGCAACGGTGGCGGCGTGTGGGCAATGATTGCGGGCGACCGACGGCGTGGCGGTGGTTGGGTGCGATGAGCAGCAAGCAAGAACAAGAAAAGGAAAAAATGTCTTATTTCTAGAAATTATTTTCGAGAATAAGAAATTACTTTTTTCTATATTTTATTTTTATTTTAAAGTTATTCCCTAGTTACTTTTCTCACCTGGGCAATAGAAAAAAGAAGGGTTAAAGAGATGTCCCACTGAAAAAAAGGAAGAGAGATAGACGTCCATTTAAAGGAAACGTTATGAAACTCATTTGTGGGGAGAGACTTGCTTTGGCGCGTGGAGAGCCGTGCACGGTACCCTAGGTAGACTGCGACCTAGGACTTCAACCTCTCTTAAGTCCAGCGCAGTGGCTCGAATTGGTTCATCGTTGACAAAAAATAAATAATTTAAAAAATATTTTTAAAAGAATAATTATTTATTTCACTTGAAATAATTAGACATTGAAAGATGACTTCATTATCGACAAAAATTATGTTTATGAAAATATTTTTCTTTCATTTATTTTATGAGCGATCATTTTTGGGAAAATATTTTTCAAATTATTCATTTTTCTAAAATATTTTTCCTCTCGCAAATTATTTATTTTTCTAACCTCCCCGAAAAAAACAAAAAAAAAAAAAAAAAAAAAACAGAGCCAAAATTGTCTTAAACGCAAAGATGTCAATGGGGCAAGTTTGAATGGCCTGTGAGCATTGGCCTCTTTGAATCTTAGGCTTTGGTTTCTTGCCTATTTTCAATAATTACCATCCTTCAGCAACCCAGACCTTGCTAACCCACCTCGAGAAAAATAATTACTAAAACCTCTATTTTTTTTCAGTACTAAAACCTCTATTTTAGCAGGCATGGAAAAGGGCTATTTCAATCAAGGACAACTGTCTTCGTAGCATGTATAATTTCATGAAAAATCATGCCTTGCTATGGAGAGAAAAATAGGAAATACTAACATAGATGATATCCTCAAATCAAAAAGGCATATGAAGAGGTTTTTATCAATCGTCATCGATGTTGCGCAATAACAAAAGATGGTTGCTATAGCACCTTAAGATATAAAACATTTTTATTGGTCATTTAAGTCCTGTCAAAAAGTACATGTTGCTGCTAATCAAAAGAGAGGTTTCAAATTTATCAATTCAAAATGATTCAAATCTTTTGAGACGATTTCACTCTCTTTCCATATGTGACTTTCTTACAAGTCTGGTAAAAGTCAATGATTAATCCCATTTAATCTAGCTACCAAAGATATCATATATAAGTTCTACTCCACACATCCTTTCCAATTGCCAAATGCAGAAGAATCACACAAAGAATTTGGACTCCATTTATTTCGCAAAAAAATTAATACTTATGAAAAATATCGAAGAAATCATCTTTTACAATAATAGAAATAAGCTTTTGGGCTCGTGCCATTTCCTATTGGCTCTTGACACTCCCCGCTACATTGATTTAACTATATTATCCCTTACGGGTGCCACTCTTGATTTAATATTATTTCTTTAATTTTTTTTTTCGTTTTCTTTTGTTTCAATTTTGCTAGAGACGAAATTACCCGAGCTCCTCTTAAACAATATATGTTAAGATTAAACATGGGACACACTTTTGGTTCAAGTTTATTTCTTGCATTCTTTTCTTCTGTTTTGATTTGTTTTCCTTTTTATTCTCCGCTCAGAACAAAATTGGTATTCCCAAATAATAATATTCATTATAAATAATATTCATTATTTATTTTGGCAGGTAGCTAATGAATCTTCCTGTTAATGAATTGATATTTCTCTTTATTTTGTACTAAAAAACTATTATTCAAAATATAACCTAAGCATAAATAGGACTGAAAAGAACCATCTACCAATGTTTACATGTATTTCATTTTATTATAACATCAATATGTGTCATTACGTTGTCGTTCATGCACTTTAATTGCTCAACTTTCATTTTATTCGGTGAACGTAGTCGTCTAACAACCATTTTTTTTATGCCATCATCGCATGATTAAAAAATACTTTCAAAAAAGTTAAAAATATGATAAAGCTAAGCACATAAAAAATTATAAACATCCATCATTTTGATACAAATGCAAAAGAAAATGCTCTCTTTACATTATTACATAGAATGCTATATTTACCCTGATTGCATGTACAACTAGTTGTTGATAAGAAATTATGGCAATAGTAATGGGCATTACAAATGTACTGCAATAATAAGTTCCATACACAACTTAATGAAAGATATTGTCTGTTCATTAGCTCGGCTCCCCACGGATAGACTACTCTCTTGAAAAAATATTTGACCTAAATTAAACAATAAAAATTTTCAATTTCATTAATAAGAGAGTAATTATTTACTCAAAATAACATATATCAAGGAATAATTTTGAATGTCATAATGTGAGAAGCTCCAACCTCAAATTCGTCTTTCAAATTGAATTATTGCATGCTTGAGTCTACTATGCCTGCTATATTTCACTATCATGAATTCCAATGATTTTTGAATGTGAGCTTGATTTGAGATATTTTCCTTTTGATTACATGTCCAACTATTATGACCATAAACCTTACATCTTTTCCCCTTTTCAATAATTTCAAATGCAGAAGAATAGCGTTGAGTAGAAGTTGTTTCCACTTTAATTATTGAACTGGAAGGATGACCTTTATGAAATGTAGATAAGGGCTCATACGAGAAATGACCACTTGCTCATGAAAAATTGCTCCATTTGTTTTCGAACAACTTCTTTTTGGAAAGTGACCATTCTTGATACCTCCTTTCCAACTCATGGAGTAGTTGCGGAAATGAATCTTCTTCATTATTTTGCATGATATCACAATCTTAAAAGGACCTTATATCAAGCCTCCATTGTTGATTAATTATATCTATAGGTAAACCATCAAAAAACTCAAATCTAATTTCATGCACACATGGAAGGTCCATGGATTGCATATAATGCCCAGTACAAATAGGTAGCTCAACTCTTCTATTAGCAATCTCATGTTGCTTGTAGAGCTTATTTTAAGTAAATACCGACACCCGAGTAATTAAGTTCCTAAAAGAGGAATATAAAGATGATGAGAAGCTTTTACCTTTTCACTTGATAATTTGGTTTTGATTTCTTGAAGCTGTTTCTCAACTACAAGTCACATTTTCTTTGTCACCTTAACTATGTTCCCCATTGAAACCTGTAGATAATCTTTCAAAGTCAAATGTGCCCCTTTAACTCTTGAAATAACACAATTCCCAAAAATGCATGTGCAAGTCTGTCCAAACAAGCACAAAAAGTTCTTTGAAAGGAAGCCATAAATTTTTAACGTAATTAAGAACCAATGGCTTATCCTTACAACAAACTTCAAATTGTTGAATATTTGCACCATATTCCACTTCACTCTTAGAGTTAATAACTTTGGACCAATGAGACATAAAAGAATCCCAATATGTTCCTTCTTTAAATTGGGATATATATTTTATCATAAATTCTCAATGCACCAAACGCATAAGAAGTTCGCACTTTTAGGAAAAAATGAATCCAATTGCATTCATCACTGCTAACGCTCTATTAGTGAAGATAACTGAAGATTGATAATCAACACCACTATGCAAAACATGAGTAGAAAGAAGTATTAAAGCTGGAAACTCCAATGATATCCAACAAAGGTATTTTGTAACTATTGGTCTTATAAGTATAATCCATTACAAAAACACTTGAGAAGCTCTTCGTTGATGCCAAGAGATAGGATGAGAGAAAAATAAATATGACAAGTGACCTTCAACATCATATTTAAAATTGTAATTGAATCCAACTACATTAAGCTCCTCCAATAAAGCTTGGACCATAGTGCGACCATTCAAATATTCACAATAGAATTTCATTTTTATGTTGTAAATAGTTAGCAATAACTTGAATTATTTATGGGATTACTTTGTCTCAAGGAAGAAAGAATTTGGCAAGTAAGTATACCGGCTTTAGACATCTCTTTCACATGCGAAGCTTCAATTTAAAAAAAGCAACGATAAGTAGGATGTCTGGACAAATCACTTGCAGGACATGATTGCGTGGTGCATTCAATATTTTGAGTGACTGTGATCCGTTCTTCTTTTTATAGCAACAAACTTCAAAAGAATAGTCAACCAAATGAAATCTAGTCTTTCTTTTCTAATGTGTAATAGATATATCATATCGATCGCGATAATTACGTCCCATATCGCAACCAAGAATAATATATTTCTCTCTTTGACCTTTTCATAGAGACAACAAAGCCTTAAGCATGAATATGCGTCCATACTCTACTGAAAAGATCCTTTGTCGTTAGAAAATTACCTGGTAAGTTTCAAATGAACTTGTTGCCATGATTGATTGTTGCTCTCCATTCACAGTTTCACCATCATTAATTACACTTAAGCAATTGAGGTCCTCTTCACTATTGTCTTCCATATGACAGCACTACAAAAAATTCAATTCAATGAAAGATAAGTAAATTGTATATAATGGATGCATCAACCACAATTTTTAATTGTTGAGGAAATTCTCGTAAATTTGTATTACAAATTGAAATAGAAAAATTCACAATGATGATGATAGTCTATGGAAATAAAGTAAATACTTTACACATAAAACTAACATTTCTTACTTTGATATGCGATTGGTGCTTGCTCAAATTGCAACAATGGAGAATATGTTTAGAAGAAAACAAACGTGAAGGAAGAGTTGACATGTAATGGGTGCAGGAAAAATGGTTAAGGTGCATAAAAGGTGTTTAAAAGGGAAACGGGTAATTTTGTCTTATAGTAAAGCAAAAAAAAAAAAAATGAAGGAAAAACATAAGAAATAATCTTAAATCAAGAGTTGGACGTGTAAGAAATAATATAGTCAAATCAATGCCATAGAGAGTGTCTGGATGTAAAAATAGCGCGGGCCATTTCTTGTGTTCGCTTGGAAATGAGTTGGAAATTCTTTTTATCTATTTGGTATGGAAAATGGCTTTTTACCGATGGGTTGAGTCCCACAGTTATGCTGACGGTGGGCTGGAAATCTAGTTTGGGCCTGAAAATTTTCTCACTTTTTGTGGTCCAATTCATAATTTTCGATTCCCGTTTTTCTTTTTGTCCTCTTTTCTTCCCCCTCCTTCCTCCAGTCCTTTTACATTTGACACAGCAAAGCCTAGGACCTCAAATCCACTCACAACCCAACCGCGATGGTGGATTGGTTGGTTATTTATCACGTCGATAACAAATCACTACCTTTCAATCTAATCTTCAATTTACCTCCATTGAACCTCTGTCCAAATACTGCCATTAGTTGTTTGATGTTGTATTTCTACGTTGATAAAACATTCACATCAGTAAGACATCGTGAAAAACCATATTCAAAATGACATTGTTCGTTGATAAAAAATTTCGAAAAAAGTAGAGATTATTAGTTAAGATTTTTTAACAAAGGGCTAAAAAGGATAAATTTGAGATTAAACATAAAGTTCGAGTTGAAATTGGAGCCATAAGTTGATGGTTTTCATAGGGAATTGGCCATCATTTATGTCATTAATGTGTGTGGTATTATGAAGTGGTCAAAGTTTGGAACGCCGAAGCCAAAGGCAAGTAATTTTTCCCAAAACTTTAGATCTAACCCCAATTCTACCTCCAACTTTTTTTCCTAAAAAAAACCCAAATTTTAAGTTCAGTCTCAATTCTACCTTGAATATTTTCTTTTTCTTTTTTTTAAAAAAATCCCAACTATAGGTCCAATCCCAAATTTGCCCCATACATTTTTTTCTAAAAAAAAATTATCGATTTTAACTCTAATCTTAAATCCACTTTTTTTATTTTTTGTTTGAAAAAATTACCAACTTTCAATCTAGTTTTGAATTTGTCTTTGCCAAAACTCCGTCCAAAAATCACCATTAGTTACTTGATATGGTATATCCGCATCGCTAACAAATCCACACTAGTAAGGTGATGTGGCGAAACCATTCTTTGACTAAAAAAATTAGAAAAATTAGGGACGACTGGCGATGATATTTGGACAAAGGCCTAACAAGTATAAAAATCTGAAACCAGACCTAAAAGTTCAGATAGATTCGAAGCCCAACCCAAAGTCAAGGGATAGGTCATCAACGCGTGTGGTATTACCAAGTGGTCAGAGCTTGGAAGGCCGAAGGCCTGCAATTTTTTCCCCGGTAAACAAAAAGAAGAGAAGAGAAAGGTGGGAAAAAGAGAAAAGGTAAAAAAAAAAAAAAAAAAAGGTGAAGTCTTAGCTGACCATCCTCAGTCAATTGATGGAGGAACGGTGAGCTAATGACCACATGTTTTCAAGGAAAGTCAACCGGTTTCCATGCTTTACTTTTTATTTTTATTTTTATTTTTATCCTTTCCACAAAAAGAATTAGTGAGAATCCTACTAATAAAAAATTACAAAAAATGAACAATCAAAGTGATAATTTCTTATGTTTGTGCACATAAGACTCCGGGCATTTTCAATTTGTTTCGCAAGTATTAGAGGAAGCAAATAAAAAAATTCAGATTGCAGACCTCGATCAGGCTAAAGAGCAGTCGAACGATTTCTATTATGACGCTCAAAGCATTCAAATAAAGGATCCAATACTTTACTAAACTAATGCACATGAACTCTCTTGTAGAAGAAAACAACCCCTAATCGCTTGACACATTGACTCTCCCATGAACTTGGATCGCATGGTATGGTGTTTCCAACATTTTATTCAATAATTATGTAGAATTATTTAGAAATTTATATCATAGTATCTTTCAGTTGAATTAACGTATACAATCTACTAGGATGAGGGTATAAGGAATTTCATTGATTTTCACAATTGGTAATTCGGATGAGATAAGTCACCATAGCTATTCTCGAAATTTGATTTACAATCAAGAAAGAATTGGGGGATTTCAATTGTTGTTGGTACGTGTTATTATTTCATTTTGAATTAAATTACCTTACTATAAATTGACTTTTTATCTATATAAAATGATAAAGGGTCAAATATCTCATGGTCATGTGAATCTTCTTAATGAACCAAACATTGAAGTTATATATTAGGTAAAATCTATATACAAATTAATCAAAAATCATTTTTTGGCTTAATTTTGACTTGTGTGATCTTGAGATTGATTTTGTAATATTTTATGTCCCAACACATTTTTATCTAGGAGATTTGGATCAATGGGGTAAATTTTCTTCTCTTCTAATTCATTATTCTTATTTTGTTCTTTTCTTTACTTAAATTGTTTTATGCGTAATCAATATCACTCATCTCGATTTTAGGTCACCAGAGAGTCCTAAAGCAACTTGATTTTGGCGAAAGGACTAAGGAGCCAATACATTGCACAATGATTTTGTTATTAGTTGCAAAACTAATGTTTCAAAGTGTTTTTCATCTTTTAAATTTAATAGATTTATATAATCAATTATTTCTTTTTTTTTAACTTGTAATTAATGATGTCTAGGTTGTGTTGGAATTTGAGAGGGTTTTACAAGGATGGCCTTAAGTCTTATGTGCACAAACATAAGAAATGATCACTTTGATCGCTTATTTTTTTCTTGTAATTTTTTATTAGTAGGATTCCCACTAATTATTTTTTTGAAAAATATTTAAAAAAAGAAAAAGTAAAGGAGGGAAAACATGCGGTCCTTAGCTGACCGTTCCTCCCTCACTTGACTGAGGAACGGTCAGCTGAGACGCTCCGCCCACGAGAAGGATCCCATCGGGCAGTGAAATTCACGAAAGCGGGTCGTCGGATGCGAAGTGGGTTTTACGTTCCGGAGTCAAACCAAGGCGAAGAACAAGAACAAGAACAAGAACACAGGAGAGAGAGAGAGAGTCGCGCACTGTTCTGAGTCAAAGTCTCTGCCTTTTTCGGAAGCATCGGTCAACTCCACCTTCCTCCCAAGCCCAAAACATACGCCATTAAATCACTTTCTTGTTAGACTAAATATAAATTAAAACACAAGATCCCGATTTATCAATCACAAATAAAGTCAAACATAATTCAAGATCGATTTGCGAAAATATAAAGATCAACATACCTCCAGCTATTGATGAAATTTGCAAAAGCAGAAAACCCAAAACCTCTGACGGATCCTCGTAGCATGAATGATCTACAATATAGGAACACTAAATCGTACATCCTATTCTACTAGCCAATATCCCTCAAACCTGATGGTTTGATTTTCTATAGTGATTAGGGTTTGAATTAGATGACCTGACGTTTTTATTCCTTTTATTACGTTACCGATATCTTTCATCAGGACCGTTATGGTAACATATTAACGGGGAAATATCACGTAATACACGTGAGTAATAAATTGGACAATAAATTGGAAGCTATTGAGAATATAATGTTGGGATCATATTTAGAATAATAAATAATATATTACATATTATAACATTTCTCCCTCTCTCTCTCTCTCTCTCTCTCTTCCTTTTCTCTTGCTCCTCTTTTTTCTTGATGGGCTTGTATTTTCTCGTCCTCGACCCCTCCCTCACTCTTTCCCCGCTCCTTCTTCCGCTTTTATCTTCTCTTTTTCCCACTACCCGAGCCAGATATTGCTTGTGCTTTGGCTCTCTTTATATACTCCCTCTTGGGTTTCCGAGGCTAGCTGCGAAATCTCTCGCTTCACTACACCCCCATTCTTTAGCCTTTTGCCGTATCGAAAGGAACCGAAAGATGGGCTGGTGCGCGCGTAGCGGCAACCACCGTTTGCTCATCCCTCTCTTGTTCTTCTTCTTGTTCCTCTTCTCCTTCTACCCTTTGGCCTTCTCTAGGCTGTCGTCACCTCAATCCGAAATCATGAGCAATCTCTCCCGGATAATCCCGAGTTCTGACTTGTCGTGGAGCAGCACCGAAGACCCGTGTAGATGGGAAGGGGTCACATGCAGTCGGGATAACTCTTTCGTGATCGAGCTCTCTCTCTCTGGGCTCTCTCTCGCTTCCGCCGGCTTTTTGCCTGTGATTTGCCAGATTGGTTCTTTGCAGGCTCTTGACCTGTCCGACAACAATTTGGGCTCACTGCCTGCTGAGTTCATCACTTCTTGTGGAAAAATTGGTGGGCTCAGGCGGTTGAACTTCGGCAGGAATGCGCTGGTAGGTCCTTTGCCTTCTTTTACTGGTTTTGTTGAGTTGGAGGTCTTGGACTTGTCTTATAATGAAATGAATGGAAGCATTGGCTCAAAATTAGATGGGTTAGTCAAGTTGAAGAGTTTGAATCTTGGTATGAATACGTTCAGTGGGTCGGTTCCAGTTATCCTGTCCAAGGTTCTGGAGGAGCTCCAGCTTTCGGTGAATGGATTCGAAGGTGAAATCCCTGAGGGAGTCGCAGATTATCGGAGTTTGACCCTGCTTGATCTTAGCGTGAACCGGCTTTCAGGCAAAATCCCGGATGGTCTAGCTAATATCACAACACTTTCCCGTTTCTCTGCGAACCAAAATAACTTCGGCGGCCCAATTCCCATTGGGTTAACAAGGTCTCTCAAAATTTTGGATCTTAGCTACAATAATCTGCGTGAGTCTATTCCGCCCGACCTTTTGTCGCAGCCAAATTTGCTGCGTGTGGATTTGTCTTACAATCGGTTGGAGGGGCCAATACCTAAAAATATATCGCCTAACATGTTCAGGTTGAGACTGGGTAGCAATTTACTTAGTGGTACGATCCCTTCTGATTCGTTGGGAAGCCTTGAGAAATTGACGTACTTGGAACTGGAAAATAATAGCTTGACAGGAGCAGTCCCTCCGGAACTGGGCAAATGTCGGAGTTTGGCCCTGTTGAATTTGGCGCAGAATAATCTCAATGGTCCCTTGCCACCAGAGTTGGGAAATCTCAGCAGTATTCAAGTCATGAAGCTTCAGTTAAACAAGATTGATGGGGTCATCCCAAGCGAAATTATGCAGTTAGGGAGTTTAGCACAGCTGAATATCAGCTGGAATCTGCTGACTGGTGCCATTCCATCTTCTCTTCCGAACTTGAAGAACCTCACTACCTTGAATTTGCAGCACAACTATCTGAATGGCTCAATACCCACTCGCATAGGGAGCTTACCAGTTTTATTAGAACTCCAGCTGGGGAAAAATCAACTTAGTGGGCAAATCCCGACAATGCCACAGAGTTTGCAGATTGTTTTGAACCTCAGTAGTAATCTTTTCGATGGGACTATCCCGGCTGCTTTTTCTCCGCTAACCAACCTAGAGATCTTGGATCTCTCAAACAACCGGTTTTCAGGTTCCGTTCCAGAGTATTTTCCTCAAATGGCGGCCCTGACACAGTTGATACTTTCCAATAATCTTCTGTCGGGTATTCTTCCAAAGTTTAGGGACATTGTCAAAGTGGAATCTGGTGGAAACGAAGGCCTCATTAATGGGACACCACCACGGAAAAGAAACTCTGTCTCGTTGAATGCTGTGTCAGTCTCTACTGCACTGGCCTCCACTGTTTTTGCCGCGTTTGTCGTTGCAGTGATCCTTATGTCAATATCAAAACGCTTCTACCGTGTCAACGACGAGCACTTGCAATTAGGCCAGAACCTTCCTCTTCCTCAAGTCATCGACGGCATGAAATAATTAGATGTTGGAAGATGATTTCGTTATTGATAAAAATTTATGCCTAAATATTTTCGTAGATGATAAAAATAATTTTCATTTATTCATCTTATGAGCTATCATTTAAATTTTTTTTTCAAATTATTCATTTTTTCTAAAATAAATGAAGTAAAAAATTATCATAAACACAAAGATGTCAACAGGGCGGGTTTGAATGATCCTTGAGCACTGGCCTCTGAATCTTTGGCCCTGGGTCCTTGCCCATTTTCAATGATCACCGCCATTTAGCAACCTAAAACCTTGCTAATCAATTGTGGAGAAAATTTTTTTGTAACACGTATAATTTCATGGAAAATCATGCATTACCGTGGAGAGAAAAATAGGAAATACCAACATAGATGATATCCTCAAATCAAGAAGGCATACAAATAGGTTTTTGCCGATCGTTATCAATGTTGCGCGATGATAAAAGATGGTTATTGTAGCCCATTAAAATGTGAAATATTTTTATTGGATTCATTAATGTCCTATCAAAAAGTATCCGTTGCTGCTAATCACAAGAGGTTTCAAATTCATCGTTGCAGAACAATTCAAATTTCTCGAGAAGACTTCACTTTCTTTGCATATGTGACTTTCTTACAAGTCTTGTGAAAGTGAATGATTAATCCCATTTAATCTAGCTACAGAAGACATATTATATATAAGTTCTATTCCACACATCCTTTCCAATTGCCAAATGCAAAAAATCGCACAAAGAATTTGGACTCCATTTTTTTGCAGAAAATTTGATGCTTCTGAAAAATCGAAGAAGTCATCTTTCACGATATTAGTAATAATTTCTTGGGCCCATGCCATTTCTAATTGGCTCTAGACATCCTCTACTGCATTGATTTAACTACATTATCCCATACTGATTCCACTCTTAAATTAATATTATTTCTTTCAACTTTTTCTTTGTTTTCTTTTGTTTCAATTTTGCTTGGGACAAAATTACCCATGCTCCTCTCAAACAACATATGTTAAGATTAAACGTGGAGCACACTCTTCATTCAACATTATTTCTTGCCTTCTTTTTTTCTTTTTGTTCTCCGCTCGAAACAAAATTGGTCTTCCCATCTTCCAAAAAAAAAAAAAAAAAAAATTATTTGGCAGGTAGCTAAAGAATTAGTGTTAACGAGTTAATATTTCTCTTTTCTTTTTTTGTATTAAAAACTATTATTCAAAATATAACCTAAGCATAAATAGGAGTGAGAAGAACCATCTATTAGTATTTGTACATATTTCATCTAATTATGACATTAATATGCGTCATGACGTTGTTGTCTGTGTATTTCAATTGCTCAACTTTCATTTTATTCGTGAATGTGGTAGTCCAATAACCATTATCTTTCATGCCATCGTTGAATGCTCCCTTAACATTATTATAAAGAATGCTTTGTAATAGCATTATAAGAAACCCCATTCAAGCCATTAGCAAACACATATCTTTTGTCAATTATAAATGCATCATAATTTTCATAGAACTATCAACGAAAAGAAAGTTATCCTCAAAATACAAATGTACTGCAACAATAAGTTGCATACACAACTTAATAAAAGATATTTTTGTCTATTCATTAGCTTGGCTCCCCTCGAAAAGGCTACTCTCTTCAAAAAATATTTTACCTAAATCAAACAATAAAAGTTTTCAATTACATAAATAAGAGAGTAATTATTGACTTAAAGTAAACATATATTAAGGAATAATTTTGAATGTCATAATGTGAGAAGCTCCAATTTTAGAATTCGTCTTTCAAGTTGAATTATTGCATTCTTGAGTCCTCTGTGCCTACCATATTTCGCCACCATGAATTTCAATAATTTTTTAATGTGAGCTTGATCCAAGATATTTTCCTTTCATTTACATGTCCAATTGTTATGATCATGAACCTTACATTTCTAACCCTTTTGGACAATTTCAAATGCAGAATGTTGCGATTAAGCGAGCGATCGAACAATAATATAGACAAAAGAAGAAAATAAATCGGACACCAGATTTATGTGGTTCAGTCGTAAAGACCTACGTCTACGGGGAGAGCAGTAGTGAATTTCACTATAGATCGAGCGATACAAGGAGATTACACACTCAAGTCACTCAAACACTCTCTCAATGTTTCTCAAACCCCAATTACAACCAATAACTCACACAGTGTTTAGCCTCGAAAATTCCTCAAAAATAATCTCTCAATCTCACGAAGGAATTACACGCAAATCTTACCTTAAGATTTAATCGGCTACAAACACTAAACTTCTTGGATGTAATTCACGAGTAAGAACGACAAAGAAAATCCCTCACAAGCACTCGACAACTAGACGGCGCTTCAAGACCAACTCTTCATGATCAACGGCGGAACACCAAGCACTCACGCGGCGCTTCAAGACAATTTGTGATCCACACCTACCACCCACGGCCACAAGACTATAAATAAGTAAAACCCTTATTATTATGCCAACTTCTAATAGGATTCTGTTTCCCATCTAAAACGATTTTATCAAAAACATATCTCTATATATTTTAAACAAAATCCAAATCCAAGTCAAAATTGAACTTTCCTATTTGAGTGGCCAATTTCTCCAACGCAGATTCAAACTTTTGGGAAGTTGATCTTCGAATCTTCTTTACTCAATTTCGAACATCCGCAACATATCCAATTCGGAATATTCTGAATTTTATATTGGACTCAAACTCGAGACATATTTTAACACAGAAGAATAGCGTTGTGTAGTAGTTGTTTCCACTTTAGTTTTGAAGTGGAAGGACGACCTTTATGAGATGTAGATAAGGGCTTATATAAGAAAGGATCACTTGCTTGTAAAAATAGCTCAATTTGCTTTCAAACAATTTTCTTTTTGGAAAGTGACCATTCTCGATACCTCCTTTCCAACTCATGGAGTAGTTGCGGAAATGAATCTTCTTCACTATTTTGCATGATATCACATTCCAAAAAGGATCTTATATCAAGCTTCCATTGTTGATTAATTATATCTAGAGGTAAACCATCATAAAACTTAAATCTTATTTTATGCGCACATCATGGATTGCATAAAATGCCCAGTACAAACAAGTAGCTTAACTCCGCTTTTAGCAATCTCATATTGCTTGGAGAGCTTACCTAAAGTAAATACTGACACCGGAGTAATTAAGTTCATGAAAAAGAGGAATGTTAAGATGATGAGAACCTTTTACCTTTTCACTTGACAATTTGGTTTTGATTTCTTGAAACCGATTCTCAACTACAAGTCCTATTTGAAACTTGTAGATATTCTTTCAAAATCAAACGTGCTCCTTCATCTCTTGAAATGACACAGTTCCCAAAATGCATGTGCAAGTCTGTCCAGGCAAGCACAAAAAACTTTAAAAGGAAATCATGTAGTTTTAATGTAATTACGAACCAATGGCTTTTCCTTACAATGAACTTGAAATTGTCGAATATTTGCACCATATTCCACTTCACTCTTAGGGTTCATAACTTTGGACTTATCAGACATAAAAGAATCCCAATTTATTCCTTCTTCAAACTGAGATTTACTGTTAACCACAAATATTTTTCTCAATGTGCCAAATGCACAACAAGTTCACGCTTTTAGGAAAAAATGAATCGAATTGCATTCATCATGGCTAATTCTCTATTAGTGACGATAGCTTTAAGTTGACAATCAACACCCCATATGTTGCTAAGCATCCTCAAAGCCCAAACATAATCTTCTTCTTCTTCCCTTCTTAAAAAATGCAAAGCATGAGTAGAAAGAAGTATAAAGCTAGAAACTCCAATAATATCTAACAAAGGTATTGTGTATCTATTGTTCTTATAAGTACAATCCATTATAAAAACACCTAAGAAGCTCTTACTTAATGCCAAGAGATAGGATGAGAGAAAAATATATATGTCCAGTGACACTCGACATCATATTTAAAATTGTAATTGAATCCAACTACACCAAGTTCCTCCAATAAATCTTGGACCATAGTGCGACCATTCGAATATTCACAACAGAATTTCACTTTTATGTTGTAAAATTTTTAGCAATAGCTTGAACTACGGGATTACTTTGTCTCAAGGAAGAAAGAATTTGCGGGAAGTATACTGGCGTTAGACATCTCTTTCACAAGTGAACTTAAATTTCAGAAAGCGACGACAAGTAGGATGTTTGAACATATCACTTAGAGGACATGTTTGTGTGATGCATTAATATTTTGAGTGACCGTGATCTGTTCTTCTTAGTTCTTTGTGTAGCAAGGAACTTTAGAAGGATAGTCAACTAAACAAGATCCAATCTTTCTTCTCTAACGTGTAATAGAGATATCATATCAATTGCGATAATTACATGCATATCACAACCAAGAATAATGTATTTGTCTCTTTCTAACCTTTTCATAAAGACTACAAAACCTTGAGCAGGAAGATGCCTCCATGCTCTACTCAAAAGATCCTTTGTTGTTAGAAAATTTCTTGGTGAAGTTTCAAATGAACCTGTTGCCATGATTGATTATTGCTCTCCATTTGTAGTTTCATCTCATTAGATACATTTAAGTAATTGAGGTCCTCTTCAATATTGTCTTCCATAGTGATAGCACTACAAGAAATACAATTCAATGAAAGATAAGTAAATTGTATATAACGCATACATCAATCACAATATTCAATCATTGAGTAAATTCTCGCAAATTTGTATTAAAAATATAAAAAAAATTCACGATCATGATGATAGTCTATGAAAATAAAATAAATACTTTACACATAAAACTAACATTTCTTACTTTGATATACGATTGGTGCTTGCTTAAATTGCAATAATGGATAATATGTTCAGAAGAAAACAAACGTGTGGTAAGAGTTGACATGTAATGGGTGTGGAAAAAACGATTAGGGTGCAAAAAGGGTGTTTAAAAGGGACACGGGTGATTTTGTTTTTTATTAAAGCAAAATAAAAAAAAAAAAAAAAACAACACAGGAAATAATCTTAAATCAAGAGTTGAACCGGCAAGAAATAATATAGTAAAATCAATATCCCGATGAGTGTCAGGATGTGGAAATAGCGCGAATCATTTCTTATGTTGGCTTGGAAATGAGTCGGAAATTCTTTTTATTTATTCGGTATGAAAAATGGCCTTTTACTGATGGATTGACTCTCATGCTTACGCTTATGGTGGACTGGAAATCTAGTTTGGGCCCGAAAATTTGCTCACTTTTTGTGGTTCAACTCACAATTTCTTATTTCCTTTTTTCTTTTTGTCCTCTTTCTTCCCCTCCTTCTTCCATTCCTTTTACGTTCGGCACAGTGAAGCCTAGCGCCTCAAATACAAACACAACTTAACCACGACGGTGGATTGGGTGGTTGTTTATGACATCGGTAACAAGTCACTAACTTTCAATCTAGACTTAAATTTACCTCTATTAATCTTTCGTCCAAATACCGTTATCAGTTATTTGACGTGGTATTTCTACGGTGGTAATAAATTCACATAAGTAAAACGACGTGAAAAATCATATTCAAAATGAAACCGTTCTTTGATAAAAATTTCATGAAAAGACGGATTATTAGCAAAGATTTTTTAATAAAGGACTAACGAGGATAAATTTGAGATTAAACTAAAAGTTCAAGTTGAAACTAAAGCCTAAAGTTGATGGTTTTTTTAAGGAATTAGGCCATCATTCATGTCATCAATGCGTGTGGTATTATGAAGTGGTCAGAGTTTGGAAGGATGAAGCCTAAGGCTAGCAATTTTCCCAAAATTTTAGATCCAATCTCGATTATGCCTCCAACTATTTTTTATCTAAAAAAAGTCCAAATTTTAGTTTCAGTCTCAATTTTTCCTTGAATATTTTCTTTTTTTAAAAAAAATCTCGACTATAGGTCTAGTCCCATATTTGCTCTGATATATATATATATATATATATATATATATATATATATATATATATATCAATTTTAACTCTAATCCCAAATCTACTTTGAATTTTTTTAAGTTTAAAAAAATCATCAACTTTCTATTTAGTCTTGATTCTGCCTCTACTAAACCTCCGTTCCAAAATCACTATTAGTTATTTGATATGATATATCCACGTTGCTAACAAATCGACATTAGTAAGATGACGTGGCAAAATCGTTCTTTGACTAAAATAATTAAAAAAATTAGGGACGACTAGTGACGATATTTGGACAAATGCCTAACAAGGATAAATCTGAAACCAGACTTAAAAGTTCAGGATGGGTTCGAAGCTCAACCCAAAGTTAAGGGATAAGTCATCAGCGCGCGCGGTATCATCAAGTGGTCAGAGCTTGGAAGGACGAACGCCTGCCTTTTCTTCCACGGTAAACAAAAGGAAGAGAAGAGAGAGGTGGGAAATAGAGGGGGGCCAAAAAAGTCAAGGAGCGGGGGGCCCACGAGAAGGACCCCATCAGGCAGTTCCGGAAGACTCGCCAAAATTCACGAAAGCGGGTCGTCGGAGGCGAAGTGTGTCTTACGTTCCGGAGTCAAACCAAGGCGAAGAACAAGAACAAGAACACAGGAGAGAGAGAGAGAGAGAGAGAGGGAGCGAGAGTCGCGCACTGTTCCGAGTCAAAGTCTCTCCCTTTTTCTGCAGCATCGGTCAGCTCCACCTTCCTCCCAAGCCCAAAGCATACGCCATTCAATCACTTTCTCCCTCTCTGTCTCTCTCAGTCTCTCTCTTCCTTTTCTCTTGCTCCTCTTTTTTCTTGATGGGCTTGTATTTTCTCGTCCTCGACCCCTCCCTCACTCTTTCCCCGCTCCTTCTTCCGCTTTTATCTTCTCTTTTTCCCACTACCCGAGCCAGATATCGCTTGTGCTTTTGCTCTCTTTATATACTCCCTCTTGGGTTTCCGAGGCTAGCTGCGAAATCTCTCGCTTCACTACACCACCATTCTTTAGCCTTTTGCCGTATCGAAAGGAACCGAAAGATGGGCTGGTGCGCGCGTAGCGGCGACCACCGTTTGCTCATCCCTCTCTTGTTCTTCTTCTTGTTCCTCTTCTCCTTCTACCCTTTGGCCTTCTCTAAGTTGTCGTCACCTCAATCCGAAGTCATGACCAATCTGTCCCGGAAAATACCGAGTCCTGACTTGTCGTGGAAAGCACCGACGACCCGTGTGGATGGAAAGGGGTCACATGCAGTACGGATAACTCTTCCGTGATCAAGCTCTCTCTCTCTGGGCTCTCTCTCGCTTCCTCCGGCTTTTTGCCTGTGATTTGCCAGATTGGTTCTTTGGAGTCTCTTGACCTGTCCGACAACAATTTGGGCTCACTCCCTGCTGAGTTCATCACTTCTTGTGGAAAAATTGGTGGGCTCAGGCGGTTGAACTTCAGCATGAATGCGCTGGTAGGTCCTTTGCCTTCTTTTACTGGTTTTGATGGGTTGGAGTTCTTGGACTTGTCTTATAATAAATGAATGGAAGCATTGACTCAAAATTAGATGGGTTAGTCAAGTTGAAGAGTTTGAATCTTAGTATGAATATGTTCCATGGGTCGGTTCCAGTTAACCTGTCCAAGGTTCTGGAGGAGCTCCAGCTTTCGGTGAATGAATTCGAAGGTGAAATCCCTGAGGGAGTCGTAGATTATCGGAGTTTGACCCTGCTTGATCTTAGCGTGAACCGGCTTTCAGGCAAAATCCCGGATGGTCTAGCTAATATCACAACACTTTACCGTTTCTCTGCGAACCAAAATTACTTCAGCGGCCCAATTCCCATTGGGTTAACGAGTTCTCTCAAAATTTTGGATCTTAGCTACAATAATCTGAGTGGGTCTATTCCGCCCGACCTTTTGTCGCAGCCAAATTTGCTGCGTGTGGATTTGTCTTACAATCAGTTGAAGGGGCTGATACCTAAAAATATATCGCCTAACATGTTCAGGTTGAGACTGGGTAGCAATTTACTTAGTGGTACGATCCCTTCTGATTCGTTGGGAAGCCTTGGGAACTTGACGTACTTGGAACTGGAAAATAATAGCTTGACAGGAGCAGTCCCTCCGGAACTGGGCAAATGTCGGAGTTTGGCCCTGTTGAATTTGGCGCAGAATAATCTCACTGGTCCCTTGCCACCAGAGTTGGGAGATCTCAGCAGTATTCAAGTCATGAAGCTCCAGTTAAACAACATTAGTGGGGACATCCCAGGCCGACTTATGCAGTTAGCGAGTTTAGCACAGCTGAATATCAGCTGGAATCTGCTGAGTGGTGCCATTCCATCTTCCCTTACAAACTTGCGGAACCTCACTACCTTGAATTTGCAGCACAACAATTTGAGTGGCTCAATACCCACTGGCATAGAGAGCTTACCAGGTTTATTGGAACTCCAGCTGGGGAAAAATCAACTTAGTGGGGATATCCCGACCATGCCACAGAGTTTGCAGATTGTTTTGAACCTCAGTAGTAATCTTTTCGATGGGAATATCCCGGCTGCTTTTTCTCAGCTAACCAACCTAGAGATTTTGGATCTCTCAAACAACCGGTTTTCAGGTCCGGTTCCCCTGTCATTTACTGAGATGGCGGCCCTGACACAGTTGATACTTTCCAATAATCTTCTGTCGGGTATTCTTCCGACGTTTAAAAAAATGGTCCAAGTGGAATTTGGTGGAAACAAGGACCTCATTAATGGGACACCACACCGAGCCCTACTGGTATACGGAAAAGAAACTCTGTTGCTGTGCCAATCCTTACTGCACTGGGCTCTGCTGTTTTTGCTGTGTTTGTCGTTGCAGTGGTTGTTATATCAGTATCAAAACGCTTTTACCGTGTCAACGACGAGCACTTGCAATTAGGCGAGAACCTTCCTCTTCCTCAAGTCATCGACAGCAGCTTGTTGACTTCAAGTGGTATCCACAGATCAAGTATAGACTTCACCAAGGCCATGGAAGAAGTTTCTGATCCAACGAAAATCATTTTGAAGACCAGGTTTTCAACCTATTATAAAGCAACCATGCCATCTGGAACAAGCTACTATATCAAGAAGCTTAACTGGAGCGATAAGATATTCCAATTGGGTAGCCATGACAAGTTTGGACAAGAGCTAGAAGTCCTGGCAAAGTTAAACAACTCGAATGTCATGACCCCACTAGCCTATGTCTTGACTATTGATAGTGGGTATCTCTTTTATGAGTATGCGCAAAAGGGCACCCTCTTCGATGTTTTGCATGACAGCTCTAACGAATTGGATTGGGCAAGCCGTTACAGTATTGCAGTTGGAGTGGCTCAGGGTCTTGTGTTTCTGCATGATTGTTCCTCCGGTCCAATTCTCCTGCTTGACCTTTCGAGTAAGAGCATTCTGCTCAAGTCCGTGAAGGAACCTCAGGTGGGAGATATCGAGCTCTGTAAGGTAATCGATCCATCAAAGAGCACAGGCAGTCTCTCTACTGTTGCAGGATCTATTGGCTACATACCTCCAGGTGATTTACTTTGAATTTTACTTATTCTGTTAACATTACTTTCGACGATCAGCAATTTGTTATACCTCCTCTAAGGTGACTGCGTTTTCTTGATAAAGTTACACATTATTAAGAATTATCGAAAGAAAATAGTCGGCGTATTTTTTCTCTACTGTGCTTGATTTAGTTCATCAAGCTTTTCTTATCAACGGTTTATCCATTGTCAATCTGGTTGATGCCATGCCATGGTTGCCTTTTGGCCTCAAAACTAACCATTAGTTGTCCTCATCCCATGGCTCGCAGAGTATGCTTACACGATGAGGATAACGACAGCTGGAAATGTGTATAGCTTCGGGGTTGTGCTGCTGGAACTGCTCACTGGGAAGCGAGCGTGTAGCCAGGGAACCGAGTTAACGAAGTGGGTGTCAACTAACACTTCAAAGCAAGATAAGTGGGACCACATCCTCGATTTTAGTGTGAGCAGAACATCCCTCACCGTGAGGAGCCAAATGCTTGCAGTTCTGAGAGTTGCTCTGGCATGCGTCAGTATATCTCCCGATTCAAGGCCGAAAATGAAGAGTGTACTCCGCATGCTTCTCAATGCTAGGTAAATCCTTGTCTAGCTAATGCACTACTGCTTACGTAAAAGAGGTGACCAAAAGAAGCATTGTCCTTTTGTTTTTTGTTTTTTGTTTTTTTTTTAACGGGTTCTGTTTTGTGTAATATGGTTTGTAATAGAGAAGATTAGATGGAGGTACGATTTCTCTTGCAGCTACATACGTGTTTCAAAGTAAACCCTTCATGTCATGTAAAAAGTTATAAGGTGTTCTCATGGAAGACAGGCAAAATTTTGGGGTTGAAATTGATAATATTTCAAGCTTATTCAAGTCATATTAGCCTTCTCCAGCTTTCTCCATTTTATGGCAGAGTTAAGGAACTGTTTCGGTTCTGTTTATCTCAGCATCACATAGCATCAAGGCTGATTCCATGGAAAATAACTAAGATTGTAGGTGTGCATCGGAGGCTTAGGGTGCATCGATTAGTTGTTGAGACAATAGCCCGACTGGAGAGAGGAATTTCGTTGTTGACTTCCTAGGCGACTGACCTCTTTATGAACTAGGCTCTGTTGGATACTCCTGCTTGCAATCTTCAACATTACATTCCTAGACTCATGAGGTACACTGAGGTAGGGATGTTTTGACTCCTCCCCGGTGAAATAAAACCGTCATCAGTTCTAGCAACAGACAATATCCTGACAGAGGGTAACGGTCGAAAGTAAATCCGCCCTCGAAATTTTTACAAACTCACTAGAATGAATGCAAAAGTCGATTGTTACGAGCTCTCTCCGAGTCTGTCTGTTTCCCTAAACTTGGTTCTTCAGTTGGACAATGCTTTCGTCGGTAAACCTAATCCGGGAAAACGATTTACAAAATTCTGTTGCTACTGTCTGTTTGGCATGTATAGATGAGAAAATCATAAAGCTTTTGAAAGAAATAATTTATCGATGGAGTAGAGGCGGACTGACGGCAGCCCAGATTCGGCTGCGCAGGGGGTCAGATTGAGCCATCAGAATCCCAGGGCCCCCAAGAACCTAAGTCCGGCCTTTGGATGATTCAATGTGCGTTTGACTGCGGGGGTCCATGGTTCTGCTCTGGCTGGTGGCAACAGTGTATGTAGAACAAATTTTCCGTCGACCTTACAGAACCCATGGCGTGATTCTTTTGGATATGGTCCATGTAGTCGCACTTTCTGGCACAATTCACCTTTGTTTCAAATCATCATAGCCACTAGCCCAGCCTTGAACATCCCCTTTGCCATGGCATTGCACTTAAAAAGGCCCGAATTCATTTTTCCAACATTGCAAGGGTTTCTGATGAAGGATTTCTCAAGTAATGTGTAATGACCATACCACGAGGAGGTACAACATTCCACTCGCGATGAAGAGGTTCTCGCAATTCCTGTCTTATGCCTATCCCTGTCGTATCAATCACAAAAAAAAATGTGGGGAAAGATAGGCGCCGAGACGGTGTCTAGTTCAGAAGTTCTGGCTTATTATAAACTTCGGTAGATAACTATTTTATGTTTTCTAGAAACATATTTCCGCACGGTTGCCATATACATGGGCTTAATGAGGTCAAGAAAGGTCAATTTTTCTTCTTCTTTCACATGGCAATATATGCATCATCTTAGAATTCAGACGCAGGTTTCACATCCCATTATGTTACCTTAGCCAGTCTGCTACGTAAACCTCAAAAAACAGGTTCATCCTGCAGCATCCCAGCGTGAGTGATCATGCAAATGAGAGAAACTAATAGCCAAAATCCATTCATTGAGGCAGCATTTGAAGAAGCATGACTTGATTAAAAGCTTGTTCAATACATCCACATGATACAATTCGATAGGCCGTTGCTCCAGTGGAATCTACTTTGGTACACGGAGTTCAATCAAGCAAATTAGCTCACTTTCTCCTGGAACTGATTCAGTTGATGCCAAAATTTGATAAATCAAAGGAGGACAAAACTAGTTTCCAGGGCAACCAACGTTCTCTTGAGAAAAATGGATGAGACAACATAAGGCCTTGTTTTTCAAATTATGTTTAATCAAAATGTAAGATCCTTTGGGTCCTCAATAATCTTGGCCAGAGTTTGCAAGAACTGAGCCAAATCAGTACCGTATATTACCCGATGATCTGCCGTGACGTTTACCTGATGTCATTTATTTTAGCTCAGTGTTAGAAATACTGATGAAGCTAAAAGAACTTAAACATAAACACCCAATCATAAAAATAATAAGCAGATGTCTTTCTTACCTGCATCTGATTCTTCATGCCAATCCGACCATCCTTTGTGGCCACAACTGTGGGCTGGGATGCACCAACAGCCATGATTGCTCCCTGCAAAGAGGCACATGTCAAATTTTTACACCATTCGTTGCATTTTCGAGAAGCCAGAGGAATTTTGGTACAGTACTTACAGTTCCAGGGGGTAGAATGGCATCAAACCGATCAACACCAAACATTCCAAGGTTAGATAGAGTAAAGGTACCTGTTAACAAAACCAACGATGATAAGAAACAAATCACAAAGATATCACAAAGATGCTATTAACAGTGAGCAAGCCATTGACCAAGAATAACTGTGGAGGGCCTGGCATGAAAAAGGGTGCAAAGAAGTTAAAAATTTCTTCGTGAAGTAAGGAAACTCTGCCCACTCAGTTTGCACAAGCATACTGCAGTCAGGCAGGGAAACAGTTCTGCTGCCACTGTGGAGACTAGAAAATCAACCAGAGGGAAACAAGTGACATCACAACTCAAGCTGGGGTCATGGCATACCCTGCTTTCGAGACTGAGTGCAAAACATTGAAAAGAGGAAACCTTGGAATTTAGAATGCTCCAAGCCGGAGCTAGCCAATAGACAGGAAGGACCTTCTGGGAACTCATAACAGGTACAGACCACTAACGATAAGCTGAGTACACATTTTCTCAGCTGCTACAGAAATCAAGAGATAAAATTAAAGAGACCCTACTCTCAGAAAAACTGCCATGAAGCAAACAGATATCTGAATCTGTTCAATTTGTTCTTGCCTCTTTCTCATTGTATCATCAACTAGGGCCAAAGCAAATGCTTAAGCAGATGAGAACAACTTATAACCAAGTACGCAAAGGCAAGCAAAAGAGAATTCTCACCATTTGCTCTTACCTCTTTCTCATTGTACTCTTCTACTAGGGCAAAGCAAGTGCATAAGCACAAGAGAACAACTTATAACCAAGAACGCAAAGGCAAGCAAAAGAGAATCCTCACTACCCTAATTGTGCCATCAGCCCATTGCAATAATCATCTATCTCTCTATGGAATGAACCCCTCAACGTGAAACACTGGTTATAGTGAGATGCCACGATACTATTTTTTGTGGTGGGGGTATGGATATCTTCTTATTGTGCCAACGAAACAATTATTCACCACGAAATTCATCTAACAACATCAATCATATCCTAATCTCCAGAAGTATAGAAGAAATTAATTCTTTCATCACAACCATGTCTTTAATTTTATGGTAAAAGTGACAAAAGCTCAGGAGTGTATGAAAAAAAAATTGAATACTTTGCATCATTCTACAGTATTAGCTTCCAGGCTTATATAAGTTGATTGTCATCCAGAGGCATAATTCGTCAATGCTCTTTCTGGGCATAGGACTAATCTTTAGGTTTGTCTTTAGTTTAGAATATCAAGCACACCATTAAACTGTCTAGCTCTATTATCATTGTAAAGAAAAACTAAGATCTGTTTGAGCTGTTGGCAGAATTTTAGATTTTGAAACCTAATTTAATCCAAGAGTAAAAGAAACTCTCAAATCCCTGACCATCTATTTGACTGCACCCCAGCATGAAACGGAAGAATTGTCGCATGTGGGCCATTTAGTTATGGCCACAATCCTGAATAACTAAGCTTGTTACTTGAAGTTCTTCGACTTCAACAACACTTCTGTTTCCGTACATTTTATCTCAAATCAAAGAAACAAAAGCATTCTTAAAGTTTGAAAATCCAACCGGATTAATAAGCGCTACAATTACAGAAAGAATCGTGCGTATAATAAAGGGCACCATAAGATGATGTACGAAAGGAATGAATTATGTACTCACCAGTATTATACTCATGAGGTTGCAGTTGCTTGGCTCGGGCCTTGTCAACCAACTCCTTCCACTTTCTTGACAAAGAGTAGATATCCACCTAAACCAGTACATTACCATAAGCTCTCCCAAAATTTCCGGCAATTCAATAATAAATCAGAAAACCACTACAAGGCAGATAATAGCAAATAGCAAATACTTTATCTGCATCCTGAAGCACAGGTGTGATCAGCCCCCCATCTATAGCAACAGCAACTGCAATGTTGATGCTACTGTTGTATGTAAAGCTCTTTCCATCTCTACAACTAGAATTGATGACAGGGTGTTTCACCAATGCAAGTGCCGTCGCCTTAGCAAGCAATGCTGACATTGTGACTCCCTTTGACTTGATCTATAAGACATACAACATCACAACATTATCAACAAAACATGTCTCTATTGGCAAACAATACCAAAGTAGACCACTCAAAACAAGAGAAACCGTGTAAGCATCCATCAAGTGCGTCGACACTCCACCTGCTATATATCAGCTAAGCACAAGGCACCATACTACAAGTAATGCAACACCGCAAATATAAGTTTAACTCAGGCAGAATCATGGCTTTAATCTGGAACTTTGCTCTAATGACACAGCCAACCAAATAGTCATTCCAAGGTCAACGCATAGTTCATGCAGGAAAATGCTAAATTTGTCAAACTAACTGTCAATGGCAATCCAAAATGAACGGCTAAGGAAATTATCACTATCATAGTCCTAACATTACCTTCTTGTAAAGAGCATCAAGCGCATCCATGGTGACAGTGTACCCAACTCTAAAAGTAGGCACACTCAAGCTCTCCACCATATTCCTACTCACTGCACCCTGCATCGTTGTGAATGGAACAACCGTGCCCAATTCAATTGTAGCACTCCTCTGTGGAGCCACTACTGGTGCAGCCACTGCAGCACCAGCTGTGGCCGCACTTGCTGCATCCGCAGCCGCATTAGCAGCTGCTTCCACATCTTTAGCCACAATCCTTCCCATCGGGCCACTGCCTGCTAACATTCCCAAATCAACCTTCAGCTCTTTCGCCAATTTCTTTGCATACGGCGATGCCACAATGCGCTTGCCCCCTTCAGAAGCCGGGTGGACGGCCGAACCACCACCCGCAGCCACTGTCGGGGCCGCCTTCGCGACGGGAGCAGCAGGGGCCGCGGCCTCGACCTGCTGCTCCGGAGCCGGAGCCGCGGAAGCCTCGGGCGGCGGCGGCGAGGAGGACGAACCGTCCCCCGCCCGCGACCTGGCCTCGGCGATCTCCTCCTCGGTCTCGGCCAAGAGGGCGATGGCGGAGCCGACGGCGGCGACCCCGCCTTCCTCCACCATGATGGCGGCGAGGTAACCGTCGTAGAAGGTCTCGACGTCCATGTCGGCCTTGTCGGACTCGACGACGACGACGCTCTCGCCCTTGGCGAGCCTGTCGCCCTCGGACCTGACCCAGGACACGATCTTGCCCTCCGTCATGGTGGAGCTGAGGGCGGGCATGAAGATCTCCCGGATCTTGGACTGGATCGTGGGGGCGGCCCTCGGCCCATTGCGGGGGTGGCCGGGGAGGGAGCTCCGGCGGGCGACGTGCAGGGAGGGCGGAGAGGGCAGGAACGGGGTCTGGAGCAGGCGAGCCATTCGAGGAAATGCGTCAGCGAAATGCGAGAGCTCGGCCCACAGTTCGCGAGCGCGCGCGAGAGAGAGAGAGACGATGATGACGATGAAAGGGCGCGGACTATGGGGAGCGTGCGTGCGATGTGGTTGCCGGTTGGGGGGTTATTATTGCGACCGGCGTCGTCCTGTCGAGGGTGTCATCGAAAGCATCGAAAAAGCGGGCGAAGATTTCAACAACCTTTACCGGCGATAGTGATGTCGGGGTCTTTGCGTTTGGTTTGATCGACTCTCTGCATTGTCCCTCTCCCCTTGTGACACTCTCTTTCTTCTCCTTTTTTTTTTTTTTTCCTTTTATATTTTCATTTCCAACACCACTAGATTTCTCTCATTTTCTAATCCAGAAACACGTAACTGAGGACTGAGGAGACGATCCTACTACTAATCCTCTTAATTCCCGATTAAGTTTTCCATATTACAAAGGTGTCCAGAAATTTTTGAACATCTTTTTGCGTATTATATTCCTCTCTCGACTTTTCGATTTTTTGGAAAATTATCCAAGAATTTCTAAAATTATTGTACGGCAATCAATTTAATCTCAAATATTTTGAAAACTCGACCATTTAGTCCTAAACCTTTAAATTATATGCCAAACTAGTCATAAATCTTTTAACAAATTGTAAATTTAATCACTTAAGCTAATTTGGATTGAATATTATCGACATGACAACCTAGTTAAAGTTAATCATCTTATGTTACATGATCATCGTTGACATGAATAATTTAACAAAATATTCCAAAACTTTTATTGATTTTTATTTTTTTCTTTACCTTTTAGACAAGGCCACCGACTACTGGCTGAGAGCCAATGACCTACACTGGCCATTGAGAATGGATCAGCAAGCACCACCGGGCCTTGGTGAGGGCTAGCCTTCAATGGCAATGAGCAAGGGCTTGCAAGCCCTCACCATATCTGACGAGGTGAGGCATCGAGGCCCTCACCGGCAACTATAAGGGCAAGCAAGGGTCACTACTCCCTCGTTGGGCTTGCAATGGCTTGGCCAAGGGCTCGCAAGCCCTCGCCAAACCAAGTGAGGGCCACGACACCCTTGCCAAATATGGCGAGGCAAGGGTGTCATGGTCCTTGCCGCCACAGCAAGGGTGACCGAGGGTGTGATGCCCTCGTTGTGGACTGCAAGGGCTTGCAATGCCCTCACGTAGGGCTCGATGAAGGCTACCATCCATTGCCTAGGGACGACGACCTTGCTTAATGGTGAGTGGAGGTCATTAGCCCTTGCCCAATGGCCAATAGCCTCACTGACCATGTATAAAAAAAAGGGAAAAGAAAATAAAAGAAAAGAAAAATCAACAAAAAATAAATAAATAAAATTCTGAATTAAAAAAATAAAAAATAAAAATTGTCTATGTTAGAACCAGCCTTGCTACATAGGACAATTGGCATTGATTAGGTTGCACATGTCAACGATATCAGGCTAAAATTAGCCGAAAAGATTATATTGGGAATTTGTTTAAAGGTATAGAACTAGTTTGATAAATAACTTAAAAGTTTGTGACTAAATTGGTACAATCGAAAGATTTAAGATGAAATTTACAAATTTTCAAAAGTTTAAGATTGAATTGACAAAATTTAAAGATTTATGATCGAATTCATCATCGTATAATATATTTAGAACTTTTTGGATAATTTTTTTTTATTTTTTTGTAAATGTTCCCATTGAATTTTTGGAATCGGTCTCGATGCCCTCCGGCGTTGACTCCGACCATTTTCCCAATTAGAGTTCTGATTATGCGCTTGTCACGTGACTAATTATTTTCCTTGTGAACTTCAAATCGGCCTTACAACACATGGTGAATTACATTTTGGCACATGTAGCAAGTTGCCCCCCTAACTTTTCAAATTTTTATTCTTAATGTTCCCTTAAAATATTGAGATGAGTTTCAAAATCACCTCGACGTTCATTCTGACTGTATCTAGTCTCCACCGGAGATTGACTTAGGCAACCTAAGCGAGGGTTGTCTTGCCCTCGCCTAGCAGTTGTGCTTGGCCTCTATCACTCCGACAGAAAAAACCGTGTGCTAGACCATCTTCATTAGTAATAGAAATAATAAAATCATTTATTTTGCTTTATACATATTTTGCTTTGTATTCTTTTATGTGCTTTATGTCTTATCCTATATTGCAAGCTCAAAGAGGTCATTTTTTTAAAGATGACATCCAATTTTTGGTCTATTGCATGATAATTTCGAAAGTTTGGATGGAGTTTGGATGCCACAATTGAAACAAAGTTCAAAGATTGATATTTGATAGATTATTTCTAACGTATGGGCTAGATTCGAAAAATTACTAAAAGTTGCCTTTTATGAAAGTTGGCCAAAGTGAACACTGGGGAGGACATCAAAGCTTTGGCAGGGAAATTGCAAAAACTCAGGGGCCAAAATGCAGTTCACTTTTATTGATGGATAGATTTGTTCTTTGTAAAAGGAGCTAATTAGTCACGTGACGAGCACGCGATGGAGCTTCGCTTGAAAAACGGCTGGAGTCAACCTTAGGGGGGAACGGCAACCGATTTCAAGCATTTGATTTAGAGGGCACATTGCAGAAATTTAAAAATGTCAGGGGAATATTTCCATTAAGTGCCAAAATATTGGGGCCAAAATGCAATTCAACCGTTAGAAGAGAGAATCCCCAGTGGAAGTTAAAAACACAACTGTACTTCCGTTCTGAAGTAACCACCGCTCGGCGTGCTTGAGCCGAAAGATGATGATGGAGATGGCGCAGGTGAGGCCTCGGCCGAGTGCGGCGCCATGGCCATCGTCCTTTCCCTTCTCCGCGAGCCTGAAGATCAGAGCAGATGCAACCACCGCCTCTGCCGCCGCCGCGACAAGGGCAAGCAGGACGCGGAGCATCCAGGCGGCCTTATCTCCTTCAGTGTCATTCCGTCGAACAGCTGACGTGCAATCTTGCTCGAAAGGCGAACCCAGTAGTATCAGCGACGGGGCGAGAGGAGAGGGGAAGGCGAAGGCGAAGGCGAGCAAGAAGAGGGTCTTCTTCTTGGACGTGAACCCTCTGTGCTACGAGGGAAGCACTCCCAGCTTGCACTCCTTCGCTCGCTGGATCTCTCTCTTCTTCTCGCAAGTCAGCCACAGCGACCCAGTTGTTGCTGTGAGTCACCAGCCTCTGTCTCCATCTCTCTCTGACTCTCCCTCAATCCCAACTTTGATTGCGGATGTTGGTCTGCAGGTTCTTGATGGGGAAAGGGGCAGCGAGCATCGAAGACGGTTGTTACCTTCGTATAAAGCACGAAGGAGGAAATTCTCGAGGTATGTCTCGCCTTTGTTAAGATCTTCGCGGAGCTCAGTGGAAAGGTCTCATCAATCCGTCATAAATTTCCTCAAGGAATGCAATGTCCCGGTTTGTAAGCCTTTGAACCTATCTTTATCCTTTGAATTGTAGCAATAACTGTTGGGACTGTAGCAATCATTTATGTCTGAATTGTTTTTGTAAAGCAACTATTATGTTGGATCCCATATCTATGATTGGATGATGGTCTATATACGAAGAGAAACAGAGGAATCTGCTTGATGTACAGTGAGCATATTTCAAATATTTATCCATCCATGGTATGAAAGTAAAATATTCAAGTCTCTAGAATTTATTTTCTAATTGGGCAATTCCTTCATGATCAAAAGGAACAAACTTGAAACGGTCTATTGAAAATTCGTGTGTTATGCATTCCTTGTGGAATTTAGCAATGTTAAACTCCGTTAATTTGATGGACTTTTTACAAAGATCCTGATATATTCAGATTCCCTGTTTCATTTGTTTAAACTTATCAGAGCACTAATCTTGTTTGGGAGTGATTATCTAATTATGACAAAGTGAAAATAGACTCACTTGGTTATCAGAAGCATTAGTACCAGAGATGTAAAGGGCTGCTTTTTTTTTTTGTCACCTGGCTGTCTCCTGATCATGTCAATAGTTACTAATATTTTTAAGTGAATAAAATTTCGGGAATTCAATTGGTGATAACATGAAGTGATTCAGGTCATTAAAGTTGAAGACCATGAGGCAGATGATGTTGTAGCTACTCTTGTGGGGCAAGCTCTTCAAAAGGGTATCGAGTAGTCATTGCCTCTCCTGATAAAGATTTTAAGCAGCTGATTTCTGAAGATGTCCAGATTGTTATGCCTGTGGATGAGTTACAGCGCTGGTCCTTTTACACTCTGAAGCACTATATCGAGCAGTATAACTGTGATCCGGATTCCGATCTGAGCCTTAGTAAGCATGTGCTACATTACTGTTTTAGAAGTCAAAGACAATAACTAATTACTGCTTTAGAAATATGGAAGCAGGCTTAAAGTTTACGAATAATAAACCGTGAATCAAATTTCTTTTCTGCAGCATTTTTTTTCCTTTTTGTTGTTTAAGTATAGAATCAGATCACTGGTCATCCTTCACTACAGGTGATAACACTATGATCTAGATGAATGTTTATGTTCTACTGGGTAACTACGATGGGATCCACTACCTCCACACAGCTGTTCCTTTTACACAGCCTATTTTTCTTTCTTGGGCTTCCAGAAACTAATTATTGGAATACTTCTTAGGATGCATCCTGGGTGATGATGTTGATGGTGTTCCTGGAATCCAACACCTGGTTCCAGCATTTGGTCGGAAGACTGCCGTCAAGCTGCTAAAGAAACATGGATCATTAGAAAATTTACTAAACACCGCAGCAGTTAGAACTGTGGGTAAACAATACGCACAAGAAGCCCTAACAAAGTATGCAAATTATCTGCGAAGAAATTATGAAGTTCTCGCACTGAAGAGGTACACCTTTTCTCACCTTCTCTGTTCCTCTTCCAATCTTGAGTATTTCGTTTCAGGCTATTGTGCTCCAGGATGTGATAAACGATATGTTACACAGGGATGTCAATGTTTTTCTTCAAGAGGAGTGGTTGGTTGAAAGAAATTCCGCTGGTGATTCAAGAAATTTATCTACCTTCCTCACATTGCTGGGAGAGGCGAAGCTCTATAATCGAAACAGACATCATTCTCCAAAGAATTTAAGCTCAGAAGGTTAGCACCTCTTTAAAATAGTTACTATATAACCTCTTTTGCAGACTTGGCCTATTCTTAGATGATGTTTCATTGTAGATGTTGGCCCCTTAGAACCAGAAAGGGAAAAGATTGGAGACTTGTCTGGTGCTTCCCTTAGCAATTTAACCCATAACCTTCAATTTCAAGGTTCTAGTGCTACTAAACACTGATTTTATACGTGTCATTTGAACTAGATTTTACAATCAATCTATCTTAGTCTAGACTTCAAATCAGTGAGCCCCATTGCATTAGCTAATAAAGGTGGAGCAAGGTGTCTCTTCTGCAAATTATTAATGCCAATACGAGAGCCATATGTTCTGTTATTCAAGGTATACTGGCATTCCTCTTGTTTTCATCCCGATGAACTTGTGTCCATCCTATGTATGCATGTATCAAGACATGCCAGTTAACTAGTGATCAAATTCTAGACATTATCTTGCCATATCAAGTTTCTATCTCTTCTTGGAATTTTCAGTTCATATCTAGTTTTGCAGCTTCACTGCTTGATTTTTGTTTTTTATCATTATACTTCCTTCAGATAGATGATGTTGAGGTGGAGAGTTGCACAACATCTTGTTGGCAACTTGGCATAATGGAAGACGGGATGTTCAAGGGAGAGATTAAAGTAAAAGATGAATTTGGGGGATCAATCTGGTTCTGAAATACACTGCAGTCAAACTCCACTTATCCAACCAACAGAGGTATAACGGGATTCTTTTTATTCCTGCCCTCCCCTTCCTCACGAGGCTAGTATATCTTCCGTGGAGGAGCAACTGGCTTTTGACAGATTAGAGTCATGCGGTGCAGCTGATTTCATCTGGTTCAAGTGGCTTCCATCGTGGTGTTACTTATTAATTTTGTGCTGTGGAATGGTGCATATGTTACCAAGGGATTTGAGCTTGCTATTCTTTGTATTGTAATAGCGATCGGCGGTAGATGCATATAGATGGGATATATCTCTTCTAACGAACTTGTTTTTGGCCGTCTTCCTATTGGCCATAAGAAGAAATCCATAGCCATGCTAATAAGCTTATCCCCAGCGCATTTTCCTGTTCTTCAGTCCGGTTTAGCCCAAAGGAAACCTCGTTCGTGTTTAGGACCAGCCTTTTATTTATGACTTCCGTGAGAACAGCCGTGAATTCATCACTCCTTCTCATCCTCCTCCTCTTCGCGTGTTCTTTTGTTATTCTCCCTTTTTCACTTGTAAAGATGTTTACTTTGGGACCCTATGATTGAGGCCTCCAAAATTGATGAGAATTGGGGCACGTTACATTATTAAATTTATTTCAAGTACGACGTATATGCGTCGAAAGGCTGTTGAAGCATTGGAATCGGGTATAATTTCCAGGCGAAAGATATTGGTTGAACTTGTACTGATAGGCTTGTCACATGCTCTTCAAAGCAATACTCGAGACCTTCCCCCAAGCTGAACATGAAACACTCAGAAGTTGCCCTTGCAACCGTATAAAACAGCATACGTGTTATCCTCCATGCCTATTTCAACGAAATTTCGTCTCAGGTATGTAATTTACAAATATGAATATCACCCCACACGTACATTTTATAAATAAAAATTTGGATGATATCTATATTCATAATCCACAATTAAAAAAAAATAAAAAATTGATTGATGGAAGTTTTCTCTGATTATGAACCTTAATCTAAACCAAAAGTACACCAACAGCTCCTCAATATTTGATTCACAAGTCGCTCTCAAATTTGCTTTCGGGCCAGCTTTGTGAAGTTAAATAACCTGACCCTGCTGTCTAACCGCAATGAATGAAAATATAGGACTTCTTAATACCACACTTTAAGTTTCGTTCAACATGCTCACCTTCAAGTTTCAAAGTTTGAAACTTCCCCCTAAAAGTCATGTTTCACCTTGTCTGTTGGTAAGACAATAAAAAGAAAAAGAATACACCGTTTGCCTCCCAAAATATTCATAAATTTCACCAAAATGTACCACGAATTATGTCAACCATAAACAAGGTCACGTGAAATACAAAGAACCGCAATTAAGTTCAAGAAAGAGATGGGATTTCCTGCTTATATGATTCCCAAAGTGTTAGGCAAGATGCTTTACACCACAGAAAAGAAAACGCCATGTGAGCACAAAACTTTTCAAAGTATGATGTTATACTATCCAAAACCGAAGATCTAAGTGTAGAAATTTTCGACCATAAATAACTCCGCATGAGGAGAAGCTCAGAAAGAAAGGCATGTGATAAAAGATTGACTCCCCATATATCGTCATCATAAGCCACGTGCGTCAAGTATTGAGGTGTTTGAGCTATATAGCATGATCAGGAGAGACTGATATATGTGCCATGAATCACCTCAGTACTACCGCAGAATAAAAAAGTCAGTCCTGCTTATTACGAGAAAGCCTTGCTCTATGTCTCAGCTCAGCCCTTTTCCACCTAACAATCAGATGGCACAACGAAAGAAGCGTATTTACCTGCAATATATAAGTAATTTTTTAATCAGAAAGATGCAGCTGCCACAAAGAATCATATCTTAATACTTGAGTAGGAGCAAAATGATTCGCAGACACATACCAAGATCACGATTGCAATAACCAGTAGAGGCCCTGACCAGAGTGTTGACAGAAATATTCCTTGCGGATCAAAATAGTTCTGGGTTGCAAAGCTCTTCCAGTTGTCTCCCAAAAATTTATTCAGCCTCTCAGCAAGATAAACACCACTCACTGCACAGTATCAGAAAAAACAGACTTGAAGTTCAGAAGAGACTTATTACAGGATAAACTAAAGGAATCTTATCTTTTCTTCCACCGGGGCACATAATTGCGGCACAAGCAACAAATGAGCATCTCATTTAAAAAAAGGTACCAAGCAGATGGTGAAGAGATTTTCATAAGCTTTCCGTGAAGGTTTATTAAGAAACACTCTTTATATCGAGTAATTTGCGAGAATGCAGAATTACTTTCTGTGGACAACTTGCAGAGGATGAAGTTGTTAAGGCTTTGAAAAGATGAATGGAAATATGGTCAGACTAAACTGTAGCTTTAACCATGATAAACTGTTTAAGATTATGGAGGAGATGGGTTAATGTATTTTTCAGAAGATTCTCATTGAAGAAAGTGCTTGGTGAATGTGGAAAAGTGCTTTGGCACCTCATACATATAAATAATGCTCACATGACACTGAGAATTGTGCCAACGATGAAGAAAATGAGCAGATGCGTCATGCTGTCAAGTTGGTGGCAGGCTTGGGCAAGAAATGCATGTTTTAACTAACCAAATTAGGTTATGATAGGAAGATTGATGATGGAAGCAAAATGTTTGCTGCAAGCATTGGCGGAAATGTGCAAGGACAAACAAGGATGTCCACATATATATGGTGAAAGCACATATCAGGTTTTCAAGAGAAATTCTACAAGAGTTGCTTCTGTACAAGCTATATAGAAGTTGTGTGACAAAGGCGTGACTTCACTTGGACATGTTAAGAAGAAATACATCAAGTACCATCTTTAAGTCCATACGTCTTTACTTCGCATAATGGCAAAGCTCACTACGAATAGTAAGGATGAAATCCCTAATAAGAACAGAAAGATAAGAGCCAGTGAGGCCTACTTATGTTACTACCATTCATTTATAACAGAAAACAGGATCTTCATACATCAAATACGTGCAAAGATTTCCAGCTGGGAGAAGCTGTTGAAAATTAAAGGAGTGCAGAATATTCTACCATTAAGGTGGATGAATTAATAATGTAAATCTGTATTAGCGCTTATATCTATGTATTTCCATTCCAACAAACATTCCTGGGGTGTGGAGAATCCTCCACCAGTAAAGCTATGGCTTAAGGGGTACAATATAGTCAGGACTATTCCGAATTTGGTAAAGCCAGGGCCACTTGTTTCAGACCAGACCAAGAACATACTGGCAAGGAGCGTTGCAATTTCTGTCTTTGTGGATTCTATACCAGGACAAGCTGACCTGAAAAGTCAATTTTAAAAAGCATTTACAATTTTAAAATCCCATGCAAGTCATATTCTCACTGGTGTCAATGCCATTTACTCAATGCTTTGCAGTGTATAAGAATCCCACGTTGGAAGGAGCAGGTTCAGAAACACTCAACTTATGGCAAAAAGTTAAGAAAATGAGGAATCAAAGTACACTTAATGCTGATCATTCATATTATAGCACAAAAATGCTGATAAAACTCATAAGTGGCATTTTGTTAGAACACTTTTTGGTAGAACACTTACACGTCAGGAGAAATAAACACATCTGGAAGTTGACACTCTTCCTTGAAATGATTACTATTATCAGCAACATTATATGGAATGAGATTAAGCAAATTAACCAAGGTTCCTGAAAAAAATGTCAACATTAATAATCATAAAATGATGAAGCAGTGCTTTAAATTTAATCATCAACACCAAGCGAACTTCAACAATATTTCAGAAACAAATATTGACAGAAGTGAAAATTTTAGGCAAGGCAATAATAACAAAATTTGATGATGTCCAGAGTCATCAAGAGCACTTGGCCACTATGATGAAGTGAGCAAATTCACATGCTCTATATCCTTAGCAACATATAAAGGGTCTAATGGCATCCATATGGATTGACAGATCACGTAAAAATGGTTTAACCACCAACTTGGGCTGAATATTAGCTCATCCAAGATGAAGTTAATCAACGGTTCAATATATTAGGGCCAATATGCGGTGTCTTCTCCAACATTTCTAAGATAGCATAGTCGGATATCCATGAGAACATGTGTTGTTAAGGATATGGGAAGCAAATTTTTCACCAAATTGCCTAACACCTAAATATACACTGATACGATAATAAAACCCCGTCACCATCCTCCAGACCAATATTACTATTAAAAACAGAAATGTAATTTGCCATGGAAACTCAGCTAAGTAGAGGTTGCCTTTACAAACCTCTACAAACAAGGGTTACAAGAACAAGCTTGACAGCAGCATTTGGTGCACAGTGATAAAGGGAGATACACAGTTTGCCACCTAAAGTTTGCCTCTTCACAGTCGATGCTGTTTCAGTGAAATTTATTCCTCTTGAAGCACGCGATACAGAAAAAAATAGGACAAAGATGGGCATCATACAGTTCGTCTGGATAGTTATAGCCAATTCATTCTCAAAGCTACATGTCACGACTCATTTGCTCCAGAGGAATTGAATTCTGCCTCTGGAAAAATGCTGAATTTATGGATTTATAGCCAAATTGACATAGGTTGCGAGAGTCTAGGAGGCAAAATGACACAAATCAAGCGCCACTGAGCAATGTGATACAAAAATATGAGTTTCCCGTGATGAAAAAAAAAAAACAAAAAAATTTAAAATTTAAAAATAAACCGGCACCTACATCAACAATATACGAAGGACCACGATCTTAAATTGACAAAAGTAAATCAAAACCAGAAAATGTGATTCCTTTCAGTCTCTGGCAATACAACTGCTACAAATGGCCGCACGAATTTCGCCACCGTATCGGTCCACCAGAATCAGAATGGTATTTCTATTTAAGTAAGCAATGCGAATTAACGGGAAAAAAAGAAGAAGAAGAGAAAAGGAGCAGAAACCGAAACCTTCCAATCAATCGCATGGAAAAACCCGATGAGGTTATCGTAGGCAGGCCGAAGTCCAGATCGGAGCTCGGCCGAGATCTTCTGGACGAGATCCGCCATCTGGTCCATGTGCTGGTCCATAGCCTTACTCAGCTCTTCCATCCTGTCCCTCCTTTCCTCTCCTCCTCACCACGCTCAAACGACGCGACGCCGGGGCTCGACGCGGAGCAGCGGCGCGGCGGCAGAAGTCAGGGAACGCTTCTTCTACGAGTAAAAAGAGTCAAGCTAATGCCTTGTGGAAGAGGCAGAAGTCGGGGATTTCACTGCCGCGGACGGCTCCGCCGGAAATTGCAGCTCGATTACGTAGCGCCGACGTCGGAGGTTCGAAGCGACGATCGTCTTCGTGGAGGTTCTCGAAGCAGCAGATCGATCCCGCAGGAAGAGGGGAGAGAGAGAGAGAGGGGGTAGCGGCAGGCGAGAACTCCAAAGTACCGTTTTCGTTAAAGCCGGCCCAAACCGGCCCGGCCCGACACGATCGTGGGCTAAGAAAAAGTGTAATGAGGCCCAACTCTATGGGCCCGTATTACGTATGAAGTGACCACTTCGTACACTTGAGAAATGGGCTTCGACGGATATGACTCGGACCGAACGTTTCTCAGCGAAGGCGGAACCCGGATGGGAACGCTCCAGGGGAACAGTTATGCTGCTCGTTATTGGAAAGGCAGCTATGATCTGCTTTATTTAGGCTATTTATTAGGCCGTTTACTTAGGAAGTTTTGTATGCATATCTTTTTATTGTGTAATCCTTGTATTTTTGGTAGTTTAGCCTAATTAGGATTTTGTTTGATAGCCGTATATTCTTATATATATGTTATGTTTCTATGGCAATGAATGATAGAATTCTCATTCCAAAATTCCTCAGTTCTTTTACATGGTATCGAGCCATGGTTGATGGAAAAAAGTTGAGGAGAGTTCTTGAACGAACAAGAAAATCTCTAGCTCTTACACACTTTGAATTCGAATGACAACTCGGGTAACCCGATTACCCAAATTCGGTTGAAGGGCGAGAATTATGAAGAATCGGCGCGAGCTATGCGGACTGCATTACGAGCCAAGAAGAAATATGGTTTTATTGATGGATTCTGTCAAGCAACCGGATGATTCGGAACTTGAAGATTGGTGGACGGTTAATTCCATGTTGGTTTCTTGGGTGTTTAATACCATTGAACCGACACTTCGCTCGACTATCTCTCACATGGAGAGTGTGAAAGATCTGTGGGAGGATATCAAACAGAGATTCTCAATTGGGAATGGTCCACGGATGCAGCAATCGAGATCGAGATTTGGCCAATTGTAGGCGGGGATGGTCAACCCATTGTGTCCTATTTCGGTAAACTCAAAATCTTGTGGGATGAAATAAATAACTATGATCAAATACCGGTGTGTGTTTGTATAGGTTACGGATGCAATTTTGCCATTGAATTGGAAAGAAAGCGTGAAGAAGAGAGTTCATCAATTTTTGATGGGCTTAGATGAAGAAGGATATGGAGTAGTGCGCGCTAATATTTTGAGCACCGAACCTTTGCCTAATCTGAATCGCGTCTATGCTATGGTTGTTCGGCAAGAGCGAGTGCGAACCATGACACAAACCAAGGATGAAAGAAGCAATCCCATGAGTTTTGCAATTCGGGCGGTGGTCAAAATTCAAGGGGGATAAAGATAAAATCCCTTTTTGTTCTAATTGCAATCGAGAGGGACATGATGCTGAAAGTTGTTTCAGCTGATAGGATATCCGAATGGTGGGCTAATAGACCACGTGGAACCTTTGCTGGACAAGGTAGTGGTCAAAAGCGCAATAATAGAGGTGGACGTAACAAGGGAGGAGGTGCTCGTGCCAACGTCTCACAAGCAACTGGAGTTGATGGTGGGCGAGGAGTTGTGACAGATTCAGATCGAAAGGGTCTTAGTGGATTGAATGATGAGCAATGGATAACTTTCTGGGAATGTTAAGTTCTCATCAAAATGGTGCCCATGAGAGGCCGACGTGTAAACAGGTATTTTTCCATGGATTATTGACACAGGAGCTTCCCACCATATGACAGGAACGTTGGCATTTTTGAGAGAATTGCATGACATTGTGCCATGCTTAGTCAAGTTACCAGATGGAGAAAAGACCATGTCAGTGAAAGAAGGAACTGTGTTGCTTGGAGGAGACTTGAAATTGCGATGAGTTCTTTTGTGCCCAATTTGAAATGCAATCTGATTTTTGTATCACGACTTCTTAATGATTCAAATTTGGTTTATCCAACTCACTAACAAAATATGTGCTATACAGGACCTAAATTCGAGGAACCCGATTGGAGCGGGTGAGCAACGTGAGGGGCTTTACTTTCTCAAGGGAGTGACTTCGGTAGATGCTTGCACGATGGCTCGATATGGGATCCTTTGAGCTTTAGCATAAAAGAATGGGTCATCCTTCTTCTAAGGTGGTGGAGTTAATTCCAGAAGCTAGCAAAATGGTTAGGAAAACCAATAAAACTTGTGAGGTTTGTTTTAGAGCAAAACAAACAAGAGAGATATTCTTTTCTAGTGACAAGCAAAAGATTGTTTTGAATTGATACATTGTGATTTGTGGGGACCTTATAGAGTTCCAGCTTCATGTGGAGCAATTTATTTCTTAACAATTATTGATGATTACCCTCGTGCTGTGGATATATTTGCTGAATGGAAAAAATGAAGTGGCTTGTGTTCTTAGGAAGTTTATTGCGATGGTTAGATGCCAATTTGAGAAAAATGTGAAAATCGTTAGAAGTGATAACGGAAGTGAATTTTTGTATTTGAAAGAATATTTTGAAGAACATGGGATATTGCATCGACTTCTTGTGTTGGAACACCTCAACAAAATGGCCGAGTGGAAAGAAAGCATCGCCATATCCTTAATGTTGCAAGAGCTTTTTGCGTTTCCAAGCAAATTTACCCATAGAATTTTGGGGAGAATGTGTACTCGCAGCTGGGTATTTGATCAACGGGACTCCATCTATATTATTGAATGGTAAAACCCCATATGAGATTATCTTTGGCCAACCTCCTTCTTACAAACATATTCGGGTTTTTGGTTGTTTGTGCTATGCGCATAATCGAATCGGGATAAAGATAAATTTGCTAGTAGAAGTCGTCGGTGTGTTTTTGTTGGTTATCCGTTGGGAAAGAAGGGGGATGGTGTATGATTTAGAAGCTGGTGAATATTTTGTATCAAGAGATGTAGTTTTTTTTGCTGAAACATAATTTCCATATGCTGATGTGAGAACAGTGTGATGAACTCATTAAAAATAGAGTTATGGAGTTGGGTGATGAAGTTGATGATTTAAAAGTGACTTGAGAGAGGAGCACACCGAAAGTATAGATAGAGAAAATGAGGTGAATCATGAAATGGAGGAATTGATCCTCACAAACAATGAGGACGTGGAAAGAAGTGAAGTCGTTGAAGAGTAGCTAGGCAAGGGACAAAGGGTCAAGCAAACCGTGCATTCGTTTGAAAAATTATGTGACAAATACCATCGGAATAAGCCCCTCGACATGCTCATCGCGATCTGATTCCTCGAGGCACGCCTTATTCTATAGCACGTTATGTGAGTTATGAAAATTTTATGGGCAACACCGGTGTTTCTTGGCAGCAATTGCTGTAGGACATGAACCAAACTCTTATGCGGAAGCAATTAAAGATGAACAGGTGGAGAGAGGCCATGAGTAAAGAAATACAGGCTTTAGAAGATAATGGCACATGGACAAATCGAAAATTTGCCACACAGGGAAGAAAGTAATTGGGAGCAAGTGGGTGTATAAAATTAAGTACAATTCGATGGAAGTGTTGAACAATACAAGGCGCGGTTGGTGATACTAGGAAATAATCAAGTTGAAGGCATAGATTATCGGGGAGGCTTTTGCTCCTACGGCAATGTGCACCGTACGCACCTTTCTTGTCGTTGCGGTTGCAAAGAATTGGGAACTTCATCAGATGGACGTTCAAAATGCTTTCTTACATGGCGATTTAGAGGAAGAGGTTTACATGAAAGATGCCACATGGATTTGCCTCTCAATCACCGAGGAAGGTATGTAGACTTTGGAAATCTCTATACGGTTTGCGGCAAGCACCTAGATGTTGGTTTGCGGGGTTGGTTGCATCTTTGAAAGCTTATGGATTTCAGCAATCATATTCAGATTACTCCTTGTTCACTTTTCGAGTTGGGACTGCTCAATTGAATGTGCTTATTTATGTTGATGATCTCATTATCTCCGGTAATGATATTTCCGTCAGGCAAAAGTTTAAGAACTATTTGAGTCGTTGTTTTCATATGAAAGACTTGGGGAAGCTGAAATTTTTCTTGGGGATTGAAGTGGCGAGAAACTCGGATGGCATTTCCTTGTGTCAACGTAAGTATGCGTTGGACATGATTTGCGAGGTCGGAATAGTGCTTTGTTCCAAGCCGGCTAAAACTCCTCTTGAACAAAATCACAAACTAGCCCTTACCGAGAGTGATGATGTAGACAACCTTGCTCCGGTATAGCGACTAGTGGGTCGGCAATTATTTAACAATAACTCGACCAATTGTGTTACCGTGTGCATATTCTTGCACAATTCATGCAAAGCAACCAAAAGAAAGCTCATTGAGAGGCAGCCGTGAGAGTTCTGTTATTTGAAAGGAAATCGAGGTCAAGGTATTATGTTGCGTGCCAATTGTGACCTCAAATTGTCTGCCCTCTTTGCCGATTCGACTAGGCTAGTTGTCTTTTGACGAGGCGATCTTTTGGCTGGATATTTGTTCTTTTGGGAGAATCACCTATCTCGTGGAAGACTAAGAAGCAATGATAGTGTCTTGCTCATCCGAAGCTGAATACGGGTCTATGAGTACTACCGGGTGAACTTAAGTGGTTGAAAGGATTATTGGATTCTTTTGGTGTGGCACATTTCTCAACCTATGCGCCTATATTGCTTGACGGTTAGACAACTTTACATATAGCCGCCAATCACATTTATCATGAGCGCACCAAGCATATTGAAGTGGATTGTCATTTTATTCGTAATGAGATACTTAATGGTAACATTCAAGCAGATTACATACATAGTTCAATGCAGCCGGTTGATATCTTCACGAAGGCATTGGAAAGGATCAATTTAACTTTCTTCTTGCAAGTTGGGCATCTCGAGGTCTCCATGCTCCAACTTGAGGGGGGTATTGAAAGGCAGCTGTGATCTGCTTTATTTAGGGCGTTTACTTAGGAAGTTTTGTATGCATATCTTTTTATTGTGTGATCCTTGTATTTTTGGTAGTTTAGCCTAATTAGAATTTTGTTTGATAGCTGTATATTCTTGTATATATGTTATGTTTCTGTGGCAATGAATGATAGGAATTCTCATTCCAAAATTTCTCAGTTCTTTTACACTCGTCTCTCCCCGCGCCCTTTCCTTTTTACTCATTTGAAAGATAGATGACTTCGGATGAATTCGATTGATGGCACGACAAAGATCTGCATCCACGACGCTGGTGTCGCATATGGAAAGCAACGGCCCCTGCGCGAGAATAGAGAGAGAGGAGAATGCGACAGTTGGGAGCGGCGGGGAATGCTCGGCCCATGAGTTCGCGCGAGAATCATGAGAACGACGAGAAACATATCAAAGAAAGTATTAGAGGATTAAGGTATGTTTCCGATGGCATGGTTAGTAGA
>CM024578.1:48555106-48895499 GCA_014182395.1 Eucalyptus sp. ANBG9806169
TGACAGGAGCAGTCCCTCAACTGAACGGAGTTTGGCCCCGCTGAACCTTGGCGCAGAATAATCTCACTGGTCCCTTGCCACCAGAGTTGGGAGATCTCAGCAGTATTCAAGTCATGAAGCTCCAGTTAAACAACATTGGTGGGGACATCCCAGGCCGACTTTATGCAGTTAGCGAGTTTAGCACAGCTGAATATCAGCTGGAATCTGCTGAGTGGTGCCATTCCATCTTCCCTTACAAATTGCTAGAACCTCACTACCTTGAATTTGCAGCACAACAATTTGAGTGGCTCAATACCCACTGGCATAGAGAGCTTACCAGGTTTATTGGAACTCCAGCTGGGGAAAAATCAACTTAGTGGGGATATCCCGACCATGCCACAGAGTTTGCAGATTGTTTTGAACCTCAGTAGTAATCTTTTCGATGGGAAAATCCCTGCTGCTTTTTCTCAGCTGGGCAACCTAGAGATTTTGGATCTCTCAAACAACCGGTTTTCAGGTCCTGCTCCCCTGTCATTTACTGAGATGGCGGCCCCTGACACAGTTGGATACTTTCCACACTCCTCTGTCGGGTATTCTTCCGACGTTTTAAAATGGTCCAAGTGGAATTTGGTGGAAACGGGCCTCATTAATGGGACAACACCGAGCCCTACTGGTATACGGAAAAAGAAACTCTGTTGCTGTGCCAATCCTTACTGCACTGGGCTCTGCTGTTTTTGCCGTGTTTGTCGTTGCAGTGGATTTGTTATATCAGTATCAAAACGCTTTTACCGTGTCAACGACGAGCACTTGCAATTAGGCGAGAACCTTCCTCTTCCTCAAGTCATCGACAGCAGCTTGTTGACTTCCAAGTGGTATCCACAGATCAAGTATAGACTTCACCAGGCCATGGAAGAAGTTTCTGATCCAACGAAAATCATTTTGAAGACCAGGTTTTCAAACCTATTATAAAGCAACCATGCCATCTGGAACAAAGCTACTATATCAAGAAGCTTAACTGGAGCGATAAGATATTCCAATTGGGTAGCCATGACAAGTTTGGACAAGAGCTAAGTCCTGGCAAGTTAAACAACTCCAATGTCATGACCCCACTAGCCTATGTCTTGACTATTGATAGTGGGTATCTCTTTATGAGTATGCGCAAAGGGCACCCTCTTCGATGTTTTGCATGACAGCTCTAACGAATTGGATTGGGCAAGCCGTTACAGTATTGCAGTTGGAGTGGCTCAGGGTCTTGTGTTTCTGCATGATTGTTCCTCCGGTCCAATTCTCCTGCTCGACCTTTCGAGTAAGAGCATTCTGCTCAAGTCCTTGAAGGAACCTCAAGTGGGAGATGCTCCCGAGCTCTGTAAGGTAATCGATCCATCAAAGAGCACAGGCAGTCTCTCTACTGTTGCAGGATCTATTGGCTACATACCTCCAGGTGATTTACTTTGAATTTTACTTATTCTGTTAACATTACTTTCGACGATCAGCAATTTGTTATACCTCCTCTAAGGTGACTGCGTTTTCTTGATAAAGTTACACATTATTAAGAATTATCGAAAGAAAATAGTCGGCGTATTTTTTCTCTACTGTGCTTGATTTAGTTCATCAAGCTTTTCTTATCAACGGTTTATCCATTGTCAATCTGGTTGATGCCATGCCATGGTTGCCTTTGGCCTCAAAACTAACCATTAGTTGTCCTCATCCCATGGCTCGCAGAGTATGCTTACACGATGAGGATAACGACAGCTGGAAATGTGTATAGCTTCGGGGTCGTGCTGCTGGAACTGCTCACTGGGAAGCGGCTGTAGCCAGGGAACCGAGTTAACGAAGTGGGTGTTAACTAACACTTCAAAGCAAGATAAGATGGGACCACATCCTCGATTTTAGTGTGAGCAGAACATCCTCACCGTGAGGAGCCAAATGCTTGCAGTTCTGAGAGTTGCTCTGGCATGCGTCAGTATATCTCCCGATTCAAGGCCGAAAATGAAGAGTGTACTCCGCATGCTTCTCAATGCTAGGTAAATCCTTGTCTAGCTAATGCACTACTGCTTACGTAAAAGAGGTGACCAAAAGAAGCATTGTCCTTTTGTTTTTTGTTTTTTTTTTAACGGGTTCTGTTTTGTGTAATATGGTTTGTAATAGAGAAGATTAGATGGAGGTACGATTTCTCTTGCAGCTACATACGTGTTTCAAAGTAAACCCTTCATGTCATGTAAAAAGTTATAAGGTGTTCTCATGGAAGACAGGCAAAATTTTGGGGTTGAAATTGATAATATTTCGAGCTTATTCAAGTCATATTAGCCTTCTTCAGCAGCTTTCTTCATTTTATGGGAGAGTTTCTTAAGGAACTGTTTCGGTTCTGTTTATCTCAGCATCACATAGCATCAAGGCTGATTCCATGGAAAATCACTAAGATTGTAGGTGTGCATCGGAGGCTTAGGGTGCATCGATTAGTTGTTGAGACAATAGCCTGACTGGAGAGAGGAATTTCGTTGTTGATTTCCTAGGCAACTGCCTCTTTATGAACTAGGCTCTGTTGGATAGTTCTGCTTGCAATCTTCAACATTACATTCTAGACTCATGAGGTACACCGAGGTATAAAACCGTCATCAGTTCTACCAACAGACAATATCCTGACAGAGGGTAACGGTCGAAAGTAAATCCGCCCTCGAAATTTTTACAAACTCACTAGAATGAATGCAAAAGTTGATTGTTACGAGCTCTCTCCGAGTCTGTCTGTTTCCCTAAACTTGGTTCTTCAGTCGGACAATGCTTTCGTCGGTAAACCTATTCCCGGAAAACGATTTACAAAATTCTGTTTCTACTGTCTGTTTGGCATGTATAGATGAGAAAATCATAAGCTTTTGAAAGAAATAATTTATAGATGGAGTAGAGGCGGACTGACGGCAGCCCAGATTCGGCTGCGCAGGGGGTCAGATTGAGCCATCAGAATCCCAGGGCCCCCAAGAACCTAAGTCCGGCCTTTGGATGATTCAATGCGCGTTTGACTGCGGGCGTCCATGGTTCTGCTCTGGCTGGTGGCAACAGTGTATGTAGAACAAATTTTCCGTCGACCTTACAGAACCCATGGCGTGATTCTTTTGGATATGGTCCATGTAGTCGCACTTTCTGGCACAATTCACCTTGCTTCAAATCATCATAGCCACTAGCCCAGCCTTGAACATCCCCTTTGCCATGGCATTGCACTTAAAAAGGCCGGAATTCATTTTTCCAACATCGCAAGGGTTTCTGATGAAGGATTTCTCAAGTAATGTGTAATGACCATACCACGAGGAGGTACAACATTCCACTTGCAATAAAGAGGTTCTCGCAATTCCTGTCTTATGCCTATCCCTGTCGTATCAATCACAAAAAAATGTGGGGAAAGATGGGCGCCGAGACGGTGTCTAGTTCAGAAGTTCTGCCTTATTATAAACTTTTTATTTTTTTTGGTCAGTCTGCCTTATTATAAACTTCGGTAGATAACTATTTTATGTTTTCTAGAAACATATTTCCGCACGGTTGCCATATACATATGCTTAATGAGGTCAAGAAAGGTAATTTTCTTCTTCTTTCACATGGCAATATATGCATGATCTTAGAATTCAGACGCAGGTTTCACATCCCATTATGTTACCTTAGCCAGTCTGCTACGTAAACCTCAAAAAACAGGTTCATCCTGCAGCATCCCAGCGCGAGTGATCATGCAAATGAGAGAAACTAGTAGCCAAAATCCATTCATTGAGGCAGCATTTGAAGAAGCATGACTTGATTAAAAGCTTGTTCAATACATCCACATGATACAATTCAATAGGCCCTTGCTCCGGTGGAATCTACTTTGGTATACGGAGTTCAATCAAGCAAATTAGCTCACTTTCTCCTGGAACTGATTCAGTTGATGCCAAAATTTGATAATCAAAGAAGGACAAAACTAGTTTCCAGGGCAACCAACATTCTCTTGAGAAAAATGGATGAGACAACATAAAGCCTTGTTTTTCAAATTATGTTTGATCAAAATGTAAGATCCTTTGGGTCCTCGATAATCTTGGCCAGAGTTTGCAAGAACTGAGCCAAATCAGCACCGTATATTACCCGATGATCTGCCGTGACGTTTACCTGATGTCATTTATTTTAGCTCAGTGTTAGAAATACTGATGAAGCTAAAAGAACTTAAACATGAACACCCAATCATAAAAATAATAAGCAGATGTCTTTCTTACCTGCATCTGATTCTTCATGCCAATCCGACCATCCTTTGTGGCCACAACTGTGGGCTGGGATGCACCAACAGCCATGATTGCTCCCTGCAAAGAGGCACATGTCAAATTTTTACACCATTCGTTGCATTTTCGAGAAGCCAGAGGAATTTTTGGTACAGTACTTACAGTTCCAGGGGGTAGAATGGCATCAAACCGATCAACACCAAACATTCCAAGGTTAGATAGAGTAAAGGTACCTGTTAACAAACCAACGATGATAAGAAACAAATCACAAAGATATCACAAAGATGCTATTAACAGTGAGCAAGCCATTGACCAAGAATAACTGTGGAGGGCCTGGCATGAAAAAAGGGTGCAAAGAAGTTAAAAATTTCTTCGTGAAGTAAGGAAACTCTGCCCACTCAGTTTGCACAAGCATACTGCAGTCAGGCAGGGAAACAGTTCTGCTGCCACTGTGGAGACTAGAAAATCAACCAGAGGGAAACAAGTGACATCACAACTCAAGCTGGGGTCATGGCATACCCTGCTTTCGAGACTGAGTGCAAAACATTGAAAAGAGGAAACCTTGAATTTAGAATGCTCCAAGCCGGAGCTAGCCAATAGACAGGAAGGACCTTCTGGGAACTCATAACAGGTACAGACCACTAACGATAAGCTGAGTACACATTTTCTCAGCTGCTACGGAAATCAAGAGATAAAATTAAAGAGACCCTACTCAGAAAAACTGCCATGAAGCAAACAGATATCTGAATCTGTTCAATTTGTTCTTGCCTCTTTCTCATTGTATCATCAACTAGGGCCAAAGCAAATGCTTAAGCAGATGAGAACAACTTATAACCAAGTACGCAAGGCAAGCAAAGAGAATTCTCACCATTTGCTCTTACCTCTTTCTCATTGTACTCTTCTACTAGGGCAAAGCAAGTGCATAAGCACAAGAGAACAACTTATAACCAAGAACTAAAAAGGCAAGCAAAAGAGAATCCTCACTACCCTAATTGTGCCATCAGCCCATTGCAATAATCATCTATCTCTCTATGGAATGAACCCCTCAACGTGAAACACTGGTTATAGTGAGATGCCACGATACTATTTTTTGTGGTGGGGGTATGGATATCTTCTTATTGTGCCAACGAAACAATTATTCACCACGAAATTCATCTAACAACATCAATCATATCCTAATCTCAGAAGTATAGAAGAAATTAATTCTTTCATCACAACCATGTCTTTAATTTTATGGTAAAAGTGACAAAAGCTCAGGAGTGTATGAAAAAAAAAATTGAATACTTTGCATCATTCTACAGTATTAGCTTCCAGGCTTATATAAGTTGATTGTCATCCAGAGGCATAATTCGTCAATGCTCTTTCTGGGCATAGGACTAATCTTTAGGTTTGTCTTTAGTTTAGAATATCAAGCACACCATTAAACTGTCTAGCTCTATTATCATGGTAAAGAAAAACTAAGATCTGTTTGAGCTGTTGGCAGAATTTTAGATTTTGAAACTTACTTTAATCCAAGAGTAAAAGAAACTCTCAAATCCCTGACCATCTATTTGACTGCACCCCAGCATGAAACGGAAGAATTGTCGCATGTGGGCCATTTAGTTATGGCCACAATCCTGAATAACTAAGCTTGTTACTTGAAGTTCTTCGACTTCAACAACACTTCCGTTTCCGTACATTTTATCTCAAATCAAAGAAACAAAAGCATTCTTAAAGTTTGAAAATCCAACCGGATTAATAAGCGCTACAATTACAGAAAGAATCGTGCGTATAATAAAGGGCACCATAAGATGATGTACGAAAGGAATGAATTATGTACTCACCAGTATTATACTCATGAGGTTGCAGTTGCTTGGCTCGGGCCTTGTCAACCAACTCCTTCCACTTTCTTGACAAAGAGTAGATATCCACCTAAACCAGTACATTACCATAAGCTCTCCCAAAATTTCCGGCAATTCAATAATAAATCAGAAAAACCACTACAAGGCAGATAATAGCAAATAGCAAATACTTTATCTGCATCCTGAAGCACAGGTGTGATCAGCCCCCCATCTATAGCAACAGCAACTGCAATGTTGATGCTACTGTTGTATGTAAAGCTCTTTCCATCTCTACAACTAGAATTGATGACAGGGTGTTTCACCAATGCAAGTGCCGTCGCCTTAGCAAGCAATGCTGACATTGTGACTCCCTTTGACTTGATCTATAAGACATACAACATCACAACATTATCAACAAAACATGTCTCTATTGGCAAACAATACCAAAGTAGACCACTCAAAACAAGAGAAACCGTGTAAGCATCCATCAAGTGCGTCGACACTCCACCTGCTATATATCAGCTAAGCACAAGGCACCATACTACAAGTAATGCAACACCGCAAATATAAGTTTAACTCAGGCAGAATCGTGGCTTTAATCTGGAACTTTGCTCTAATGACACAGCCAACCAAATAGTCATTCCAAGGTCAACGCATAGTTCATGCAGGAAAATGCTAAATTTGTCAAACTAACTGTCAATGGCAATCCAAAATGAACGGTTAAGGAAATTATCACTATCATAGTCCTAACATTACCTTCTTGTAAAGAGCATCAAGCGCATCCGTGGTGACAGTGTACCCAACTCTAAAAGTAGGCACACTCAAGCTCTCCACCATATTCCTACTCACCGCACCCTGCATCGTTGTGAATGGAACAACCGTGCCCAATTCAATTGCAGCACTCCTCTGTGGAGCCGCCACTGGTGCAGCCACTGCAGCACCAGCTGTGGCCGCACTTGCTGCATCCGCAGCCGCATTAGCAGCTGCTTCCACATCTTTAGCCACAATCCTTCCCATCGGGCCACTGCCTGCTAACATTCCCAAATCAACCTTCAGCTCTTTCGCCAATTTCTTCGCATACGGCGATGCCACAATGCGCTTGCCCCCTTCAGAAGCCGGGTGGACGGCCGAACCACCACCCGCAGCCACTGTCGGGGCCGCCTTTGTGACGGGAGCAGCGGGGGCCGCGGCCTCGACCTGCTGCTCCGGAGCCGGAGCCGCGGAAGCCTCGGGCGGCGGCGGCGAGGAGGACGAACCGTCCCCCGCCCGCGACCTGGCCTCGGCGATCTCCTCCTCGGTCTCGGCCAAGAGGGCGATGGCGGAGCCGACGGCGGCGACCCCGCCTTCCTCCACCATGATGGCGGCGAGGTAACCGTCGTAGAAGGTCTCGACGTCCATGTCGGCCTTGTCGGACTCGACGACGACGACGCTCTCGCCCTTGGCGAGCCTGTCGCCCTCGGACCTGACCCAGGACACGATCTTGCCCTCCGTCATGGTGGAGCTGAGGGCGGGCATGAAGATCTCCCGGATCTTGGACTGGATCGTGGGGCGGCCCTCGGCCCATTGCGGGGGTGGCCGGGGAGGGAGCTCCTGCGGGCGACGTGCAGGGAGGGCGGAGAGGGCAGGAACGGGGTCTGGAGCAGGCGAGCCATTCGAGGAAATGCGTCAGCGAAATGCGAGAGCTCGGCCCACAGTTCGCGAGCGCGCGCGCGAGAGAGAGAGAGAGACGATGATGACGATGAAAGGGCGCGGACGATGGGGAGCGTGCGTGCGATGTGGTTGCCGGTTGGGGGTTATTATTGCGACCGGCGTCGTCGTGTCGAGGGTGTCATCGAAAGCATCGAAAAAGCGGGCGAAGATTTCAACAACCTTTACCGGCGATAGTGATGTCGGGGTCTTTGCGTTTGGTTTGATCGACTCTCTGCATTGTCCCTCTCCCCTTGTGACACTCTCTTTCTTCTCCTTTTTTTTTTTTTTTTTCCTTTTATATTTTCATTTCCAACACCACTAGATTTCTCTCATTTTCTAATCCAGAAACACGTAACTGAGGACTGAGGAGACGATCCTACTACTAATCCTCTTAATTCCCGATTAAGTTTTCCATATTACAAAGGTGTCCAGAAATTTTTTGAACATCTTTTTGCGTATTATATTCCTCTCTCGACTTTCGATTTTTTTGGAAAATTATCCAAGAATTTCTAAAATTATTGTACGGCGGTCAATTTAATCTCAAATATTTTGAAAACTCGACCATTTAGTCCTAAACCTTTAAATTATATGCCAAACTAGTCATAAATCTTTTAACAAATGTCAATTTAGTCACTTTCAACTAATTTGGATTGAATATTGTCGACATGACACCTAGTTAAAGTTAATCATCCTATGTGACATGATCACCATTGACATGGATAATTTAACAAAATATTCCAAAACTTTTATTGATTTTTATTTTTTTATTTTCCTTTTAGACAAGGCCACCAACTACTGGCCGAGAGCCAATGACCTCCACCGGCCATTGAGCATGGATCAACAAGCACCCCCGGGCCTTGGTGAGGGTTAGCCTTCAATGGCAATGAGCAAGGGCTTGCAAGCCCTCACCATATATGACGAGGTGAGGCATCGAGGCCCTCACCGGCAACAATAAGGGCAAGCAAGGGTCACTACTCCCTCGTTGGGCTTGCGATGGCCTTGCAATCCCTCGCTAAACCAAGTGAGGGCCATGACTCCCTTGCCAATATATGGTGAGGCAAGGGTGTTGTGGTCCTTGCTCCCACAGCAAGGGTGACTGAGGGCTGTGATGCCCTCGTTGTGGACTACAAGGGCTTGCAATGCCCTCACGTAAGGCTCGACAAAGGCTACCATCCATTGCCTAGGGACGGCGACCTTGCTTAATGGTGAGTGAAGGTCATTAGCCCTTGGCCAATGGCCAATAGCCTCACCGACCATGTATAAAAAAAGGGGAAAAGAAAAGAAAAGAAAAATCAACAATAAATAAAATTCTGAATTAAAAAAATAAAAAATAAAAATTGTCTATGTTAGAACTAGCCTCACTACATAGGACAATTGGCACTGATTAGGTTGCACATGTCAGCGATATCAAGCCAAAATTAACCGAAAAGATTATATTGGGAATTTGTTTAAAGGTATAGAACTAGTTTGATAAATAACTTAAAAGTTTGTGACTACATTGGTACAATCGAAAGATTTAAGATTGAATTTGCAAATTTTCAAAAGTTGAAGATTGAATTGATAAAATTTAAAGGTTTATGATTGAATTCGTCATTGTATAATACATTTAGAACCTTTTGGAAATTTTTTTTTATTTTTTTTGTAAATGTTCCCATTGAATTTTTGGAATCGGTCTCGATGCCCTCCCGGCGTTGACTCCGACCATTTTCCCAATTAGAGTTCTGATTATGCGCTTGTCACGTGACTAATTAGTTTCCTTGTGAACTTCAAATCGGCCTTACAACACATGGTGAATTACATTTTGGCACATGTAGCAAGTTGCCCCCCTAACTTTTCAAATTTTTATTCTTAATGTTCCCTTAAAATATTGAGATGAGTTTCAAAATCACCTCGACGTTCATTCTAACGGTATCTAGTCTCCACCGAAGATCGACCTAGGCGACCTAAGCAAGGGTTGTCTTGCCCTCGCCTAGTAGTTGTGCTTGGCCTCTATCACTCGGATAGAAAGAACCGCATGCTAGACCATCTTCAGTAATAATAGAAATAATAAAATCATTTCTTTTGCTTTATACGTATTTTGCTTTGCATTCTTTTATGTGCTTCATGTGTTTTCCTATATTGCAAGCTCTAAGAGGTCATTTTTTTTTTTTTTTCAGATGACATCCAATTTTGGTCTATTGCATGATAATTTCGAAAGTTTGGATGGAGTCTAAATGCCACAATTGAAACGGAATTCAAAGATTGGATATTTGATAGATTATTTCTAATGTACAAGCTAGATTCGAAAAATTATTAAAAGTTGCCTTTTATGAAAATTGGCCAAAGTGAACACTGGGGAGGACATCAAAGCTTTGGCAGGGAAATTGCAAAAACTCAGGGACCAAAATGCAGTTCACTTTTATTAATGGATAGATTTGTTCTTTGTAAAAGGAGCTAATTAGTCACGTGACGAGCACGCGATGGAGCTTCGCTTGAAAAACGGCCGGAGTCAACCTTAGGGGGGAACGGCAACCGATTTGAAGCATTTGATTTAGAGGGCACATTGCAGAAATTTAAAAAGTCAGGGGATTATTTCCAATAAGTGCCAAAATATGGGGGCCAAAATGCAATTCAACCGTTAGAAGAGAGAATCCCCAGTGGAAGTTAAAAACACAACTGTACTTCCGTTCTGAAGCAACCACCGCTCGGCGTGCTTGAGCCGGAAGATGATGATGGAGATGGCGCAGGTGAGGCCTCGGCCGAGTGCGGCGCCATGGCCATCGTCCTTTCCCTTCTCCGCGAGCCTGAAGATCAGAGCAGATGCAACCGCCGCCTCTGCCGCCGCCGCGACAAGGGCAAGCAGGACGCGGAGCATCCAGGCGGCCTTATCTCCTTCAGTGTCATTCCGTCGAACAGCTGACGTGCAATCTTGCTCGAAAGGCGAACCCAGTAGTATCAGCGACGGGGCGAGAGGAGAGGGAAGGCGAAGGCGAAGGCGAGCAAGAAGAGGGTCTTCTTCTTGGACGTGAACCCTCTGTGCTACGAGGGAAGCACTCCCAGCTTGCACTCCTTCGCTCGCTGGATCTCTCTCTTCTTCTCGCAAGTCAGCCACAGCGACCCAGTTGTTGCTGTGAGTCACCAGCCTCTGTCTCCATCTCTCTCTGACTCTCTCCTCAATCCCAACTTTGATTGCGGATGTTGGTCTGCAGGTTCTTGATGGGGAAAGGGGCAGCGAGCATCGAAGACGGTTGTTACCTTCGTATAAAGCACGAAGGAGGAAATTCTCGAGGTATGTCTCGCCTTTGTTAAGATCTTCGCGGAGCTCAGTGGAAAGGTCTCATCAATCCGTCATAAATTTCCTCAAGGAATGCAATGTCCCGGTTTGTAAGCCTTTGAACCTATCTTTATCCTTTGAATTGTAGCAATAACTGTTGGGACTGTAGCAATCATTTATGTCTGAATTGTTTTTGTAAAGCAACTATTATGTTGGATCCCATATCTATGATTGGATGATGGTCTATATACGAAGAGAAACAGAGGAATCTGCTTGATGTACAGTGAGCATATTTCAAATATTTATCCATCCATGGTATGAAAGTAAAATATTCAAGTCTCTAGAATTTATTTTCTAATTGGGCAATTCCTTCATGACCAAAAGGAACAAACTTGAAACGGTCTATTGAAAATTCGTGTGTTATGCATTCCTTGTGGAATTTAGCAATGTTAAACTCCGTTAATTTGATGGACTTTTACAAAGATCCTGATATATTCAGATTCCCTGTTTCATTTGTTTAAACTTATCAGAGCACTAATCTTGTTTGGGAGTGATTATCTAATTATGACAAAGTGAAAATAGACTCACTTGGTTATCAGAAGCATTAGTACCAGAGATGTAAAGGGCTGCTTTTTTTTTTGTCACCTGGCTGTCTCCTGATCATGTCAATAGTTACTAATATTTTTTTAAGTGAATAAAATTTCGGGAATTCAATTGGTGATAACATGAAGTGATTCAGGTCATTAAAGTTGAAGACCATGAGGCAGATGATGTTGTAGCTACTCTTGTGGGGCAAGCTCTTCAAAAAGGGTATCGAGTAGTCATTGCCTCTCCTGATAAAGATTTTAAGCAGCTGATTTCTGAAGATGTCCAGATTGTTATGCCTGTGGATGAGTTACAGCGCTGGTCCTTTTACACTCTGAAGCACTATATCGAGCAGTATAACTGTGATCCGGATTCCGATCTGAGCCTTAGTAAGCATGTGCTACATTACTGTTTTTAGAAGTCAAAGACAATAACTAATTACTGCTTTAGAAATATGGAAGCAGGCTTAAAGTTTACGAATAATAAACCGTGAATCAAATTTCTTTTCTGCAGCATTTTTTTTCCTTTTTGTTGTTTAAGTATAGAATCAGATCACTGGTCATCCTTCACTACAGGTGATAACACTATGATCTAGATGAATGTTTATGTTCTACTGGGTAACTACGATGGGATCCACTACCTCCACACAGCTGTTCCTTTTTACACAGCCTATTTTTCTTTCTTGGGCTTCCAGAAACTAATTATTGGAATACTTCTTAGGATGCATCCTGGGTGATGATGTTGATGGTGTTCCTGGAATCCAACACCTGGTTCCAGCATTTGGTCGGAAGACTGCCGTCAAGCTGCTAAAGAAACATGGATCATTAGAAAATTTACTAAACACCGCAGCAGTTAGAACTGTGGGTAAACAATACGCACAAGAAGCCCTAACAAAGTATGCAAATTATCTGCGAAGAAATTATGAAGTTCTCGCACTGAAGAGGTACACCTTTTCTCACCTTCTCTGTTCCTCTTCCAATCTTGAGTATTTCGTTTCAGGCTATTGTGCTCCAGGATGTGATAAACGATATGTTACACAGGGATGTCAATGTTTTTCTTCAAGAGGAGTGGTTGGTTGAAAGAAATTCCGCTGGTGATTCAAGAAATTTATCTACCTTCCTCACATTGCTGGGAGAGGCGAAGCTCTATAATCGAAACAGACATCATTCTCCAAAGAATTTAAGCTCAGAAGGTTAGCACCTCTTTAAAATAGTTACTATATAACCTCTTTTGCAGACTTGGCCTATTCTTAGATGATGTTTCATTGTAGATGTTGGCCCCTTAGAACCAGAAAGGGAAAAGATTGGAGACTTGTCTGGTGCTTCCCTTAGCAATTTAACCCATAACCTTCAATTTCAAGGTTCTAGTGCTACTAAACACTGATTTTATACGTGTCATTTGAACTAGATTTTACAATCAATCTATCTTAGTCTAGACTTCAAATCAGTGAGCCCCATTGCATTAGCTAATAAAGGTGGAGCAAGGTGTCTCTTCTGCAAATTATTAATGCCAATACGAGAGCCATATGTTCTGTTATTCAAGGTATACTGGCATTCCTCTTGTTTTCATCCCGATGAACTTGTGTCCATCCTATGTATGCATGTATCAAGACATGCCAGTTAACTAGTGATCAAATTCTAGACATTATCTTGCCATATCAAGTTTCTATCTCTTCTTGGAATTTTCAGTTCATATCTAGTTTTGCAGCTTCACTGCTTGATTTTTGTTTTTTATCATTATACTTCCTTCAGATAGATGATGTTGAGGTGGAGAGTTGCACAACATCTTGTTGGCAACTTGGCATAATGGAAGACGGGATGTTCAAGGGAGAGATTAAAGTAAAAGATGAATTTGGGGGATCAATCTGGTTCTGAAATACACTGCAGTCAAACTCCACTTATCCAACCAACAGAGGTATAACGGGATTCTTTTTATTCCTGCCCTCCCCTTCCTCACGAGGCTAGTATATCTTCCGTGGAGGAGCAACTGGCTTTTGACAGATTAGAGTCATGCGGTGCAGCTGATTTCATCTGGTTCAAGTGGCTTCCATCGTGGTGTTACTTATTAATTTTGTGCTGTGGAATGGTGCATATGTTACCAAGGGATTTGAGCTTGCTATTCTTTGTATTGTAATAGCGATCGGCGGTAGATGCATATAGATGGGATATATCTCTTCTAACGAACTTGTTTTTGGCCGTCTTCCTATTGGCCATAAGAAGAAATCCATAGCCATGCTAATAAGCTTATCCCCAGCGCATTTTCCTGTTCTTCAGTCCGGTTTAGCCCAAAGGAAACCTCGTTCGTGTTTAGGACCAGCCTTTTATTTATGACTTCCGTGAGAACAGCCGTGAATTCATCACTCCCTTCTCATCCTCCTCCTCTTCGCGTGTTCTTTTGTTATTCTCCCTTTTTCACTTGTAAAGATGTTTACTTTGGGACCCTATGATTGAGGCCTCCAAAATTGATGAGAATTGGGGCACGTTGCATTATTAAATTTATTTCAAGTACGACGTATATGCGTCGAAAGGCTGTTGAAGCATTAGAATCAGGTATAATTTCCAGGCGAAAGATATTGGTTGAACTTGTACTATTAGGCTTGTCACATGCTCTTCAAAGCAATACTCGAGACCTTCCCCCAAGATGAACATGAAACACTCAGAAGTTGCCCTTGCAACCGTATAAAACAGCATATGTGTTATCCTCCATGCCTATTTCAACGAAATTTCGTCTCAGGTATGTAATTTACAAATATGAATATCACCCCACACGTACATTTTACAAATAAAAATTTGGATGATATCCATATTCATAATCCACAATTAAAAAAAATAATAAAAATTGATTGATGGAAGTTTTCTCTGATTATGAACCTTAATCTAAACCAAAAGTACACCGACAGCTCCTCAATATGTGATTCACAAGTCGCTCTCAAATTTGCTTTCGGACCAGCTTTGTGAAGTTAAATAACCTGACCCTGCTGTCTAACCGCAATGAATGAAAATATGGGACTCATTAATACCACACTTTAAGTTTCGTTCAACATGCTCACCTTCAAGTTTCAAAGTTTGAAACTTCCCCCTAAAAGTCATGTTTCACCTTGTCTGTTGGTAAGACAATAAAAAGAAAAAGAATACACCGTTTGCCTCCCAAAATATTCATAAATTTCACCAAAATGTACCACGAATTATGTCAACCATAAACAAGGTCACGTGAAATACAAAGAACCGCAATTAAGTTCAAGAAAGAGATGGATTTCCTGCTTATATGATTCCCAAAGTGTTAGGCAAGATGCTTTACACCACAGAAAAAGAAAACGCCATGTGAGCACAAAACTTTTCAAAGTATGATGTTATACTATCCAAAACCGAAGATCTAAGTGTAGAAATTTTCGACCATAAATAACTCCGCATGAGGAGAAGCTCAGAAAGAAAGGCATGTGATAAAAGATTGACTCCCCATATATCGTCATCATAAGCCACGTGCGTCAAGTATTGGAGGTGTTTGAGCTATATAGCATGATCAGGAGAGACTGATATATCGTGCCATGAATCACCTCAGTACTACCGCAGAATAAAAAAGTCAGTCCTGCTTATTACGAGAAAGCCTTGCTCTATGTCTCAGCTCAGCCCTTTTCCACCTAACAATCAGATGGCACAACGAAAGAAGCGTATTTACCTGCAATATATAAGTAGTTTTTAATCAGAAAGATGCAGCTGCCACAAAGAATCATATCTTAATACTTGAGTAGGAGCAAAATGATGCGCAGACACATACCAAGATCACGATTGCAATAACCAGTAGAGGCCCTGACCAGAGTGTTGACAGAAATATTCCTTGCGGATCAAAATAGTTCTGGGTTGCAAAGCTCTTCCAGTTGTCTCCCAAAAATTTATTCAGCCTCTCAGCAAGATAAACACCACTCACTGCACAGTATCAGAAAAAACAGACTTGAAGTTCAGAAGAGACTTATTACAGGATAAACTAAAGGAATCTTATCTTTTCTTCCACCGGGGCACATAATTGCGGCACAAGCAACAAATGAGCATCTCATTTAAAAAAAGGTACCAAGCAGATGGTGAAGAGATTTTCATAAGCTTTCCCGTGAAGGTTTATTAAGAAACACTCTTTATATCGAGTAATTTGCGAGAATGCAGAATTACTTTCTGTGGACAACTTGCAGAGGATGAAGTTGTTAAGGCTTTGAAAAGATGAATGGAAATATGGTCAGACTAAACTGTAGCTTTAACCATGATAAACTGTTTAAGATTATGGAGGAGATGGGTTAATGTATTTTTCAGAAGATTCTCATTGAAGAAAGTGCTTGGTGAATGTGGAAAAGTGCTTTGGCACCTCATACATATAAATAATGCTCGCATGACACTGAGAATTGTGCCAACGATGAAGAAAATGAGCAGATGCGTCATGCTGTCAAGTTGGCGGCAGGCTTGGGCAAGAAATGCATGTTTTAAATAACCAAATTAGGTTATGATAGGAAGATCGATGATGGAAGCAAAATGTTTGCTGCTAGCATTGGCGGAAATGTGCAAGGACAAACAAGGATGTCCGCATATATATGGTGAAAGCACATATCAGGTTTTCAAGAGAAATTCTACAAGAGTTGCTTCTGTACAAGCTATATAGAAGTTGTGTGACAAAGGCGTGACTTCACTTGGACATGTTAAGAAGAAATACATCAAGTACCATCTTTAAGTCCATACGTCTTTACTTTGCATAATGGCAAAGCTCACTACGAATAGTAAGGACGAAATCCCTAATAAGAACAGAAAGATAAGAGCCAGTGAGGCCTACTTATGTTACTACCATCCATTTATAACAGAAAACAGGATCTTCATACATCAAATACATGCAAAGATTTCCAGCTGGGAGAAGCTGTTGAAAATTAAAGGAGTGCAGAATATTCTACCATTAAGGTGGATGAATTAATAATGTAAATCTGTATTAGCGCTTATATCTATGTATTTCCATTCCAACAAACATTCCTGGGGTGTGGAGAATCCTCCACCAGTAAAGCTATGGCTTAAGGGGTACAATATAGTCAGGACTATTCCGAATTTGGTAAAGCCAGGGCCACTTGTTTCAGACCAGACCAAGAACATACTGGCAAGGAGCGTTGCAATTTCTGTCTTTGTGGATTCTATACCAGGACAAGCTGACCTGAAAAGTCAATTTTAAAAGAGCATTTACAATTTTAAAATCCCATGCAAGTCATATTCTCACTGGTGTCAATGCCATTTACTCAATGCTTTGCAATGTATAAGAATCCCACGTTGGAAGGAGAGCAGGTTCAGAAACATCAACTTATGGCAAAAAGTTAAGAAAATGAGGAATCAAAGTACACTTAATGCTGATCATTCATATTATAGCACAAAAATGCTGATAAAACTCATAAGTGGCATTTTGGTAGAACACTTACACGTCAGGAGAAATAAACACATCTGGAAGTTGACACTCTTCCTTGAAATGATTACTATTATCAGCAACATTATATGGAATGAGATTAAGCAAATTAACCAAGGTTCCTGAAAAAAAAAATGTCAACATTAATAATCATAAAATGATGAAGCAGTGCTTTAAATTTAATCATCAACACCAAGCGAACTTCAACAATATTTCAGAAACAAATATTGACAGAAGTGAAAATTTTAGGCAAGGCAATAATAACAAAATTTGATGATGTCCAGAGTCATCAAGAGCACTTGGCCACTATGATGAAGTGAGCAAATTCACATGCTCTATATCCTTAGCAACATATAAAGGGTCTAATGGCATCCATACGGATTGACAGATCACGTAAAAATGGTTTAACCACCAACTTGGGCCGAATATTAGCTCATCCAAGATGAAGTTAATCAATGGTTCAATATATTAGGGCCAATATGCGGTGTCTTCTCCAACATTTCTAAGATAGCATAGTCGGATATCCATGAGAACATGTGTTGTTAAGGATATGGGAAGCAAATTTTTCACCAAATTGCCTAACACCTAAATATACACTGATACGATAATAAAACCCGTCACCATCCTCCAGACCAATATTACTATTAAAAACAGAAATGTAATTTGCCATGGAAACTCAGCTAAGTAGAGGTTGCCTTTACAAACCTCTACAAACAAGGGTTACAAGAACAAGCTTGACAGCAGCATTTGGTGCACAGTGATAAAAGGGAGATACACAGTTTGCCACCTAAAGTTTGCCTCTTCACAGTCGATGCTGTTTCAGTGAAATTTATTCCTCTTGAAGCACGCGATACAGAAAAAATAGGACAAAGATGGGCATCATACAGTTCGTCTGGATAGTTATAGCCAATTCATTCTCAAAGCTACATGTCACGACTCATTTGCTCCAGAGGAATTGAATTCTGCCTCTGGAAAAATGCTGAATTTATGGATTTATAGCCAAATTGACATAGGTTGCGAGAGTCTAGGAGGCAAAATGACACAAATCAAGCGCCACTGAGCAATGTGATACAAAAATATGAGTTTCCCGTGATGAAAAAAAAAAAACAAAAAATTTAAAATTTAAAAAATAAACCGGCACCTACATCAACAATATACGAAGGACCACGATCTTAAATTGACAAAAGTAAATCAAAACCAGAAAAAATGTGATTCCTTTCAGTCTCTGGCAATACAACTGCTACAAATGGCCGCACGAATTTCGCCACCGTATCGGTCCACCAGAATCAGAATGGTATTTCTATTTAAGTAAGCAATGCGAATTAACGGAAAAAAAAAAAAAGAAGAAGAAAAAGGAGCAGAAACCGAAACCTTCCAATCAATCGCATGGAAAAACCCGATGAGGTTATCGTACGCAGGCCGAAGTCCAGATCGGAGCTCGGCCGAGATCTTCTGGACGAGATCCGCCATCTGGTCCATGTGCTGGTCCATAGCCTTACTCAGCTCTTCCATCCTGTCCCTCCTTTCCTCTCCTCCTCACCACGCTCAAACGACGCGACGCCGGGGCTCGACGCGGAGCAGCGGCGCGGCGGCAGAAGTCAGGGAACGCTTCTTCTACGAGTAAAAAGAGTCAAGCTAATGCCTTGTGGAAGAGGCAGAAGTCGGGGATTTCACTGCCGCGGACGGCTCCGCCGGAAATTGCAGCTCGATTACGTAGCGCCGACGTCGGAGGTTCGAAGCGACGATCGTCTTCGTGGAGGTTCTCGAAGCAGCAGATCGATCCCGCAGGAAGAGGGGAGAGAGAGAGAGAGGGGGTAGCGGCAGGCGAGAACTCCAAAGTACCGTTTTTCGTTAAAGCCGGCCCAAACCGGCCCGGCCCGACACGATCGTGGGCTAAGAAAAAGTGTAATGAGGCCCAACTCTATGGGCCCGTATTACGTATGAAGTGACCACTTCGTACACTTGAGAAATGGGCTTCGACGGATATGACTCGGACCGAACGTTTCTCAGCGAAGGCGGAACCCGGGATGGGAACGCTCCAGGGGAACAGTTATGCTGCTCGTTATTGGAAAGGCAGCTATGATCTGCTTTATTTAGGCTATTTATTAGGCCGTTTACTTAGGAAGTTTTGTATGCATATCTTTTTATTGTGTAATCCTTGTATTTTTGGTAGTTTAGCCTAATTAGGATTTTGTTTGATAGCCGTATATTCTTATATATATGTTATGTTTCTATGGCAATGAATGATAGAATTCTCATTCCAAAATTCCTCAGTTCTTTTACATGGTATCAGAGCCATGGTTGATGGAAAAAAAGTTGAGGAGAGTTCTGGAACGAACAAGAAAATCTCTAGCTCTTACACACTGAATTCGAATGACAACTCGGGTAACCTGATTACCCAAATTCAGTTGAAGGGCGAGAATTATGAAGAATCGGCGCGAGCTATGCGGACTGCATTACGAGCCAAGAAGAAATATGGTTTTATTGATGGATCTGTCAAGCAACCGGCGGATGATTATTTGGAACTTGAAGATTGGTGGACGGTTAATTCCATGTTGGTTTCTTGGGTGTTTAATACCATTGAACCGACACTTCGCTCGACTATCTCTCACATGGAGAGTGTGAAAGATCTGTGGGAGGATATCAAACAGAGATTCTCAATTGGGAATGGTCCACGGATGCAGCAACTGAGATCAGATTTGGCCAATTGTAGGCAGGATGGTCAACCCATTGTGTCCTATTTCGGTAAACTCAAAATCTTGTGGGATGAAATAAATAACTATGATCAAATACCAGTGTGTGTTTGTATAGGTTACGGATGCAATTTTGCCATTGAATTGGAAAGAAAGCGTGAAGAAGAGAGAGTTCATCAATTTTTGATGGGCTTAGATGAAGAAGGATATGGAGTAGTGCGCGCTAATATTTTGAGCACTGAACCTTTGCCTAATCTGAATCGCGTCTATGCTATGGTTGTTCAGCAAGAGCGAGTGCGAACCATGACACAAACCAAGGATGAAAGAAGCAATCCCATGAGTTTTGCAATTCGGGGCGGTGGTCAAAATTCAAGGGGGGATAAAGATAAAATCCCTTTTTGTTCTAATTGCAATCGAGAGGGACATGATGCTGAAAGTTGTTTCCAGCTGATAGGATATCCAGAATGGTGGGCTAATAGACCACGTGGAACCTTTGCTGGACAAGGTAGTGGTCAAAAGCGCAATAATAGAGGTGGACGTAACAAGGGAGGAGGTGCTCGTGCCAACGTCTCACAGGCAACTGGAGTTGATGGTGGGCGAGGAGTTGTGATAGATTCAGATCGAAAGGGTCTTAGTGGATTGAATGATGAGCAATGGATAACTTTACTGGGAATGTTAAGTTCTCATCAAAATGGTGCCCATGAGAGGCTGACAGGTAAACAGGGTATTTTTCCATGGATTATTGACACAGGAGCTTCCCACCATATGACAGGAACGTTGGCATTTTTGAGAGAATTGCATGACATTGTGCCATGCTTAGTCAAGTTACCAGATGGAGAAAAGACCATGTCAGTGAAAGAAGGAACTGTGTTGCTTGGAGGAGACTTGAAATTGCGATGAGTTCTTTTTGTGCCCAATTTGAAATGCAATCTGATTTTTGTATCACGACTTCTTAATGATTCAAATTTGGTTATCCAACTCACTAACAAAATATGTGCTATACAGGACCTAAATTCGAGGAACCTGATTGGAGCGGGTGAGCAACGTGAGGGGCTTTACTTTCTCAAGGGAGTGACTTCGGTAGATGCTTGCACGATGGCTGATATGGGATCCTTTGAGCTTTAGCATAAAAGAATGGGTCATCCTTCTTCTAAGGTGGTGGAGTTAATTCCATAAGCTAGCAAAATGGTTAGGAAAACCAATAAAACTTGTGAGGTTTGTTTTAGAGCAAAACAAACAAGAGAGATCTTCTTTTCTAGTGACAAGCAAAAGATTGTTTTGAATTGATACATTGTGATTTGTGGGGACCTTATAGAGTTCCAGCTTCATGTGGAGCAATTTATTTCTTAACAATTATTGATGATTACCCTCGTGCTGTGTGGATATATTTGCTGAATGGAAAAAATGAAGTGGCTTGTGTTCTTAGGAAGTTTATTGCGATGGTTAGATGCCAATTTGAGAAAAATGTGAAAATCGTTAGAAGTGATAACGGAAGTGAATTTTTGTATTTGAAAGAATATTTTGAAGAACATGGGATATTGCATCAGACTTCTTGTGTTGGAACACCTCAACAAAATGGCCGAGTGGAAAGAAAGCATCGCCATATCCTTAATGTTGCAAGAGCTTTGCGTTTCCAAGCAAATTTACCCATAGAATTTTGGGGAGAATGTGTACTCGCAGCTGGGTATTTGATCAACAGGACTCCATCTATATTATTGAATGGTAAAACCCCATATGAGATTATCTTTGGCCAACCTCCTTCTTACAAACATATTCGGGTTTTTGGTTGTTTGTGCTATGCGCATAATCAGAATCGGGATAAAGATAAATTTGCTAGTAGAAGTCGTCGGTGTGTTTTTGTTGGTTATCCGTTGGGAAAGAAGGGGTGAGATTGTATGATTTAGAAGCTGGTGAATATTTTGTATCAAGAGATGTAGTTTTTGCTGAAACATAATTTCCATATGCTGATGTGAGAACAGTAAGTGATGAACTCATTAAAAATAGAGTTATGGAGTTGGGTGATGAAGTTGATGATTTAAAAAGTGACTTGAGAGAGGAGCACACTGAAAGTATAGATAGAGAAAATGAGGTGAATCATGAAATGGAGGAATTGATCCTCACAAACAATGAGGACGTGGAAAGAAGTGAAGTCGTTGAAGAGTAGCTAGGCAAGGGACAAAGGGTCAAGCAACCGTCTGTTCGTTTGAAAAATTATGTGACAAATACCATCAGAATAAGCCCCTCGACATGCTCATCTGCCCGATCTGATTCCTCAGGTACGCCTTATTCTATAGCACGTTATGTGAGTTATGAAAAATTTTATGGGCAACACCGGTGTTTCTTGGCAGCAATTACTGTAGGACATGAACCAAACTCTTATGCGGAAGCAATTAAAGATGAACGGTGGAGAGAGGCCATGAGTAAAGAAATACAGGCTTTAGAAGATAATGGCACATGGACAGTCGAAAATTTGCCACCTGGGAAGAAAGTAATTGGGAGCAAGTGGGTGTATAAAATTAAGTACAATTCTGATGGAAGTGTTGAACAATACAAGGCGCGGTTGGTGATACTAGGAAATAATCAAGTTGAAGGCATAGATTATCAGGAGGCTTTTGCTCCTACGGCAAAACTGTGCACTGTACGCACCTTTCTTGTCGTTGCGGTTGCAAAGAATTGGGAACTTCATCAGATGGACGTTCAAAATGCTTTCTTACATGGCGATTTAGAGGAAGAGGTTTACATGAAGATGCCACATGGATTTGCCTCTCAATCACCGAGGAAGGTATGTAGACTTTGGAAATCTCTATACGGTTTGCGGCAAGCACCTAGATGTTGGTTTGCGAAATTGGTTGCATCTTTGAAAGCTTATGGATTTCAGCAATCATATTCAGATTACTCCTTGTTCACTTTTCGAGTTGGGACTGCTCAATTGAATGTGCTTATTTATGTTGATGATCTCATTATCTCCGGTAATGATATTTCCGCTGTGCAAAAGTTTAAGAACTATTTGAGTCGTTGTTTTCATATGAAAGACTTGGGGAAGCTGAAATTTTTCTTGGGGATTGAAGTGGCGAGAAACTCAGATGGCATTTCCTTGTGTCAACGTAAGTATGCGTTGGACATGATTTCTGAGGTCGGAGTGCTGGGTTCCAAGCCGGCTAAAACTCCTCTTGAACAAAATCACAAACTAGCCCTTACCGAGAGTGATGATGTAGACAACCTTGCTCAGTATAAGCGACTAGTGGGTCGGCTTAATTATTTAACAATAACTCGACCTGAATTGTGTTACCGTGTGCATATTCTTGCACAATTCATGCAGCAGCCAAAGAAAGCTCATTGAGAGGCAGCTGTGAGAGTTCTGTGTTATTTGAAAGGAAATCCAGGTCAAGGTATTATGTTGCGTGCCAATTGTGACCTCAAATTGTCTGCTTACTGCGATTCTGACTAGGCTAGTTGTCTTTTGACGAGACGATCTTTGACTGGTTATTTGTTCTTTTGGGAGAATCACCTATCTCGTGGAAGACTAAGAAGCAACAGATAGTGTCTCGCTCATCCGCTGAAGCTGAATACAGGTCTATGAGTACTACTGTTGGTGAACTTAAGTGGTTGAAAGGATTATTGGATTCTTTTGGTGTGGCACATTCTCAACCTATGCGCCTATATTGTGACAGTTAGACAACTTTACATATAGCCGCCAATCCTGTTTATCATGAGCGCACCAAGCATATTGAAGTGGATTGTCATTTTATTCGTAATGAGATACTTAATGGTAACATTCAAACAGATTACATACATAGTTCAATGCAGCCGGTTGATATCTTCACGAAGGCATTGGGAAATGATCAATTTAACTTTCTTCTTCGCAAGTTGGGCATTCGAGATCTCCATGCTCCAACTTGAGGGGGGTATTGGAAAGGCAGCTGTGATCTGCTTTATTTAGGCCGTTTACTTAGGAAGTTTTGTATGCATATCTTTTTATTGTGTGATCCTTGTATTTTTGGTAGTTTAGCCTAATTAGAATTTTGTTTGATAGCTGTATATTCTTGTATATATGTTATGTTTCTGTGGCAATGAATGATAGAATTCTCATTCCAAAATTTCTCAGTTCTTTTACACTCGTCTCTCCCCGCGCCCTTTCCTTTTTACTCATTTGAAAGATAGATGACTTCGGATGAATTCGATTGATGGGCACGACAAGATCTGCATCCACGACGCTGGTGTCGCATATGGAAAGCACGGCCCCTGCGCGCGAGAATAGAGAGGAGAATGCGATAAGTTGGGAGCGGCGAGGGAATGCCCGCCCATGAGTTCGCGCGAGAATCATGAGAACGACGAGAAAACATATCAAAGAAAGTATTAGAGGATTAAGGTATGTCGATGGCATGGTTAGTAGATGCGCGAATGAGGGTTCGAATTTATTTAGATGTTCGATGTTCCGAGGTAGATCTTTGGATTATGAAGCCGGGAATTCCATTGTCGAGTCCGTTTGAAGGCATTCTAGCGAAGTCAACAGCAACGGAGGATATCTTGTGGAGTATGAAGTTTTTTAACATATAAGAGACAGACAGCCCACTTTTTTTCATGGCCTTTTGTGATTGAAGACAGAATCTACGAGTAAAAAGAGTCAAACTAATGCCTTGTGGAAGAGGCATATCGTGTACATTATACACCAGCAGGAAGGTTCGTTCCTATCAAGATGTGCTTGAAGTGCTGGAAAGGATGAAAGGATATACACTTCTCTGAACATGGATGAATGTCTATTGTGTCACTTGGTGCCAAATCCACTTGGTCAGGCTAATTCCTGGTCGAAATTTCAAGGATAAGGAAATTTTTTTCAAGACGTAAGAGGAGAAATGACCATTTATAGAAAATTACTGAAATATGAGGCAATCAAGAGTTAATGGCACGGTAGAATCGTGAATACTGCCATGCCCGCATGCGGTTAAAATTTGCAAGATAAATTTACACTAGTAAGTCATGAGAATTGTGAAGCATCATGAAATTCCGTGGAAATTCTGATCTTAATTAACACAGATCCTTCAACTTAAGTGAAATCTTTCTGAAAAGAAGCAGGGTGACAACAGAACCTACTAAGTTACATTAAAGAAGGCACAGCAGGGAGTAGACCACTTATAGAAGAAGAAGAATCACTCATTAGGCTTGGGATCAAGACTATAATGGGAGGTTCAATTTCTTCACACATGATGTCATTCACTGAACCGCTAGAAACTGAAATAATAAGATGCAAAAATGAGAAAATTAGATGATCCAGATATATCACTACTATTGCACATACAGTATTTCTAGTATGGACAACAAGATTCCAGGATATTGTCCTCCGAAACCAGATGTATCTAATGAAAGCCATTTGACAAGGTAAAGCTTGCAGAGTTTTCTTGTACTTCGATAAATTTTACTTTATTTTAAATGAGATAGTCAGTATCTTAGACTTGCAGATGTCTTCCTTGAAACTTCAGTTAGATAATGTGCAGAAGTCATAATAGGATTTGTAATTCATTATCATTTAGCAATAAGATGGCCTGATTATCTGCACTTATAGTGCAAGTGAAAGCGGAAGAAAAATGAGCATATTTTGCTTTGTTAAGACGTCTGCAAGAGAGATATACGACCATGAAAACTTTTTAGCAGAGCTTTATCGTTCCAAAGATTTCTTCAAGGATAGAACCCATCAATCACTCAAGATCCAGATAAGATTCAACATCAAGACCCAGTTGTTATCAGTCTCCATAGTACTATCATCTCACCCTTGCTACTTGCCAAACGTAAGATATCGGATAAGGTAAAAATTATGATCATCAATCTTCATAAGCTGAAGAGAGTTTGGAGAGATCAATTATAGGCCATGAACTTGAGGATAACGTTAACCAGAACAATTTTGAATTCACCGTCAGCTCCTCCGGAAAGTTTAGTAGATTTTGACCTGCCGGCAGCATTTTATATCGGCGTTAAATGCAAGCAAATAGCGCCTTTTTCATGAATTTCCCCCGCAGAATTGTTAGAACGATGAAAACCAATGACATGAAAATCAGCGGGCCATCAAAAGCCTCTACCCCAAAACACTTGAGCGACACAGCAGCGGAACAAAAAAATGAGAAATTGATCTCACAATTAAAATGATTTTCTACCCATGTCAAGTTAGAAGTGGACCTTTTACATTTGAATGGTTGTAGGAAAAGAAAAAAAAGTAAGAAAAAGGACCTTTCTCCAAATATAAGACCGGGCACTCGCCACCATGAAAATGTTAAGACTAAAATTCTTATATTGATGTTTGACAAATCAAGCAAAAATAGCGTAAATATGTGCAAACAAAACCTGACCAGATGTAGTATACACGGTCCTTTCATTTTAGCTGCGCATGAGATATAACGAACACATTTTTGTCTTAGTTAAACATAGACAGTTGGAAATAACCATGAAACAGAAAAGTACTCGTCCCATAAGCATTTTCTGTAGCCGAAGAAACGTCATTACCACAAGCTATCGAATCCTCATGCATTATTTTATATCTTCCGGAAGTTTTTTTTTTTTTTTTTTTTAATGTCTTTTCCGTCAAACCAAATTTAAATGACGCAAGTAGCAATATTTAAAACAAATAACACACACACACAAAAAGGCGCCCAAATGAGTTATTACCAATTTTTCTTTCTTTAAATTGCAATTAATGTTGAGCTTTCTCTTTTATAGCATTTCGAAATCGTTGGTGGAACTCATTTAGTGTTCATCGAGCGAAACTTTTCAAAACCTACGAACTTCAACGAGTAGAATTATCAAGGATTTTTTTTTTCCGTGGCTTTCTAGCCTCAAGATATGCATAATGTCGAACTGGGATATTCAAATCTATATAGTAACAAATAAAAATGAATATCATTAGTTGATTAAATCACCATCCCGGAGAATAAATGCTCGATATAACAAACGTACCCAATCTTAATAATCAAACCATATGTATATAGTAAATCTAATTTATTGCCCCATATAGAATCGCATTCTTAATAGACAATATGAACTTCATGGTAAACTAATTAATTTTTACTCTAATGCATTCTTAATAGACAATAGTGAACTTTAAGGTAAACTAATTAATTTTTACTCTAATCTTATCGATTTTCTTATTTATTTATATCAAAATCAGTCATAAATTCAATCCGCTGCTCCATACGACTTCTCCCCTTTTATCTTCTTATATATAGAAGTGAGCCAAATCTGATTCTGGCGGTGTTCTAGCACGTATCGTACGGCGTCGAACTCTTGTATCAGGGTAGTGCGCGGATATCAAGTATGAAAAAGCTTTGATAACAGCACACTTTTATCAGATAGAATGGAAGTAGTAGTGAAATTTGGAGAGTTACGATAGGAAATAGAGATTCCATATTTGTATCAGAATCGGCGAAATACAAATCCGGAACCAAGCCGCGAAAATCACGGGAAAAAACAGAAACCTTGGATCCGGGAATAGTCGGGCAATGCAGCCGAGCAACACTGCAGGAACAAAAGGAGCATGCTAGGGACTGGGGGGAAAAGAGAGGAAGATCATCGCAGCTAAGGTACATCCAGATGCCTAGGCTTCGAATCAATGTCCACCACCAGCCATGAGGGCGGGCATGGAAGCTTGTGCTGGTGGGTTCGGAAGCATGAACAGAGCCATGAGAGAGCTGATGACTGCCGCAATGGCACCCATGATGAATGCCGGCAGGTTCCCTCCTCCGAATGCCTGGTCGATCTTCCCACTCACCACGGACACGAACATCTACAAAACCAAATTAGAAAGCACAGAAACGAAATGTCTCAAGTTAATCATCATCCGAGGCATCTAATCGAATAGAATCGTCAAAACTGAAGGTGCTGCTCTTTTGGCTACGCAGAGAACGATACTTCTATGGGACGACAATGTGTCTTTCTCGGGATGCATAAGAAAGACGGAAGGTTTGTATACGTAAACTGGCATGTTCTTAGGCAAGAGAGGATTGTGATGTTATCGTAAGATGTCTCACATGCGATTGTACGAGGAAGATCCAAAAGTGAGTATGTCAGTATCATAAAAGTAACATGATGAGAACGTCTCATTTCCTCACGTGGGCTCCTGCAGAATTATAAATGCCTCGAAAGGTGTCCTTGGTGATTTTCTTATCTATTTCTTTCAAGTACGAAACGGCCAATACAGATGGACGTAATTAAATAAAAAATTAGAGCATATTCAAGTGATGCAAGTTGAGATTCGATTGTGCTCTCTTGTTATATTTACCTGCGGGATGACGATGGCCATATTGAGAACACCCAAAGAAAGCCCTGTAAGGTAATTGATGATCATGTGACAAATTCATCAGTTTTAATCTGGCCGAAGAAGCTGAAAAAAAGAGAACGAATTATTTCACACAAGAATGGATGATTCCTTCACCTTGGCCAGCGCCACCGCTGGATGAGTAGATCGATGCCAAGGCAAATGGAATGCTGTATGTGACCTGCGCAACGGTGGACGGAGGGGAAGGTTAGTGAACTGGTTGCTCCTGTTTGATTCCATCGCTAATGGAAAGTAGGAATCGAAGAAGGGATACTCACCGAGAGTGGGATACCGAGGACGGAGAAGATGCCGAAAGCGGCCGCCTTGATGTTGCTGGGGGGCTTGACCAGGCCGTGGATTGCCCGGTACGCCTCGGCCGCCCTCGTGACGGGGACGGTGCAGGCCAGGCCGACAGCCAGGATGAAGTTGACGATGGCCCACCACCTCTTGACGCCGCCCACAAGCTTGCCCACGGGCTCGACCGCTAGAGAGGCGAAACCGAGGACCACCGAGTTGATCAACAAACCCATGGAGCCAGCGCGGACACCGAGGTCGTAGATCCGCTCTTGCTCGGGTGTCCCCTGCGCTTTCCCGCCGTACACCTCGAGGCCCATCCAGTCGGTGTCGTAGAGGATGAAGGGGAACCACGCGACCCAATTGAGGGCGGTCACGAGGTAGAGCAGCCACATTGGTTTGGACAGGTTCTTGAACGCCGTGGTCACCTCACTGCGGAACGGCGTCATTGGCTCGGCCTCGCTGGTGACCACATCCTTATGCGGGTGCACAGTCTCCTTGATTGAGCAGACCGCGATGGCCGTCACGGTTACGAGAAGGACGATGTCGATAAGGAAGCAGGTCTTGAGGTTGGCGCAGTAGGTGTCGCACGCGACCGTGGCGGTGAAGGGCAGGAACTTGTGGAGGTTGGAGACGGAGCCCGCGGCATAGCCGAGGACGTTCCCGACGGCCATGAAGAAGGAGAAGAAGCCGTTGGCGACGCGCATGCGCTTGTGGTTATGGCCGGAGAGGTCGGCCAGGAGGGCGCGGCAGGGGCCCTGGAGCATGTTGTTGGCGACGTCGAGGATCCAGAAGCCGACGACGAAGATGGCGACGGCGCGGGGCTTCATCAGCGCGTCGATCTTGTCGCCGGCCATGTGGCCGAGGTCGGCGGCGAAGCCGATGAGGAAGACGGAGACGGCGACGAACCCGGCGCCGGCCACGATGAAGGGGCGGCGGCGACCGAACCTGTTCTTGGTGCGGTCGCTGAAGTAGCCGACGATGGGCTGGACCAGGAGGCCCGAGATGGGGCCGCAGAGCCAGATGAAGGACGTCCACACGTGCGGGATGCCGAGCTGCTGGCTGTAGGGGGTCAGCAGGGAGAGCTGCAGCGCCCACCCGAACTGCACCCCGGCCGCGATGGACGCGACCACGATGATGTTCCACAGCGGCGCCATGGTCTCGCCATGACCTCCGTGCTCCATGCTCGCTAAATCACCCTGCTAGTCTCACTTTCGTGATATATAGAGTCCTTCCTGAGCTCCCTTCGATCTCCTCCTCGACGACGTTTCGACTGCGACGGGACAGACAATACGAGAGCGGCAGAGACCCCAGAAACCACCCTGCGAATCTCCTCCTCTCCCCTTCTCTCTAGTCCTCCCTTTATTCGTTGCTCGGAGCAGATCCTTTTGGGGAAAATATCATTTCGGTCAAATATGGAAACGAGCTCCTTATAAAGGAAAGAGATCGAAGAGAAGGGATAGAGATGAACGTGAGGGAGCGGTGGACACCGGTCCTCCGCCACCCTATTTTAGGAAGGCGTTTCTGGCAAGGGATAAGGATCCAGCCCGATGGCCTGGATCCGTACGAATAACCAACCCCATGGCTATATTTGGCACGGTAGGATTCGGACCTACCTCTCCCCATGAATGCCATTCTGGGAGCGCATGGCAGCGTTTTTGCAGGGCCATTTTCCTTTTATTCGTCCTTTTACTTGCTCTTGCCATTCCAAGCGCGGAGGTTACAGGAATACTTTTTGGCACTGTCCCCAAAAAGTTGACCAGAAGATTAGCTGGAGCCCCAGACAAAAAAGGTGGCGTCCTCATAGGATGTGATACGACGTGAGATGGGTACGGACAAATTAGGAACGTGCCAATTAATTCTATTAATCGGTCCAAGAATCGACGTCACATCCTACCTAATTTGAGGTTTTTTTTTTTTTTTGTTTTTTTGTTTTTTTTGTTTTCTTTTTATCGATCCTATTCTACTCTATACTAACTTTCATTCTCACACTTTTGTCCAATCTAAGAAGGTGGGATTCGAACCCCCACCTCTCACTTCCATGTTGAAAGAGTTTACCCCAGTGATTACCTAATTGGAGTTTAAAAAATGAGAAAATATTAAGTACTCTAAAAGCTCCACATCATTTTTACTTTGAACCATTCAGAGTGTGACATATCAAGTCCTACTTCTCCAGCACACTCATATGCTCTCTCTTCCATAGGCTTGGCCACCTACGCTCTCTCTCCTCTCTCCTCTGCTCTTCTCTGTATGGGTGTGCAACCGGATCGAGTATACCCGAAAATCGGATTGGCTCACCCAGAAAACAGGGTTGGGAACCGGTTCTCGTTGAAACAGATCTGGGAACTAGTTCCTAAAATTCAAAATCGGTTTAAACTGATTCGGGAACCGGGTCCGATTGATTACCCACCCAGGAATCCGGTTCCCTAACCGGTTTTAAACCCATTTAAGAATCGGTTTTGTAAGTATAGGTCTAAAACCTTATTTTTTCTATTTATTTTTATTCTTACTTTCGCAATCACACGGTGTTTTTCCTCTTAGCTCTCTCAAACACGCACGGCACTCTTCCTTTGTCGTTTCTCTTCCTCACTTGCTTCCCTCCCTCATCGGCTCCCTCTCACACCGTCCAACGGAATGGACGGTGTTCGTCGCCATCAAATTTTTGTGTACCATATGGATTAGCTCACCTAATTTCTCTTTTGTAGAAGGAGTTATGCTTGCACAAATGAGTAGCTTCATGTAATAGTTATGGGAATAAAACTAATATTAGACTCATGTTTGTTGCTAATTATTTGCCTTATGATTTTATTTATTATAATTAGCCATGTGGATCCTTAATTTTTCGTTTAGTCAAAAAGTTCATGTATTAATTTATTACAAGTGCTTAATGTTTCGATACAAATTAAGAGGATTATGTTATTTTTTCACGTATTAATATAAAATTCGAAGTCGTATAAGGTATCGGGAGATTGCAAAATAGGTTCAAATTGAAACAGGGTTGACCCTAGAACCGGATCGGAAAAATAGGGTGGGTCGAGTACAAGGTCTAATACAAACAGGGTCAGATATAGAGTCCAAAAAAGGGGAACCGGTTATTATAGGATTGGGTACAGGGTTCAGGTCTAGATCCTACCCACCTTGGACTCGATCACCCCTATTCCTTTGTGAGTCTGCAGATCGTCTCTCTCGCTCTCTCTCCTCTTTGTCTCTCTCCCCGTTCTTCCCTCCGCCTCTGCTGGGGTGCCTATCGGTGGGGCTTGGGAAGGCGATGGCATCGGCGGCGTCCATGTTCAGGTCCCACTTCTCCAGAGGCGTTGGCATCGGGGGCAACGAAGGCAACTGGCGCTGCTTCTCTCTCTCTCTCGCTCTTCCTAAAGCCGATCTTGCGTTCTTGGACGATGAGCCACCGCCGGCCACCACGGTGACCACCACCGCCACTTCCACCGCCACCACCTCGCGCGCGCCATCACCACCCGCACCCTCCCCCCAGCCTGAAAGTTCTCGGACACCTTCGCGCAGTCCGTTCCGGAAGTCGACAACTTTTTCCTTGTTGTTGTCACGTAGCGAAAGCCGTCCCTGCTCTGAGGAAGTTGCCGGTTCGGAGGAGCTGTCGGAGTAGAGTGCTTTTGGTTCGGAGATTTCGTAGCACTTGCTTGAGGGAGGAAGGGAGGGAGGGGAGGGAAGGAAGGAGGGAGATAGTTTGGGATGGATGTGCTTGAAGGAGCGCAATGGAGAGGCCGGAGATCCGTGACCATGATCTTCATCAACCTCGTGTTCGCTCTTCTGCTCGCCTCCGCCAAACGGGGCTTGAAGCTAAAGGATGAGCCTTCTTCCCAAGTCGTCGATGGACCGCTCGTTCAGGGATTCCTCTCCAGAGGCGAATTTCTTGTGGCAGATTGATGGAGAGAGACAGAGATGGTCTGCAGAGGAGAGAGGAGAGAGACGGTCTGCAGAGAAGAGAATTTTATCACTAAAATCCTTCATTTTGCCTATGGAAAAATTACTAAAAAAATCCTAAACCTTAATTCAGTTTTACTTTTTTTAACCAATTGAATCTCAAACCTTTAACATATATAACAATTAAGTCCATTCCATAAATTTTGGTCGAAAATCGTTGACATGGATATCAATCATCTTACATGGTATGGCCGCTACTAATGTAGATAATTTTAAATAATATTTTTTGAGTTATTTATTTATTTATTTTTTCTTTGATTCCCTTCCCTTCTTAGAAGCGAGAGTAAACAAGGTCTGGTGATGGCGAGGCTTGCCTCGTCAACCATTGGCGAGGTCAACCTTACTAGCTTGACAAGGTCGTTGGCTTGCCTCTAGCCAATCACTGAGGTCCAACGACTGGCTAGAGGTAGAAGGGTAGAAAGAATAAGAAAGAAAAAAAGAAAATGAATAAATAAATTGAAAAAATTAAAATATTATCTAAAATAATACATATCAACGATATGTGCCACTTAAAATGACTAGTGTCTATGTCGACCATTTCTTATCAAAATTAACCAGATGGATTAAATTGACACAAATGCAAAAGTTTCAAGACTCAATTGGCAAAAACAAAAAAAAAGTTTAGGACTAAATTGACATAATTTTAATACATCATGATTTTTTTAGTAATTTTTCCCTTTGCCCATTGTCATAGTGACGGAATACCCAAAAAAAAAATTCTGAGTAATCAACACCCCAAACTTATATTGTTGTAACAAAAATTTATAGTATTATTGTTATAATGGGTCGGGGATCTTTGATGACTAAAAAAGGTTTGAAGGTTCTAGCATCATTGTGGGAATAATTTAAAGTTTTCATGACAAAAAAATTGGAATATTAACGTCACAATAAGTATAGTTTTTTGACCTTTGTGTTGTCATCCCAAAATGAAAATACCCATTAAATTCATCATCAATTGTTATAGATGGGTCCATCAAGTCCAACGTCTGTCTCCATCCGTTATACTTAATCTATTTGTCATAAACTTTGGGTCAAATGAACTCGTCATAATCCTGTATTGAAAAAGATGGTCACGAGATATCAGAATTTAACTCTCCAAGAAGCTGTGGTCAAAGGGGGTAGGGAAAGTCATAAGTTCAAAGGTCATCCGTTCTTATCCTTTTGCTGCTTTATTAAGGTATCCTAATGTCTCATTCTCAATTTATTTACCTGAAAGAAAGCACGATGTTATCTCGAAATCCGGGAGGAGTAACCGCCCCATTTCGATCTCCCTTGTTACGCTTTTCATATGATCACATCTTTTTTCCATTCACTATGTCGCACTTTGTCATACGTTTCGGTTCATGATTGGGATGACCTTTCAAAGAAAAAATAATGGTACTCATGTTCAGCTTATTTCCCGAGATTGGACGTTGCTTGAAAAATATTTTCTAAATATCGAATTTAGCTTAAGGAAAATGGTTTAGCTTCTCCACGTTTGATTGGACTTTTAAAATAATGAGTTATGAAACATTTTATGATGTTCACCATCCAATGCCTTTAAAGTGTGTTTATGATAAATGAAAAGGGTCAAACACACGATCTCGGGATCATGCATTAGACTAATTCTGGGGGGTGATGACCCCCCTTCCTCACAAGATCCGCTTTGAATTTTTGTCACGTAGCTATAATTCTTTATATAATAAAATCTCCTTGATCCTGATCCTCTAAGTATTTTACTCTAGATTTGTCATTGCTTGGGAGCATACGGTTTAGATCCAAAATCTACAGGGTCCGAGATCGAGGTGCCTAGATCCAGGACTCCAAGGGATAGACCCAAGACCCTGACCAGGCACATGATTCCCGGACTTAGGGACTCGGTCCCGAACTTAGTGACTCGATGTCCGAACCCAAGTTCCTGGGACAGATCCAAGGGCAACACGACAAGAATAGGGTCCTAATAATTGCACCTCCCATGTTCTTAAGATTGAGTATAATAACCATCGGCGGTCCACATCCTTTGTCTATTTAATCAATCACTAAATAAATTTTATGTTCCTTTCATTACACTGTATCTTACACAAACTCCGGGACAACAAGCTATGCCACTAGTTTTGGCATATAATTTATAGTAGACATTTGGACCTATAGGCGGAATTTTTGTGAGAGACGGATCTATGTTTAATTTTAAAAAAATGATTAATATCCTGAAAAACTCCAAACTGGTACACCTGTGACAAATCTACCCCCAACTATTTTTTTGACCACCAAAAACCTCAAACTAATATACCTTTGACAAATTTACCATAAACTAATACACTTGTAACAAATTTACCCTATGTTAGTTTTAGTTAAATTTTCTTGTTAAATATAAAGTTAAATGACATGTGACAATTGACCGGTATACTAATTTGGGATTTTACACTCTGTTTGTCACAGTTTACAATTTTTGTGATTTTTTTGTGGTATTAATCTAATTTAGCGGAGGGTATATTAGTCACAAATTTACCAGTTTGGGATTTTTTGTGGTCGAATAAATTAGTTTGAGTAAATTTGTCATAAATGTACCAATTTAGGGTTTTTTTATAATTAATCGGGGTAAATTTGTCACATGTGTACCAGTTTGGGGTTTTTCATAGTCAAAAAAATAGTTTGGGTTAAATTTGTCATAAACGTACCAGTTTAGGATTTTTTAAGGTATTAACCTTTAAAAAATTTTCCAAGTTTCAATCCCCGCCTGTCGATTCTCTCCCCCTCGTTTGTTTCCAAAAGAGCATCCCTCACGAGCAAACAAACTGATTTTGTCCATCACTGTCAATCTCCTCCACCACATCGCCGCCTTCATATTTCACGTTTCACGTTTCACGTTTCCGATTCACGATGTTCAATCTACTTACATGTCATTTCGAAGACTGTAGAGGCCATGTTGTGCTTTTCAATCAAATAAAGAGAAAACGCAGAGAGGATAGGCTTTTTTTGTGGAAAGTTTTCTGGACAACAATTTGAGATTTGTGTCCATTGAAGTTGAGCCCATTAGAGCAAAATTTGCCATGGCTCTAGCCATGTTGGTTGTGGCAATACAACCAGCTTGTTTCTGACCACATAAAAGAAGGGACATTCACGGAAAAACTGAAAAGTGGGACAAACTCCCACTTTGATGATCCATAGAAAAGATTTCAATATGCTTTTAAAAGCATGAATGGTAATAATTCTGTTTTAGAAACCAATTTTTGACTAGAATTTGATTTTTTTATTTTTTGGATGAGTTTCTGAGTAAAAATATGCATTTGATAATGAAATAATGATGTAAAATTTCTGTTTCTCAAATAGAAATTCGTTTGATAACGACATAAAATTTCTTCCTCCTGAGTGGTGGTGGTGGGAGGTAGTTAATAGCCAGGGATTAGCGGTGCGTGTTCGGCGGCAAGTGACGAGTGTCCGACGTTCGGTGAGGGGCGTTCGGCATGTAACGGCTAGCGATAGGTGGCCATCATCTGGTGACAGGCGATGGGCTTTCGACGATCAATGGGCGACGATGTGATTGGCAAAAGGTGGGCGAATGGCGAGTGGTGATGAGTGGCTAGAGTTTGGCGGCTAATAGTGGGCTTCCAACAACCAACGGGTTGCGAGCGGGTGACTGGCAAGCGGGCAACTGGCAGGTGGTGGGTAGGCAGGTGGCGGGCGAGCGGCAAGTGGGCGGTAGGCACGAAGGACAAATTGGCAACGTGCTAGTTAATTCTATTAATCGACCAAGAGTCAAGAACCGACGTCACATGTTATCTAATTGGAGGAAATTAAATAACAAGGAAGATGCGATTGGACAGAACAGACAAATGCAACCTCATTGGACGTGCCTAATTTAATCTATAGCGTTACTCAATCCTATTGCAAATCGAAGGTAAAAGCATAAATGAGTCACTGTCCGAATGGATGCTTCTGTCCTCCGGTGGATCTTGATCCCCTTCCTTGGCTGTCAACTTTGCAATCTGTAATTGGGGACCAAAAAAAACCTGCGCGGCGTCCATTACCCTGTTTCACGTGCTCGGACAGTCCAGATCCAGACACTTTTTTTTTCCCTATTTTCTTTTGCTGTGGTAATAAGTGACAACTTGAGCGTTTTGGTTCTTACTATCTGAGTCTGGTCAATCTTATATTGATTACGAAAGAACTAATGGCTTGGAGGGGCTGTTTCTCGTCTGAAGTATATGGACTTATGAAAAGGGGTTGATCGGAGCAAAGTATCTTGGGGGTAAAAAATGGTAGGGACAACAAAATAACTTCAAGCTATATTCACGGTGACATCAATATCCTAAATTTTTAAGTTGATGTTGGCAATAATTTGGTAAAAGATCTGCAAGATTATTTATAGATCGGAGCCCATTTAACATCAATTTGTCGACTTTCTTGGAGTTCATGAGTATAGAAAAATTTCGGCGAGACATGCTTGGTCCTATCACCTTTGATATATCATCCCTTGACTTGTGCAACACAAGCAGCATTATCTTCATAAATTATAGTGGGAGAATTTGTAATCGGTATTAAACAACAAGAATTATGAATATGCGTTATAACGGATCTTAACCAAACACACTCTCTTCCAGATTCATATAAAGCAATAATCTCGAGTGGTTAGAAGATGTAGCTACTAGCGATTGCTTAGTAGAACGCCAAGAAATAGCGGTGCCGTTATAACAAAATAAATACCCGGTTTGAGAGCGAGCCTTATGTGGATCGGATCTATATCCAACATCAGCATATCCAACTAAACCAGAATTAGTGGAATCTTTGGAATAATATAATCTCAAATCTATGGTTCCTCGAAGATAACGGAAAATATGTTTAATTCCATTCCAATGTCTCCGAGTTGGCTCGAGAACTAAATCGTGCCAATAAATTTACCGCAAAAGCGATATCTCAGTCTCGTACATTGTGCCAAGTACATCAAAGCCCCAATTGCATTGAGATATGGTACTTGAGGACCAAGTATCTCTTCATTTGATTCTCTAGGACGAAATGGGTCCTTTTGGGGATCTAGAGACCTTACAACCATAGGGGTGCTCAATAGGTGAGCTTTGTCCACGTTGAAGCGTTTAAGCAATCTTTCAACGTATCTTGATTGATGGACGATTATTCCATTTGCTTTATGCTCAAGCTCTAGACCAAGTCAAAGTTTGGTTTTACCCAAATCTTTAACTTCAAACTCCCTTTTCAAATATTCAGTAGTTTTAGCTAACTCTTCTGGAGTTCCAATTAAATTTATATTGTTGACATAAACTGCTACAATAGCAAATTCGATTTATGATTTCTTAATAAACACGCATGGGCAGATAGGATCATTCTTGTACCTTTTCTTAATTAGGTACTCACTTAGGCGTTGATACCACATGCGACCGGATTGCTTTAACCCGTACAAGGATCTTTGCAATTTTATTGAGAATAAATTGCGGGGAGTGCATGCTTGAGCATTTTGAATCTCTCGGGAATTTTTATATAAATATCAGAATCTAATGAGCCATATAAATATGCCGTCACAACGTCCATAAGACGCATTTCCAATCTTTCAAAGATTGTTAGGCTAATGAGAAAAACGAAATGTAATCATATTCATCACAGGTGAATATGTCTCATTATAATCAATCCCAGGGTCTCACAGGAGAATCCCTTGGTAGCAACGAGTCGGGCTTTATACTTGACAACCTCGTTTTTCTCATTTCGTTTCGGATAAATACCATTTATATCCAACGAGGCTTTACATTATCGGGGATACGAGTTACGAGTCCAAAAACCTTTCGTTTAGTTAGGGAAGCTAATTCAGCCTTAATTGCTTCCTCCCACTTAGGTCAATCTTGCCTTTGACGACATTCAATAATAGATTATGGCTCACAATCATTATCCATAATTTTATGAGAAACTGAGGATGCAAAAGTATCATCAACGATGATTTCATTTCAATCCCAAATTTTATTATAATATGTAATGGAATTCTCGGTATTCTGGGATTGATGTTCCTTTCATGGGTTTGCGCCTCTTCGGGGCAATAAGCTCTTTAGGAGCAAGCACAACGTCAGCTCTTTCCGGAGCGAATATTCTTTCCCCTTCGTTTTGAGGAGCGTATCTTTTGATCCTATCGAGTCTACCACACTTTAAGTGCGGGGATTTTAATCCATTTTAGTCCTTCGGGATTACCCTGTTTCAAATAAATATGCAAATGTGCTAAATAATAGGCGGGGACCATTTCCAGATCCAGACACTTTTTTTTTCTTTCCTTGTGAGCAAGCCTATTTTCTTGGACAACAATACCTTTATTTCCTTTAAAGGGTGTCTGTGCATCATTGTGACCAAGGCGATCATGCCACAATTCAAACTCATAAAGGCTTAATAATGGATGGTCTTCGAGCCCATCTTATAAGTGATAAATAGTCATCCACTTGAAAATAATTGCGTTTTGGCCTTACAATGTCATACTCTGTATGTCTGGTCATATCTTTGCATATTGCAAAAATAAATTACTATTAATTAAAAACTAAATATGGCTTGGTGGTTATCTTTTTATCCACAACCACACTTTAAGTGCGGGCTGTTTCTCGTATGAAGTATAATGGACTTATGAAAAGGGGTTGATCGGGCAAAGAAAATGACACAATACAAACCCATAGAAGGAAACTTCTAGCTTCTCATGGATGGTCTTTGGGGGTAAAAATGGTAGGAAGAACAAAATAACATTCCCAAAACCATTAATAATCAAGTATATTAACGGTGACATATTTTCAATATTGACAACTTCAGGTGTCAAGTATCCCTAAATTTTTTAAAAGGATTTTGAAATACCAAACAATACCATTTGATGGCAAAAAATATAAGTTGATTCATCATTTTATAACACTAAAATCCTATATTTTGCCTATGGAAGAATTACCAAAAAGACATAAACCTCAATTCAGTTCTAAACTCTCTTTTTTTAATCAATTGACTCCTAAATATTTTGCATTTGTGAAAATTAAGTCTATCCGATCAATTTTGATTGGAAATCATTGACATGGATATTGATCATCTTGCATGGCATAGCCACTTTTTTTTTTAATCAATTGCTAATGTAGATAATTTTAAATAATATTTTTTGAATTATTTCTTTATTTTTATATTTCTTTTCTTTTCTTCCCTTCTTAGAAGCGAGTGCCAAAAAGGTTTGGTGATGGCAAGGTTCAACCTCATCAACCACTGGCGAGGTCGACCTTACTAGCCCGACAAGGTTGTCGGCTTGCCTCTGGCCAATTACTGAGGTCTAGCGATTGGCTAGAGGACAAAGGGAAAAAAGAATAAGAAAGAAAAAAAGAAAAAAAAATAAATCAATCAAAAAAATAAATTTATTATTTGATATTATCCATATCAACGCTGGTTGCGCCATGTAAAATCACTAACATCCATGTCAATGATTTCTGATCAAAATTAACCAAATGGATTAAATTGACACAAATGCAAAAGGTTTAAAACTTAATTAGCCAAAAAAAAAAAAGGTTGGCATTTGGCGACGAGTGGTAGGTTTTTAGAGATTGGTGGGTGACGATGGGCGACCGGTGGGGGCAACATATGTTAGGGCTAGTACGATCACCTAGAGGGGGGTGAATATGTGTTAAAAGAAATTTTTGTGAGACTTGATAAATCAAATCGTCTTTAGAAGATAATAGACTAAAGATGTAAATGACTACAAACAGTTGTATAAAGCTACGAATTGAAGTAATGAGTTTAGGGAAAGAGAATAGAAATACAAGGTTTATAGTGGTTCGGCTTATACCAAGCCTACATTCACTTTCCCGCACTGATAGATTTCACTAAGAATCAAAAGAAATGTTACAGTCTCACGTCCTTAACTTTACAGTGTAGAAGCTCTACTACACTCTTTCAAAGTCTCACAAGTGTTTGATCTCTCTTTTGTGTATAAGATAAGCTCAACGATTGAAATAGCAAAGAACTAAAAGCTTCAAACTTTGAAATTTTTCTTTCACCCACACACTCGAACAACTTAAGAGTCTTCCTTATATATTTCTCCATGCCTCTACAACCCTTGGCACTTTCCAAATGAGTTCTTCGAATCTTCCCGTTGGATAGAATCAATCAAGGAGATCTCGAGTCATTTAAGGAACGTGATGATAACCCATTAATCCTGCTCGCCCATACAATCAGGATCTCGGTTTCCATAAATAGAACCTTCCAAGTATACTTCGCTTTTCAAAAGATCTGATTATTCGAATTGATTCCAATAAGAATAATTGATCACAAGGTACTATCTCCAGTCGTAAGATCTTGCACAAACCGTACGAATCAAATCCTTGAAGATAAACTCGCATTCGGATAAATCCTCTCTCGTCGGTCTGGAATCTGTTAGTGAGGTCAGACTTTGAGCTTAAAGTCTAACAGTCTTCAGATATTAATTGAGAGTCTTGAGTTCTTCAAACTATAACATTTGAGTCTGCAACTCTTCAAACTAGACTTCTTGGAAAAGTTTTGTCGACTTCAAAACAATAAGGAGTCTTCTCTAACAGCAAGTAGGTAGTGAGTGACCGACTAGCGGCGGGTGGGTGGTGATGAGCGGCTGGAGTTCGGTAATCGATAGTGGGCTTTTGACAATGGGTGAGTGGGCAGGTGGGCGAGTGGGCGGCAGGTGCGCAAGCGGTGAGCGATGACGAGAGTAGACGATGAAAAGAGTTTTTATCTTTCACTTTAATTCCAGAAACAAAAAAAGCTAAAATGTTTAACTTTTGATTTCTGTTCCAAAATTTGTTCTAGAAACAAAAAAAAATAAAATTTGTGTTACCAAATAAATTTATGTTCCAAACTTGTTCCTTGAAATAGAAAAATAAAAAAAAATAGAAAAACGGAATAGTTATCATGCACACCCTAAAAATAAGTCATTAAGATATGTTAATATTTTTTTTTTAATTATGAAAGCATGTGGTATGTCACAAAAAAATAAATAATATTTTAGCTTTCTAGTAACTTTCTAAAATTTAGAGTAGCTTTTGAAGGTTCTAACTAAATGGAAACTATGACAACAAATTTTATATTGATTTGTAATGTCTTGATTATAAAGGATTGTGTTATTAGTGAATTGTGATTTTCTCCGATGGCCTCTTTCACGGTCTTTTCTATAGGTAGAACTATTGGGAACAATCTAAATTTCAACCCTTAATTTCTTTCTTCACATCTTAAAGGGGAGCAATGCCCAATGCCCAATGCCCCCTTTTTGCCCCTTCCATTGAGAAATCAAAGGCCCTCCTACCGTCATTTCATTGACTCGTAGGCTTTCCCTCTGCTCATTGTCTTTGCGCGACTCCGGCGACGCCTGAAGGGGCAAGAAGCGTAGGCTCTAAACGGGGTTTAAACTTGGAGGATTTAGAGGTGAGAACTACAGTTTTGTTCCTCTCTCGTCTTTTTTTTTTTTTTTTGATATTTTTTATCTGGTGAAATGGTCTTCGGTCTTTAAGTTTAATCGGTGAATTGAACTTCTTATGTCAGATATTCGATGATTATGCTTACTCAAATTTACTGCATTTGCTTTCGTCGGATTCATGGGACACGCGCATACCTCGTGTGAATACACTGTTTCAGAAGGTGCGCTTGCTTGTGACAAAGGATGGAGGGTATGAACAGACTTCAAGCGGTAATCGAAGTGACGAATTTCTTATACTTCGAGCAGTAAATTGAAGTAAGTTCCAATATTCTTATTAATTTTTAAAGGAGAAAATTAAAAAAAAATTGTGTTTAGTAACTTCTCATTCACTAGTAACATTTACTACCAATAGAAGTAACTTCTCATAAGTTAGTAACTATTTATTTTATTTTATTTTCACCCGGTTAAGAACTTAAAAAATTAGATCGAGAAGTAGTGGGAGACACCATAAGTCTCTCCCTTGATAATAACTAGTTTTTACCCACGCGCTACAAACGTCGCAACTATTTTTTAGACGATATTGTATGTTATAGTTACTTAATTATATAGTGATATCATTTTAGATGTAATATAGAGATTTTATGTATGTAGAAATAATATGTCAAAAAATTATATAATGACGATAGTGTCCCTAAATTGGCACTTGGAAAAAGTGAGATAAAATGACAATTATTTAGGGGAGCAGTACTTAACCTACATGTGACTATATGCTGCTAAAAAATCAACTTGCCTAAGGCAGTTGAAACGCGGCCTAACTTTATTTCTTCTTTCCCCTTGAATAAGAAAGTCATCTTCACAAATTAGGGCCTCCAATTTTAGTTTCCCCGCAAGAGCAGGATTTAAATAATTGAGTTGTGCTAATTATAAAAATTCTTTTTATTTCTATGCGATCTTAGAAAAGTTAAATACTAACCTCTCATCAAGATATTAAGATAAAATGTGATGACATCTATATTTTTGTCGTACAGGTTTTTTGACTTAGATGTGTTCCTTTATATTGGTCGGTTTTTCGGTCTAATTTATAATCAGCCAAGTCACCATGGAATACACAACATATTTAAATATTCGGCGAGTTATTTTCTCTGTTTTGAAACAAATTTGAAGTACGTGTTGATATGTATTTAATGAGTCCGGTTAGTTTCTCTTCCCATAGCCGGCTAATATGGAATATATATCTTCGTCTATAAGTTTGAGATTACAAGAGATTAACTCGCTTGCGCTACTCTTTCTCCTGCAAACTCTCATCAGCGACTAAAACCTATTACCCTCGCCACCATCGCCACCAGAGACTGAGCTCACAACAGCGTTTACTCCTGGCGAGCCGACAGGTTCCGCGGTGGCGAGGAGACCAGTTTCCTCTGTAGAAATGCGTGAAATGCGAACTATTCTGCTGTAGAGACAAACAAAATGCTATCTAGTGCCTTGCGACACCAATTCCTTGTGGCGTCACTCGTGTTGCGGAATGGCTTTTTGGCGAGCGCAGGTGGAAGACTGACCAGTGCGAAGGATGACGTAGATCTCCCAAGAGGATAATAAGGCTGAACAGGATGACGAGTTCATCCCGTTTTTCATCTTCAGAAAGTTTGATGTCGTCGCCAACCTTAAAGTAGTAATTTCAGGGGCTACAACAGGACAAATTCTGCGCTCGAAAGGTACGTCAAAAAGTCGCATCGGTGTTTGATCAATGTCCACCGCCGGCCATGAGGGCGGGCATGGAAGCTTGTGAGGGCGGGTTCGGGAGCACGAATAGGGCCATGAGGCCGCTCACGACGGCCGCGATGGCGCCCATGACGAACGCCGGTAGGTTCCCTCCTCCGAGTGCTTCGTCGAGCTTCCCACTCACCACGGACACGATCATCTGCAAGACCAAATTAGAAAGCACGAAAAAGGAACGTCTCAATCAATCATCTTAATCGAATCGAACCGTCGAGTGGTTGAGTTCCTCTTTATGGCTATGCAGCGAATGGACTTTTTTATGGTACGTCAGTCTCTTTCTTGCAGAGTCGCGTGTTCTTAGGCAGGAGAGGATTGTGATGTTATCGTGAGATGTCTGACATGTAATTGTACAGGGAAGGAATGACTTCTTCACGTGGGCTCATGCAGAACTATAAATGTCTTAAGGGGGAAAGGGTTCTTTTTCTCGTCTCGTCTTCTCTTTTCCTTTCAAGTACGAAACGGTCAATACCGATCGATGGTGGTAATAAAACCTAGAGCAGATTCAAGTGATGATGCACGTTGGAATTCGATTGTATTCTTGTTATATTACCTGCGGGATGACGATGGCCATATTGAGAACGCCCAAAGAAAGCCCTGTAAAGATAATTCGATGATCAGGACGAGTTCATCAGTTTTAGTCTGGCCGAAGAACCAGAAAAAGAAAATGAATTATTTCACCCAAAAAAAAAGGATGATTCCTTCACCTTGGCCAGCGCCAGCACTGGATGAGTAGATTGATGCCAAAGCGAATGGAATACTGTACGTGACCTGCGCAACGTTAGATGGAACGGAAGATTAGCCGACCTGGTTGCTCCCGTGTGATTTTCCATTGCTCACGGAAATTAGAAATACAAGAAGGGATACTACTCACCGAGAGTGGGATACCGAGGACGGAGAAGATGCTGAGAGCGCCGCCCTTGACGTTGGCGGGGGGCGGGACCAGGCCGTGGTCTGCGCGGTACGCCTTGGCCATCTTCGTGACGGGGATGGTGCCGGCCAAGCCGATTGCTAGCATGAAGTTGACAATGGCCCAATACCTCTTGACGCCGCCCACCACCTTTCCCAAGGGCTCGACCGCTAGAGAGGCGAAACCGAGGACCACCGAGTTGAGCAACAAGCCTAAGGAGCCGGCGTGAACACCGAGGTCGTAGATCCGCTTTTGCTCGGGTGTCCCCTTCGCCTTCCCGCCGTACACCTCGAGGCCCATCCAGTCGGTGTCGTAGAGGATGAAGGGGAACCACGCGACCCAATTGAGGGCGGTAACGAGGTACAGCAGCCACATTGGTCTGGACAGGTTCTTGAACGCCGAGGTCACCTCTTTGCCGAACGGCGTCATTGGCTCGGGATCGCCGTTGGCCAGCTCCTTGGGCGACGGGTGAATGACCTCTCTGACCGTCGTGACCACGCCGATAGTCACCACCGCGAGGAAGACGATGTCGATGAGGAAGCAGGTCTTGAGGTTGGCACAGTAGGTGTCGCAGGCGACCGTGGCGGTGAAGGGTAGCATCTTGTAGAGGTTGCCGATGGAGCCCACGGCGTAGCCGAGGACGTTCCCGACGGCCATGAAGAAGGAGTAGAAGGCGTTGGCAATGCGCATGCGCTTGTGGTCGTTGGCGGAGAGGTCGGCCAGGAGGGCGCGGCAGGGGCCCTGGAGCATGTTGTTGGCGACGTCGAGGATCCAGAAGCCGACCACGAAGATGGCGACCGCGCGGGGCTTCATTTCCCGGTCCAGCCTGTCGCCGGCCTTGTAGCCAAGATCAGCAGCGAAGCCGATGAGGATGACGGCAGTGGCGACGAAGAGGGCGCCAGTAATGATGAAGGGGCGGCGGCGACCCAAGCGACTCTTGGTGCGGTCGCTGAAGTAGCCGACGATGGGCTGCACCAGGAGGCCGGAGATGGGGCCGCAAAGCCAGATGAAGGACGCCCACATGTGCGGGACGCCGAGCTGCTGCACGTACGGGGTCAGCAGGGAGAGCTGCAGCGCCCACCCGAACTGGACGCCGGCCGCGATGGACGCGACCACGACGATCTTCCACAGTGGGGCCATGGCCACATGATCACCTCCGTACTCCATGCTTCCTATCCTCTGTACTTTACTGTTGTCCTAGTAGTAGTAGTAGTCTCGTCGTCGTTGTCGTCCTCCCTGAGCTCCTCCAGTTTGCGCTTCCGCTTGCGTCTCGGTGTCGTCGTGGGAAAGCGGGAGGAAGCTGCCGTGGCTGGACGGCGAGACCCGAAGCTTCAGAATCTCCCCCCTCCTTATTCACTATTTTTATTCAGTGCTGGAACTGGTTTTGAGGATTGGGTTCCCATGGGAACGAGCTCTTATATAGACACAAGGATGGAGAAGAGAGAGAGACTGAGAGAGAGAGAGGAGAGAGAGAGAGAGAGGAAGTGAGATCGGAGAGAGCGATGTATACCCACTCACATCGATCGTGGTGATTAATTGCTTTCGCCACTTTGGGATAATGACCCAGTCCACTGGCCTTCAAATCCTTTTGGCTATACTTGGCAACTTGGCATGTTAGGGTTCAGAACTTTTCATGCTATTTTATTATGGGGACGAGATTATTAGAAGTTTCGTAATTTACATAGGGCGTTCATTCAAAATCGTTCACTTTATTCCGGTAATTGATCTAATATCCATCGCCGAAGGAAATAAAGAAGGGACGATGGCAGCTCCTCAGGGAGCGTGTGAGAGAATCTCTTTCATAGTACTTACGGTATTCTTATCCCCAATTTTATTTGTGCATGCGAGTGTTTCGCTGTCGACCGTTATCTGTTTTTCCCTGTTCTTTTTATTATCAGATGCAGATGTTGGATATATCGACAGTGGTTGTCCGATAATTAAACAAATTTACCTGGCATTGCCAAAAATGAATGAAATTAGCTGTAACCCAGAAAGACAGCAGCTCACGTCCCTTGTATTTTAAGTTAATTTGCTAGTGCGTTAGTTCATCAATATTGGCTAATATCGAGTCGTATCCTTAGTTAATTTGCTAGTCTGTCAGTTCATCAATTTAAGATAACATCGTAGTACGTACCTAATAGGTCAGATAAGATTGAATATCAAATGAGTGGAATTCTGACAAATTGGAATGTCCAGTAAATTCTATTAAATTTCCTGGATTCTAGAATCCACCCCATAACTAAACTACTTCGTGGAGAACATACATATGCAACTTTATTGGACATGCCTAGTTTAATCTATGAGGTCCCATGATCCTATTGCAAATTAAAGGTAAAGAACAGATGTGTCGGTGTCCGAATGGATTTGATTCCGTCCTACAGTTGATCAACTTGGCGGCCAACTTTCCAGTTTAAAATTGGGGAGAAAAACTATGAAGCATTCATACTATGATTCATGGAATAATTTCAAATAAAAACCTAAGGTGAAATCATTTTATCAAAAGATAACTCAAAGTAAACATTTCGCGGAAAATGGGCCATTTCCAGAAAATATTTTCCCAAAAGTCATTTTCCAGGAAAATGACAATGTTTTGGAAAATATTTTCCGGTGTTCTGTAAGGAAAATATTTTCTAAGACTTCACCACTTAGGCATGCATCACTTATCAACCTATAAATCCATCAACTATGAACTTGCCTTTAAATTCGGGCAAATGTGCTTCATATTTTTGTTCTCTCATTGTTACTAAACGCTCATCTACTCTAAAAAATGTTCGTATGGATTTTAAAAAGAAGCAAAAGAGAAAAAAAAAAAAAAAAAAAGCAAAGCATATACAGCCCTAATGAGAATCTTCCAATTGAGTGACTGTTCTCCCCTTGCGTCTTTTTTTTTTTTTTTTTTTGTAACCCAGTGAACCCCGTAAGTCGACAACCGGCGAGCAAACCCTGAGGGGATGACTGCAGGACCCACCACCACAGTACTCCAATTAAGAATCCCTAACGACGCCTCTCTCCCCCTATGTCTTTTGTGTTTTAATCAACAAAAGAAAAAAAAAAGTAAAGCATGTAGAGCCATTTGCTTGAGCAATGTACATAAAATAAAAAAAAATAAACAAGAGTGCGGAGCGAGCTTGAGATTGGGGAGCTTGAGGTTCACCTAGCAACGGTCGACGACTAGCCAAGAAAAAGAAGATGGGAAACAAAGAAAAAGAAAAAGAAAAGAAAAGAAATAAGAAATAAGAAATTAAAAATAATTTGAATAAAAAAGAAAAGGAAAATTAAAAAATAATTTGAATTAATAAAGAAAAGAAAAAGAAGAAAGGAGAGGAGGAAGTGGAGATTTGTGGAGATGTGAAATAAGAGAGATTAAGTTTGGAAAATATTTTCCACTTTTCAAAAGTGGAAAACATTTTCCTCTAATTTAGAAGACTTTTTTTTTTTTTTTTTTTCATGAAACGAACATCGGAAAATTCGGAAAATATTTTTCTGAAAATTATTTTTCGCGAAACGAACGGAGCCTAAGAGTAGACAATGTATTTTTTTTTTTCTCAAAAAAGGGCTCCAAGTGGACATTATCTCATAAAAAGCCGTGAAGTGAAAAAGTTAATCTTAAATAAGAATCCGAGCTCAATAATTTAACCTTCATCGGTTGGCTTACACATGCGGTGCACTTTCAACTCGCGTGCTTATTCAGTCAACAAAGACGACAACAACTAGGGTAATTTTCTTTTCAAAATCTGCTTTGACCCAATTTGAAGAAGCCTTAAATTGATGTCAGGGTTCATCGAGAGCTCTTTTGGGAGCAATTTTCCTCCTAATATCACTGATGTAACTTCTGTTTTTTGATTGTGTCTATCATTCTTGGCTCCCTAATATTTCCGCTGGAATAAGAACACAGGTGACCTGTGCAAACCAATCAATTGGAGAAGATTTGACCTGCTAGTGACCTGCTTTTAAGCCTTTATTTGTGACAACATTTTTTTTCATTGAAATGACCTCACTTCAAGCTTTTATTTGAGATTGAATTAAACATTCATGCTCTTATTTGAGACATGGTCCACTTTTGCCATTTTATGAGAATCCTAACCCACTTTAAGTTCTTATTTGAGATAATGTTTACTTTAGATCCTATTGATTGCAATTCAGGCTCTGATTTAAACTATTCCCTATTTCATGTGCACAATAGTCCAAATCCAACTAACAAGCTTGTTTTTATTTTCTATTCTCTTACCGTGGCAACAGTAATGACTTGAGAGATATGGCTCTTTCTATTTGTATTTGGTCAATCATACCTTAATTACTGAAAGATTGATGGCTTGGATCACTGAGACCCAGCTAACAAAAATATAGAAGGCTTGGATCAAAGCAAAGTACAATTGGGATGAGAAATGAAAGGTTAAATACTGAAATGAAAGTCCTAATCTTTTGGTCAGTCCTACTCTATTCCTATTCTAACTCTCGCTCTCAGACTTTTTTTTGCCTTACATCCTTGCAAAGCGTGGGAGTCGAATCTCACTCCTAAAACTGTATCGTCCCCACCCCAACCCCCTGAGAATGTGGTTTACCATTTCCATGTTGGAAGAGTGGCCACTGGGACAAACCTCAGTGGTTAAAAAAAAGTCTTAATCACCAAAATTCAAATTTATACCAGTAATAATAAAAATACCTCTATCTACTATCAAAAATTTTAAACTTTGCCCACGCGCCATTTCTTATACGTCATTACCTCTATCCAGTGAGCTGCAGGAAGCGGCAGATGATAATGATGAGGATGCAAATGATGAGCTCAATGACCTAAACCCAGAGTTATTGTTGAACGGTAATGATGCCCAATAACGACCAACTCTCCCAAACCAAACCCCAACCCCACCTTCCTTCTCTTTCCCTTCTCTCTCCGTCTTTATTACTGGGTCAGTCGTGGCGGCTTTGATTACGATGAGGTCTCTCGTATGGTCTTCGGATAAGAGCGGGCATCGCTGAGGTTCTTCCCTTCGTAGCAGGGGCTTTGAAATTTGCTCTCCAGTGGAGCCTTGCGTTGCAACGAGTTCCAAACTCTGTCGTGAGATCGTTCCGTTAAGGGCTATAGATAAGACTCGACCCTTCCTATGGTCCATAGTTGTTATTTTCCAAGGTCCCTGGGGCGGAGATTCTATTGTATTTAAAGAGTAATGCTAGAGATGCGAAGATTGATTTGTAAAAGGATGCATCATATATCCAATGTACCAAAATTAATAATTTGGTGTCACATGATGCTAAAGAGCTTGAGGTATAGTGTCGTAATGAACAGAATTTAAGGTTTTTGGTGACATAAAAAAAGAAAATAATTACCACCCACCTGGGTGGTGCTGGTGGTGGCGAGCTTCTCCCCCTAACGCAAGAGAATGAGTTCGATTCCCGGGCGTCGTAGGGTGACTTACCTGGTGGCACGTGTGTGGTGGCTAGCACGTGTTGCCCCCAGGGTTTACCTCCCGTTATCCCGGGCCTTTCGGGCTGTCCGTGTTGGTACGGTGCGTGGGTTCCTTGGGTCATAAAAAAAATAATAATAATAATTAAGGCATTGAAATCACAATAGACATAGTTTATGATTTTTTACTGTGCTTATCCGAAATGAAAATAACTATTTCCTTCACTAAATTCTAAGTGGGTTTCATCATGTCCAACGTTGGCGTTTATCGGCTATCCTTAAACAACATGTAAAATTTCGAGGTAATTGAACTCGTCGTGATCATCCACTGAAAAAGTCGGGTCACGAAAGATAGGAATTTAACTTTCCAGGAAGCTGTGGTCAACGGGTTAAGGCAAGGTCATGATTTCCATGGTCATCCATTCCTTTCCTTTTGCCACTTTATTAAGAAAGCACGATCTGATCTCGAAATCTGGGGAGAAGTGGCTGCTTTAGAATTGGAGTTAATGATGGTTTTCCCCATCATTTCGATCTCCCTGGATGCGCTTTTGCTATAGCCACGCCCGCGATGTTGCGCTTTGTCAAAAGATTGATTCATAATTGGCACGACCTTTCGGACGAAGGGCGATGCTAATTAAGTTCCACTTTAACTCAAAGACATTGTAACTGACCAAAAAAAAAAAAAAAAAAAAACTCACGGACATTGTACGATGCTTGCAAATATATAAATATATATTATATATTTTTTAAATGTGGCACTTAGCTTAGTGAAAATGGTCGCTATTCATTGGACCTTCCAAATGTGTTATGACACGTTTTAGGAGCTTTTGGTAATGCCACATCCGTGATGTTGCGCTTTGTCAAAAGATTAGTTCATAATTGGCATGACCTTCTGGACAAAGCAAGATGGTAATCAAGTTCCACTTTATCTCATGAACATTGGACGGTGCTTGCAAATACTTTTTAAATGCGGCACTTAGCTCGGCGAAAGTGATTGTGGTCCACAGGACCTTCCAAATGTGTTATGACACGTTTTAGGAGAAATCATATATTATATTAATACCAATTCGGTCATAAATATTTTAATTTGATCAATTTAGTTCTAAATATTTTTTCACATTGTATCAATTTAGTCCAATTGTTCAATTTAAATCGGAGATTGCTAACGTGAAAGTCAACTATTCTATATGATACGGTCGGCGCTAATGTAAATATTTTTTTTTTGAAATTTTTTTGAATTTTTTGAATTTTTTAGATGCTATTTTTTTATTCTTTTCTTTTCTTTCCTTTCTTTTTTCCCCCAACTGTGGGGTGAAGAGGTAGCCAAGTGAACCTTGCCAGCCATAAGCAAGGTCTAGGCAAGTGTCACAGGTCGATAGTTTCCTTGGCTGCAGATTAACTAGTGCAGCGCATGGCGAACGGAATTCACCAGACCAACCTTCCTTTTATAGTTGTTTCAATGAACAATACGATGAATAGCTCTTTTCATACAAGATCGTATCATGCCTAGCTTAGCTCGAGCGTCTAGTCTATCGAGCGAGACAACATCCCTTTTTAGGCTCAACGACTGATTTTAGCCTGCTATGACCTTATCAAAAGAGTGCCATTAGCTCCGGACCAATTTATGCACGGGAGGCCAACCCTGCTTTCAGAGCTCTTAAGTAATATTATCCTTTTATCCTAGAACTCCTAGCACCAACCTTTTTGATGCCATTTTCATGGACCAATTGTGTCCATCTTCTCTGCGCCCTCGCTCTTTACTCGATAACCCCAAACTTCACTCCCAAGGGTTCATAGGTACGGGAGAATCATGGACCGTGTCAAACTCCCCCACTCAATTCCGCAACACCCTTGTTGCGGGCTGTTATGTCGCTTCCCTGCGTTTCCCTAACCATCAGTGCCACTTTCTGTGAATTACATAAATGACAACGTCCGCTTAACAGAACAAGTCACACCACTCCATTGCTTGTTTCCCCCAATCAAAGCTGTTCGTGAATCTCCAGTCACTTGTACTCCTTGACAAGTGTGGCACCCCTAGCCAACTGCACCCCTATGGCAGCACCTTCTTTCATCTACTAAGCTCCTCCTAATCTCTGCAAGCCAACAGAGGGCCCCCCTTGGTGGAAATGTGATTGCAGACCTCTTCTTAAGATTCACCCATTGATCCAGGAACGTTATCCCCATTCAACGAGCAATTCGGTTCCTTCCTATGCCCCATTGCCATCCTTGAAGCTAGACGAGAGCTGCACATTGTCCGAGCCCCTTTAGCCCCAGCGATCACTCTTCACCCTCATAGGATTGGGAAGACTACAAGCTTTTCCCCGAATTACCCACCTATTGAAGAGATCTTCGCTCTGATATCATTTGTCATGAGTCGTTAGTTTCATTAGCTGCGGATTAACCCGTGCGGCGCCTGGTGAACATAATTCACTAGACTAGCCTTCCTTCTATAGTTGTTCTAATGAATAATACGATGAATAGTTTTTTTTTCATACGAGATTATATCATGCCCAACTTAGCTCGGGCGTCTAGTCCATCGAGCAAGACAACGGCCATCTTTAAGCTCAACAACTGGTTTTGACCTGCCATGGCCTCATCAAGAGAACGACATCAGCTCCCGACTAGTTTGTGCACAGGAGGCTAACCCCGCTTTCAAAGCTCCTAAGTAATATTATTCTTCTATCTTAGAACTTTTAATACTAACCGTCCCGACACCACTCTCACGGACCAATTGTGTTCATCCTCTTTGCGTCCTCGCTCTTCACTCGATAACCCCAAACTTCACTCCCAAGGGTTTACGGGTACGGGAGAATCACGGACCGTGTCACAAAAGTCTTCGTGCCCAGATATAAGCAAGGGTCATGATGCCCTTGCCTGTTGGCCAATGAGGGTGCAAGGACCCTTGATTAGGGCCGATGAGAACCACGGGCCCTCTCCCATGGGTGGCAATGGTTGGCCGGCCATCTCATTGGTCGAAAGTTAAAAAAAAAAGCTTAGTAAAGGAAAAATATAAAAATTTGTAAAATTTGCTCATGTCAATATTAATCATGCCACATAGGATAATCGATATTCATGTTAACAATTTCCGGCCTAAATTAAATGAATGGACTGAATTTATAACAATGCGAAAATGTTAAGGACTAAAATCAATATAATTAAAATGTTTAAAATTAAATTGGAGCCAATGAAATAAGTTTAGGGCTTTTTTGTTATACTTTTTCCAGGCATTTATGATGTTCACAATCAAATAAACACCCTTATAGCGTGTTTACAACAAACAAATCGGATCAAGCACACGATCCCAAGACCATGCATGAATGAATTCAGGTGAGGGCTGGTGACCTCCTTCGCTGTGAGATTCACTTTCCTTTATAGCTTACCAATTTTTATTATATGATTATAAATTTTAAAATAATAAAATCTTACTATTCTAGATTTCTCATTACTTGGGATCTTAGCTTGGGGGTTGGACTCGGAATCATAGGATTCGAGATCGAGGTGCCTAGATCTAAGGCCCTGAGGCATGGATCCAAAACCCCAACCAAACACATGACCCCCTAGGCCAGACTCGGGGACTCGGTACCAATGCCAGTTGTAATTGAAGGTGGTAAATTGTAATTTTTCTCGAATATATTGGCGACACAAAAAAAATAAATGGCAACAAAAGATTCAATACTTGCAAATTATTTTCTAGTAGATGCAATTGACAGGAAATAAACAAGATGTTCGATAAAGTGCCTTACTATAAGAAAAGTAAACACCTTCACGCTTAAAAATCTTTCCTCATTGGTAACATTCGAGTACTGAATAGTATAAGCTTGAAATCAATATATCAAGTAAATAATCATAAAAGAGCAAATTACTTATGTTGTTTAGTTGACATTCTAAAAAATACATAATGAATTATGAGTTCAACACATTATGTTTAATGAAAATACATATGTTCCTCGATCATTATTTAACAATTTCTTATTCACAGATCTCATGTTGGGTTAATAAAAGACCATGAAACGACTTGCCGCTTCAAACCAAAGAAAAAGAGCCGTTGCTTCTCTAAAGTTAAAAATAGAAGACAAGTGTCTTTTGAATTGTATCCGCCAAAAGGTACAACGACGAAGACCAAACCCTCAACTTCAATTTCAGCTCCTCCTCCGATCACTTCCTCGACCTCGACGACCCCATCCACGAGCACAACTGCCCAGTGGGTATCTGAAGCCTGATTACCGCTGTGCACAAGTTGTCACGAACAAAATATACGAACGTGATATTGGTTAGAACATGACGAACTTCCTCTTATTTTCCATTTGGATTACGTGTGCGGGTTCAGAGCTGCCTTTTTCTCTTAGTCAGGTGTAGTCATGCTTCAAAACCAAATTCGACCTCCTTAAATAGGTAGTGTTTTGCAGTTGTCTTGATGTCATTTAGAATTCCCAGGGACTTTTTCTAACGTGGGTTTTTGTGCATTTTCTGGCCCCTCCTATTTTTTCTTGATCACATCACTGATTATGGTGCTGCGAATAACAGCGTTGCCTTTCTTGCAAGGAGATGAGTGTGACAATCAGACCTAATAGAAGATGAAGGCTTTAGTTTTCCCACGGATAGTATGGTGCAATGCCATAGTCATCTTCTTCCTCGACATAACAAAGGCTGAAGGCTTTAGTTCCAGGTACGGATCGCACAAACTGAGCACGATGTCAATCATTCAACTTAAACTTCTCTGCCATCCTTCAACCAGTGCCATACCGAGAATGTCATTGAAGTAACTATTCCATGTATGAGGTTCGGTGGTTCTTGGCGCCTAACCTCCTACGTGAGTTGTGACTTGACCATGTCGGCCATAGATCAAGCGGGTTAAGTGAGCACCGATTAACTACAGCAAGATTGAAGCACAAAGCAATTGGCGGAGGTGAGAAAGAAGAATCCAACAGTGAGGAAAATGCATCCCTCCCTTAACTGCTTGGCCAGAAATAGGCTGAGTAGTCACCAATAGTGATGAAATAATCTAATTGAAGTCTCCATCCAGCTAGAAAAGAAGATATCTTTGACCAGGTTGAATGTATTACTCATTTCCTCCTATTCTTTTAGCAATGTTATTCAGCATATGCCACTGCAGGACATTACAATAATCAGACGGAGAGTTTTGGTTATAGCTTATGAGTGATGAGCTTCTTAAACACTAAAACAGGACGATGATAGAAGAGCTAATCCAAGAAGATAATGTAGATGGGTTTCCAACCACAGAGAAAGTTTTTTTTTTTTGGTAAAAGTAAGAGATATATTGACTTTTAACCAGGAAGCTATACAGCTGTACAGCAAGGGAGCTCAGAACCAAAAGAAGAAAAACACCTTTTTTTTTTATTATTAATTTTGCTTTATGTACATTACACCATAACCATGAAAGTGAATTGGACAAGTTGAATAACTCGTATGGAATTCCAACCTGCATTAGAGCCTGAATTTCCCTCTCCACTCTCCAGCCATAACAGGTTTTGTCAGGAAACTGACATAGCAACTAGACAGCATCATATGTCGGGTTGAAGAACCTGATTACAAGCATATAAAATGCCTGGTTCAATATTAGTAGCACCGTGGCCTATATCTATGTGCTTCTGTGAAGTAAACACTGCAAACAAACAGTAAGATTGGTGAGGACACAAGTCAACTTTTTGAAAACTGTAGACAAGAAATATTTGACATAATCTTTACGTATCAGAAAATATTTGACTAACATAATGCAAAAAGAACTTCCATTGTATCCATACATAACCAAAAAAATTTCAGTCTGCATGAGCAAAATTATTCCATTTCAATCGGTAAAGTTGACTAAGCATTACAAGTTGTTAGAATTCTCAATATTTCGGAATGAGGAACTGGTGTCCATAGCTCAAATTTCAAGACAGAAACATTTCCACAGAAGCAACAGATTTATTACCAAGAAATCAGGAATGGCTGTTTCAAGTTGTAGACACTAATAATCAAGTTGTCATTAGTGACTGCATCAATTTAGGCACTGGAAATCGCACATTAATCAAAATTCCCTGGGCCAGTCCCAAACTGAAGTCCAGTTCTTCAATTTATTTAAGCATAATTGTATAGCATTCTTGGGAAAACGAAAGCACATGTAAAATTTTTCTTGTTTTTCAACAGAACAAACCCAAGAAGGATATTGAAAAAAAGGAAACTACTTCTTTGTCTCAAAAGCTTCAATATCACATCCCACATGAATCCCAAAGTTAGTCTAGTCCATCGACATATCTAAGTACAAATCAATTTGGCATTGTCCAAAAGAAAAAAAAAAAAACAAACAAACAAACCTTCTTGCAAGACCACAAAGAAAGGAGAAGAAATAAAGCAAATAATCAACCCTTTCGTCTAAAAAGCAAATGGTCAACCCCAAATCAACTAATGTCAACCTACAAGTGGGAAATAAAGAAGATAGTAATCACTAAATGCCTAATACAGAATATGTATAAGTATATTCGCAATAAAAATAAAAAATTGGTTTAACAAGTACCGATTTCCAAATTAGTCACTCGTCAAGCGAAACCAAAATCGAGTTCGGCTCCATCGTCGTAGTTGACAACTCTGCATTCAGTTTACAATGAAAATGAGAACTGAAGTATCCATTGTAACATAGAAGGGCATAAACAATATACAAAAAATTTTCACCTGACTCAAAATTTTCGAGTTCTTCTAAATCCTCCTCAACCAAAAGTGAAAGTGGCGTGGAGCGTAGCCAATCTCGAGCACATATAAGAGCCTCCACCATACTTGGGGTCAAGGAGCTATGAAACATGTCAAGCACACAACCTGTTGTGCTAAATGCAGCCTCTAATGCTACAGTCGAGACGGGCATAGCCAAAATATCTCGAGCAATGTTAGAGAGGACAGGATATCTCGAGGCATTCACTTTCCACCAATTTAAGATATCAAAGTTGGGGCTATAACGTTCACATCCTTCTTCCAAATACTTATCCAATTCAGATTTTTCTTCCAAATAATATTGTCCCGTTTGACTAAGAAACTTCGCGGTCATAACATCAGCACCAACTTCAGGATACTTTGGCACGCTTATCATCTGTGTGCTCTTTAACCTCAAGTTGCCTTGGGGGCATATACCGGTGCGGTATTGCTCGAACAATGACATTAGAGATTTTAAAACTTTATCTCGCAAAGTTTCTGCCTGCTTACTCTTATAAACATCATTAATCAGCCATTTCACATATTCCCACTTATGTCGAGGGTCAAGTATGCAAGCAACAAACAAAGTAAGATTGATATTGTTTACATTGCCAAAATACTTATTAAATTTGGTCTTCATTTTCTTGGCCATTTGTCGCAAACTTTTGTCCTCGTTCTCACAAAATCCATCAATCATCGTATGAACCCCATACACATGCTTCACCATATCATTACTAGTGACATAAGAAGAACCTGAAACTTTTAAAGTGGTATCAAAGAACAGCTTTAGGAAAGGAAGAAATTGACTAACATACTCCCAATCATCACTAGTAGGCAACCCTTTCGCCTTGGAGAGCTCTTCAACAAATTTGCTATCTTGAATTTCCAATAACCCAAAAGCTTTTTGAAACTTCAAAGCCGCCTCCAACATCATGTATGTTGAGTTCCAGCGAGTCTCCACATCCAAATATACAAGACTCTTGTACTCAATATTCTCTAACTCAATACAACTCTTAAATTGTTTCAGCCTCATAGGGGAGGACCTTACATAATGAACAGCCGAACGTATTCTAACAATGGAATCATCAATGTCTTTCAACCCCTCTCTCACAATCAAGCTAAATATATGAGCGCAACACCTCATGTGAAGTAACTCACCTCTCAATACTAGAGAGTTCCAAGAGTCGAGTCTCATTTTCAAGAATTGAATTCCCAAGTCATTTGAATTTGCATTATCCATGGTGATAGAAAATACTCTATGAATCCCCCAACTAGTTAAGCATTCCTCTACTACTTTTCCTATTATCTCGGTAGAATGACTCGAGACTTGACAAAAACTCAAAATTTTCTTCTGCAACTTCCAATCAGCATCTACAAAATGAGCAGTAAGACACATATAGCTCAAATTCTGACAAGAGGTCCATGTGTCAGTAGTAAGACAAACCCTAGGAGATATATCGGAAAAATATTTCTTCAATTTGCTTCTTTCCTCCACATATAACTCAAAACAGTATTGCCTCAACATATCGCGTGACGGGATTATAAACTTTGGTTGGATTCTATTCACGAATCGCTGAAATCCCTCATGTTCCACGAACTTGAAAGGTAATCCATCAAGAATAAACATGATAGCTAGTTCTTTTTTACTAGCATTTTGATCAAATTTCCATGGATTAGATGAACTACCGACCCTAACAGGTTGATCTGAGGCAATTTTTCGTCTTTTCTCCACGTTCGCATATGGGTATTCTTTACATCTAGCTAAATGATGATGCATTGCACTAGTCCCTTGACCACTAGCACAACCAATTTTTGCCCCACAATATAAACATTCAGCCTTTTCTTGGCCCTTATCTGCACAAGGAACCCTTTGAAAGTGTTCCCACACAACAGATCTCCTCTTTCTATCTCTCTCTACGACACTAAGATCCTTCGTTGAAGACATCTACCAATCCTTCAATCTATGACAATCAGAACCTGAAAATTATCATTGCAATAAGATATAATGTACTGGACCAATTCTCTTCTACAATCAAATAGAAAACAAGTATGCAACACAAAAGCTGTAGTCCTCTACATATTCTCGACAAACAACTTAACAAGCTAGCAAGCATCCCCAGTTCACATTCATAGAAAGTGCTGTACAACATCAACATTCATAAGGCCAAAATTACTCCCCCTCTATTTTTGAACAATATGACGATGAACGAGCACAGGCACACGACACAATCTCAACTAGAATCATGACGTGTGATGCAAACACAAAAACCTCAATAAAGGCAGGGACTAGATAAGAAAGAGAATCATTTTTACTAATGGTACAGCTTCATCAGCTCATAAAACCACACTAATCTCTCATTTATGGATGAGCAGCAGTAAAAATTTTCACCCTGAACTGACTCTACTTCTGTTTTCAAGTGGCTCCGTCAAGCTATCAGAAAAAGGCCATCGGCATAGAAACAGAACCGAGCACAAGCGCAGAACAACCAAGAAAGAGGCGAAATCCACCAGCAACTATTCCAGAAGAGGGACAAATGTAAGACAAAACACCGAGAAGATAAGATCCCCATCCCTCTCCAACAAGCAACAGGAAAATCGAAATCGAATCTACGAAACGAGAGCCGTAACTTGATAAGAGAGGCTAGAAGGGAAGGATCGATCGAACCTCGTGAGGAATCGCGGGGGTGGAGTTCCAGAGAAGGCCGCGAACGAACGCGGACGCGAGCGGATTGAATAACGTCGGAGATGGGCGACGGCGACTGGAGCTGCAGAATCGAGAGCGGAAAGGGGACGCGGACGGAGGAGGCGGGTCCGACGGGACGACCGGAGCAGATAGGGTTCTATGCTTCAGCTCGGTTCCGGGTCTTGACCCGAACCGAACCGAAACCGTTGCGACAGCCCGGATCTTTTCGTGCTCTTGTCCGAATCGGAGGGACCCGACCCGAAATATGGTGGTGCGGAGTTGGGGGGAGAGAGATCGGGCATCTTGCATCCGACCCGGAAAATGCGGATTTTTTTACGCCGGCCGTACATTTTTCCTCCGACGTTTTCTTATAGCGCGAAAATTACCAACTTAATATAATAAGCAATCAACAATTATTTTCGCCAATTAACCTTTATTCGAAATTACTAAGATTCGATTGTTGCACCAAAATTCATTACATTAGTATACCAACTAATTTTAGTCACTCGCCAACTTTATCCTGCTTAGTTTTAATGAGTGCCAACGTTTTTTTTTTTTTAGTACTTCTAGAATTACAAACTGCTCCAATAATTTATTAACATTAACTTTTTTTAGTCAGTTTGGTTCTAAAAAGTACAATTTTATATTTCCAAAATTAATAACTACTTTAGTAATATACCAATATTGATTTTTTTGTCTACCAATGTGTTGAAGTTACTTTTATATGATATTACCACTTGTAATTTGATCGATTTATCAACGTTCATCGCATTAAGTTACTAAATTATTATAGTTACTTTTCCATCTTGCTTGGTTCTAAAAAATACCAACATTTAATTATGCTCTCAAAGTTATCGACTTATTTAATAATCTAAATATATTTGTTTCTGTGACTTACTTATATATTAGATAATTAGTGATTTTGGAAGTTGGCAAATTATTAAAGTAGTTAGTGACCTGCGTATAAGCTTTTATGAAAAGTCAAGACTAAAAGCTTCTATAATACAATTTCGTCTCATCTAATTTAGAAGCACACCATTTCTTTAATCTTGAAGAGTGGCTAGGAAAGAAGATAACCCTCAGGCCTCGCAGTCAGCATAATCTTTTAAAAGTAAAAATTAAGGCAATAACACGAGTGATTCTTAAACTTCTCGATAATATTAAATGCATTCCCTAAACTTATTTTATATTTAATCTAATAATTGAATTATCAAAAATACACTTAATGCAATCTGTTTATAAGCGTATTGTCACAGTACACGTATGTTTTTTTCCATAGATTGCCATGTCTTTTTTCCTTAGTTAAAAAATATTTTCCTTTCTCTTTTAGCCAAAATAAAGAGAGGTATACGATAATTATGGTTATGTCAGCTCATGGTGTTCTAAGAGAACGACTCAATAGGATGAATTCTTGAAAGTCTAAGGACTAAATTGAATAAAAATAAATTCAATAACCACGTTTAATATCAAATAAAAGTTAAACACTCGTGTGATTATTCTCAGCAACGAAAGATGATAGGAATGGGAATTTTCCGGCGCAATTCATTTCTCAAAGTTACTTGCCGCACACCACTCCTATACAATGTCACCTGCCTATATAAAATTTCCCATTCTTATGCATCCCGGCAAGCACAAAATTACTAGAGAATAAGAGAAGTCAAGCCATTAAAACGCGCCTCCAGGTTGGACAAAGTCCAAGAAGGCAAAACTTCAAGAGAGAAATAACTCATCGCTCGGACATCTTTTGGGGGCAATCCTTTTTCCTTTTTATTATGGTTCGCGTAATTTTTCAAGACGAATTCAGATGATAGAATCGATACTCGCACCAAAGTTATATTTTCAAGAAAGACACGTGGATAGTAATGCCCTTATTAATGAATTTGGTTCAGTTTTGAAGAATGGATGTGAATTATCAAATGATCATGTATTTTCTATATTTTTCGCATGACTTTTCGAAATAAATCTTTGCCTAATAAAATCGGGACTTGTGGACGGCAACGCGGCTACGATATAATTTTCTAAGGGGAAGGGACGCGGGGGGCCAGGGGGAAGTTTCCCTCCAAGACGATCTCGCGAACGTTTCCAGGACGACGGAGAGTCAACGGCTCTCGGTCGACTTGGAAACTTCAAAAGCCAAACTCAGGAACGAACGATCTCCCATCTCCCTCGGTTCATCCAGAGTCCCCCTCCCTCTCCACTTCCCGATGGTGTTCAAGGTCTTGACGTTCATCCCCAACGATAATTTCCTCAACACTCGGCCTGGCTCGCCGCCGGCCTTCACACCTTCGCCGTCGGTGGCTTCTCCTATCGTCTGCAGCGGTTGCACAGGCGTCATCAGTAGATTCAACGAGCTGCAACTGCAGGATCTGTCCAGGTACGGTCCCTTCTCGATCGTCATCATGAGTCCAGTCACTAGAAACCTGGTCATCCGTCCCGAACTCTGCTTAAAACCGTGCATTCTCTTTAGAAAGTTCACGTTTCATCTTGATTTCATGCGTCAGAGATGGAGGAGCTCTGGAGGAGGCGCAGGAGGAGAATCCCGTGGGAAGGAATGGTTCAGCGGGAAAAGCGAACCCAATTGCCGAAAAACAGGTAGAGCTTTTGGAGAGCTGTTGTTGGGATTAACATGTCCTTCATCTTTAGCGATTCAGCCTCCGAGTGGCGATTCATTAGCATAGCTTGGATGTCGTTGAACTTCTTCATCTTAGTTTCTGAGATGAACAAAGAAGACGAGCGTTAATATGGATGTACATGTTGCTGATGCGTTCTCCCTGCACTTCTGGCCTTTTAATATTTCCGACAACTTGTAGCTGCTGTCCTTGCGCTTGGATGTCTCAATATAAGTCTAATTCAAAACTGTACATATAAGTCAATCACGTGTAGTGGGATATTTAATCTTAACGATGTGTAAGAACAGAAATGGAAACTTGTTGGCCAGGGTTGGTCAGGTAGTGGCAATGTGGCGATAATTTGTCTGCCTAAATTCTTGGCGTCATCATGCTTCTGCATGCCTTTACCCTCACGACCTGTCCGTTCTACTTTTTTCCCTGTAATGCAATAAATGTTGGATCTTCATCCTGCTGTCACTTAACTGAGCTTTTACCAGCTAAAAGAGAAAAGGCAAGTGGAGTAGCAAACAGGACATTGTGTCAATTTTTTTTTTTTATGTATAATGTGTAGGGATAACCCACATTTTTTGTTTTCTGTTAGTCCTGTTGACTGGTGCCAGAAGGCACTTCTTTTTTTCTTTTTTTTGGTGAAAGGTAATTAATATATTGAAAAGATTGAGTGAACAAAAAAAACACGGCATCAAAACCCACACTCAAAACAACGGATCATAATGAGTGGAGGGATGCTGGAAAAAAGCCACAGCCGTGGCAACCCGCTAACACTGGAGTTAGTAAAAATGGAGTGATTTCTTATGTTAAAGCATGAATTACATAGTGCCGGAAGATCAGCATTCTACATTTGCAAAGCACATCCTGTAGCTTAGAAAGTGCCCTAAGGGCATCCCTCAAGATTTTCTCATGATTTTGTTGTGGACAGTCCAGGGATTATCTTTAGGTACTGATGATGTCAGGACATGGCACAGCATTTTCCTTTTAAAGATTCAAAGGACCTGTTAATTTTGTTGTTTAATGTAGTTTGTTGTTGGATAGGTCAAGGAAATCGGCCTTATAGCCAAGGCAGTTGGAGTTCTGGATGCAATTGGTGGTACTATGACAAATTTGAACATAGACAGCAGTTTCATGTCAAGAAGTACAATAAAGAGAAGATTATATCAGTTTTGGCCTTTGAAGTTGCAAATACAATCACAAAGGGTGCCAACCTTATGCAATCCCTCTCGGAACAAAACATTATATATTTGAAACACGAATTTCTCCCCTCAGAAGGAGTGCAATGCCTCATATCAACGGATATGGATGAACTATTGAGAATTGCTGCTGCTGACCACAGGTAGTCCACACAGGATTTACCATTTGTTTTACCTTAAGCTACATATGGGGAAACCTGCAACTTTAAATTAGGATGTGTGGAACTTTACTATCTTGCTGTGCAATCTGACAGGGAAGAATTGCGATCTTTTAAAGAAGAGGTGGTGTGGTTAGGAAATCAATGCAAAGATCCTCAATTCTACAATTTGGACCGTTATTTCATTAAGTAAGCAATTGAGTTGCTTTATTACTGCTTCTGCTTAAACACAGCTTTCCAGGTAATTGCCGACCTTGCACCTGCCTCTCTCTCTATTGTCTCACAGGATGGAGTCCAACACCTCAACGAGGGACACCGTCAAGGAAAGATGCAGGGTGGCAATGCTGCCATTAATGAATCTTGTTCAGTCTACAGCTGTGAGTACTTCAGCTAGCCATGCATTATTACTTAGGTTAAGATAGTGTCTGCAGCATGTCTTAGTTATTTCTTCACGTTGCAAATCTGGAGTTGTACCTCATGGCAAAATTTTCTCGCTGCGAAATCACTTTCTGTATTGTCTGGGTGATTTTCCAGAGCAATGTAAGGTGGACGGAGTAACCTTGTTTTGATTTTTCATCCTCTAGGAGGTTATTTCAATCATTTCCTTTTCCTTTCTCTCGTGTTTTAATCTTTCAGAGATTCTTTCTATCATATTGCTGTGTCCTTTTACCCTCTAGATGAACTTTCAGTAATTTTTCTTGTCTTCACATCATATTCGATTATTGTTCTTGCATTGTGTCAGAAATTACCACCTGTAATCAAAATGAAAAATTATGCCCTAAAAGTCTAAATACAGCTAACCTCACCCTACCTGCCAAAATTCATTTCCATGCATCTGGAAATTTCAATTGAGTAGGAAGGCCTTCTGGTCAAGTAGTTTGCTAACTTCTTGTGACTACTTTTGCAGTCAGGGTTATCCTTGAACCTGCAGGTAGCACCCTGCTTATAAGTTCCTCAAAATATCACTTCTGTGAGGCATTGTATAATGATGCTAGCAGAGATAGTACTCGGGATTCATTCAGATATTGTCAGTGAGGAAGGGCAGTACAGAAATTTAGGATCTAAGCATTCAAATCCTTCAGTAATAAGTTAAGAGGTGTGTCATCAATGTGACTTGCCGCTGCATAATTTTCTCTCCTGCAATCTTCCATACCAGTAAAATTATTAAGACAGGAACCATTTGCAAAGTTTTCTACACTGCATATGTAACCTTTAGAAGGCATTAATCATTAACATCAAACTTTCTGTTGGTCAAAGATGAAGGGGGAATAGAGCACTAGATATGGATTCACCACGAGGAGGACAACACATATTCAGAAACAAAAAGAGTTGTCTCTGGAGTCTGGACAACTTCAAAAACTGACGTTAGTTAACTACAATCTCACCACCATGTAAACACCCACCAGTGAAATTTCCTAACAAGCCTAAAAAGTAGAACAAAGAGATGTAAGTAACACTTTCGTATCTAGTAACAATATTTCACAGAATACAGCAGTTTCCCAAAATTATTCATTATCTCCTGTTGGTAGCAGAATGTAGTGCAAGTTTCCTCATTTTCTTTTGAACACTCATCTGTGAAATCTAATCGTCAATTTATATTCCTGAAACGGAACTTTGAATTTGATGTAGAACAGAACCTCTAGCAGTTTACCTGTCATTATATCATTAACACCAGACATACAAGCAGTGCTGTCACCTTATTGGAAAATGTATAATGCACCCACATTCTTTTAGTCAATTCTACTATTTAGTAAGATGGTGAATGAAAATCGTGATTAGTTATGACTGAAAGAAAGAGTGCAATGAATACATTCAATGACTAGCCACTATTGTTTTTCAACCCCAGTGTGTCTGGAATGTCAGGTTCTTTCATTGAAGTAACAATTACTAGTCTTTATGAATGACAGGAGTTGTATTCCAATTTGCTTGCCTTGGACAGACTCCAGCAAGATTTTGAGCATAAGCAGCAAGAACATATTAGCCTTGATGAGAAAGATAAAAACCGTGAGTTCTCAAGACATTATGTCTTGGTTACAGACTATGGTAGTTTTGTCACAGCTTCTAATTTGCTTGCATCAGTATCTCCTTGGATAGTGACCTCATACGTCAAAGATAGAATTTCCTTGACACGCTTGCTCATTGGCTTGTTCTGGAGTCCAGGCATTTTGATATTCAATGTGACTGGTGTATCATTCTCTGGGCCTTAAATGGTCTTGAATCATTTATATTGGTTTCTACTGCTTGTTCAAAGCATCATCCTTGTAGTGATTCTAAATTTGCACCGTTTTTCCTCTTTACATGATTGGACCGGTCTAACCTATTTTTTTGTTGCTGGTTGAGAACTAGCACTTACTCATAATTTTGCAACTCTAATCTTGGGTTGAGGGTGGCATGTTAGTGCTTTGATTTGAAAATATGTATACTGGGACCGGGGAAACTGTAACTCCTCATGTTCTACAGAGTGTGTCAAATTAACTTTTTCCTTGTATAATTTATTATATTCGGTAAAAAGCTTGTCCTTATTGTTCATTTGATGGGTGAAAGAGAGCCTTTCAATTCTGAGGTCGGAGCTAAGGAGTCGGTTGAGGCATGTGAGAAGTTTAAAGAAGAAATCACTCTGGTCAAGGGCTCTGAAAGAGGTACCTAGTTAATTCTGCTCTTTCAGCTTTTCCCTAGACTTTGGTCATGTCAATATATTCTCAATTGCGTAGACTAACAAATTGTTTATATTTATGAGGAAAAAGAAAGATCTTTTCCCCGAAAGATCTCTATATGTTCTACTCAATAAGCTTCAAACAGAAACTATGAGAAAATTTCATCTTCTAAAGTCACAAAAAATCCTTTTCCCTGTCCAATATCTACTGCGGTTTTTGCAGACTTAATTTGCAAATGATGCAACAATGCCCTAGAAATAAATTGTGTTTTAGTTAGGAGAACTGGAGCGACAAGATGATATTTCTTGCGGAACTTTTATGGATGTGAGATCAAAGATAAAAATGAACAAGAGAAAACCGGTAAATTAATAATATGAGACAAACTGTCAGGTGGATTTACCCATTACATTGTTTCAGGACTTGGAATGCCTAGCTAAGAAGCATTTTGTCTTCTTATCAAATATGATGGAAACAATTGCTGATACAACAGTCTTACTATTTGCTCTTAAGGTGGTGGAGAAGCTTGTGGATATTATCCTTTGCCTCCAAATGGAAGTTCCCAAAGCCCTTGGTAGTGCTGGTATGCTTTTTGAAATGCAAAGATTCTCTTCCACTTAAAATGTCTTCTGCTGCAAAGAAGAAATATGGACAATACTAAGATGAAATCAGAATAAGATGTGCTGTGATGACTGAAATGGTGCTACTATTTTGCTACATAAGTTTTGGTGCTTACAAATAAACTTTGTTCAAGTCCATTGTCATCCACCACATTTTACTTGGTTCATCATTCATCGTATCTATTTGTCCTCCTATTGAAGTCCAAGAAAGGAATATTGGTCTCTTTATTGAAACCCTTGTAACATTTTCCATCTTTAACCATTCAGATTGTGAAAGAGCAGCAGGAGATTCTGCCAGCAATGGTAATAAATTGGGGTCTTCTGGCCTGGCTTTGCACTATGCAAGCATTATAACTCAAATTGACACTATTGTGAGTCCATAAATTTTTCCCATTTTGACTCTTCTGAAGTTCTCATTTCCTAGTCTATTTTTTCCTTTCCATTTTCGTTCAATTGTGTGCATCATAATTTGGGTTCTTGAACTAATCATGATAAAAAAAGCACATGTATGGTAGCTGTAGGATTCTTCATTGCCTATCACTCCTAACACACTAATATTGCAGTCTGCATCCATTCAGTCTGGACCAGATATTTTGTGATGTGGAAAGATCTGGAAAATGCAAGAACAATTTATGCATGCATAATTTAACAAAAAATATAAAGACATCATTTGCTTATCAGAATCCTAAAGTTCTCAACCTGAATTCAACATGGACTAGAACAGGAAAGTGGCTTGAAACTTTTATGCAGTTATATACCATTAAGAAACCGCTCTTAAATACAGATTGATCTGTCAAGCAGGCTGACCAGCCATCCAAGATCTCCCAAGTATTGACTAGAACCTACCCGTATTAACTATAAATATGAAAAAGACATATTTGCTTACCAGAATTCTAAAGTTTTCAACCTGAAGCCAACACTGAGAAGAACAGGAAAGTGACTCAAAGCTGTTGAATCTGTCATTGAGTACAGCTAATATGGTTAGTCTATATGCATCTACTAATGCATTGGAATTTGTATAGTTCTCCGCGTGATCTCTAATCAATCAGACTCTTTTTATTTGGAGTTTGGCCTCTGCTATAAGTGTCTACCATCTGTATCTTATATTTACTCATATTGTTGATTGCTGAAACAGTGAGGAATATTCATGTGATTAACAACTATTGCATTCTGGTTCTTAGCCTCTGTAGAATAATCTGATTATCTTCCTGAAACTTATTAAGATGATATAATATGTTTAATTAATTTTTTGCCCAATAAACTTCCGTTTTCTCAGTAGCATAAGAGTACTGCAACTGGGAAAACTGTCAAATGGGTTGATGATATGAAGTCTATGATCACAAGGTCTTAGACATGAAGATAAGAATTTATTTTTTTTCCATGTTTACAAACTGTTATTTATCAACTCCCAAGTAGCTCACATAGAATGACAATGGACTATGTATTGTTGCAAAGAAAATATTGGTGAAATAGCAAGAAAAGTGCATGAGGAATCCATTACTGATTTCCTTTGGTGCTAAAGATGGACTTGGTGTGGTCTTTTTGACCCATGTAACTTCTATTCCAATTAGGTTGCTCATTCAGGCTCTGTAACTCCAACAATGACAAATGAATTGTACCAAAGTCTGCCACCAGATATAAAGTCAGCTGTGAGCTTTTGGCTGCGGCAAGTTCAGATTCAGGAAGAGGTAGTTAATGTGTATTATGTAATCGTTTTTACAGAATGTACCTAGATATCTTTATGTATATATTGCCGTGGACCAGTTCTTAAGCAGAATATGATTTCCTCATCTGGGGTAACCATCATGTGTGGTGTCTGTGCAGCCTACAATTCCAATTATTAAAGATAAAATGGAGAAGACACTGTCATGGCTTGCTCCACTTGCTGCTAACACAATCAAGTAAGTTGCGAAAACATCTGCAGGTGTAAGACAAATTGTGCTATAAACTCGAGAAATGACATGTCTTTGCCATTGGTCATGTTTGAATTTGGATTGTCATCTCACACCACTTGTTTATAAGGTTTATCATGGGTTTGTATGCATGTAGTCTTCCTCCATTGAACAATTTTAGTGCTTGGGTTGGACTTCTAGTGCGAACAATTCTGCCTCTCATACCATTTGCCTTTTGAAGTTTCGATGCATGATTAACTCATATTGCATTCCATTTTTTGTTTGTTTGAACTAGAGCACACTATGGCTTTGCGAAACTGGGAGAATGGGCAAATATGAGGTACTTAAACTTAGACCTTCATGTGCTCACCTTTGATGTTTTCTCGCCTTTGAACATCATGAAGATTGCCAACTGATATTCTTTTTCAGGTCCAGAGTAAACCAGAGACCCACTGGCAAGGGTGACTTCATCAGAATCAATACTCTATATCATGCTGATAAGGAGAAAACTGACCCCTACATTGTTGAACTGCTGTTCTGGCTTCACCAGCTGGTCTGCAAGAGAAGGGCGATGAACAATGGAGTTACCTGTTCACTTGATTCGACGGTTTCTTCTCTAAGCGATGAAGAGATCAGATTATCTTCTCACAGTTTGCGTAGGGATGTAAATAAGAGGAAGCTGATGCCAACTCTTATTATATAATATTATTAAAGGCCCCTTAGCCTATCTATCTAAGGGGCCTTTTCTTGCTCGTTAGCGCTAACCTTTGATTGCAGTTTAGGCTTGACTAAGAACATAGAAAGGGCTTTTTCAGCTTACTTTGCTACAGCGGACCGTTAGCAGGGTGCCGCGCTTTGTGGGCTTGAAGGACTTAGCGCCGTGACAAGTGGTATCAGAGCCAAAGGCTAGGCCAAGCCATGGCTAGGGGGAAGAACCCGTAGGCTAGTGCCGTCGAAGAGGCTCGACGGGAGCGGACTCCTTATCGTGTGGATCGCCTTGTTACACAACTGGAGGGAGAGATTTCGAGCGGTTGCTTCTCTGGAGAAAGATGGGCTGGTTATGCGGACCATGATGGAAGGCCAAGAGCAAGGGCCTAAAGTTTCGTCTCTCAAAAGCAAGGACTCGAAGAAGAAGCCTTAGGCCAATAACTGCGAGCTCAAGATCAGGAGCCAAAGCGGACCGAGAAGAAAGAAGGAAGGCTTCATCTACTCCAAGCCCCTAAAGAAGTCAAGGTTTGGAACCCCCAAAAAAGGATGGTAAATGGAAAGAGTTCGTTTCTTCCTCAAATTGGATTAATGGATCGTCCGTCCAACTGGAAATGATAACAGAATGCATATGTCATTAAAAGGAATTCCAATAAGGGGATAAATATAGTATACCACCAACCTTATTTCCTATATGAGGGAGGAAGCAAATTGAAGAACCCGCGGATACGGGAAAAACTCAAATTTATTGTTAGTCAAGGAAAATGACTTTTGATAAAGAGAACTTACTGGACCAAAACGCCTATATAATTTTAATACATATTGCCAAAAAGATATATATTCTTTTATTTTTGGATGAAATAACCTCATCTTTCAAGGTTTAAGCTTTTTTTGTACATACTGATTGAGGCTTATGGCGTGACCGAGGGAAAGACCTCACTGGGATAGAACTTCTTCTCGCATAAAGATTACTTAATAGATTAAGCACTTCACTTCTTTCAAAATAGGAAGAAAAGGCGTAGCTCTCTTTCTGGGCAAAAGATCGCTTCAAATGCCAAAAGTTGGCACAAAGGGACACTTAAAATGCCAAAAGTTACGAAAGTGATACTTAAGTACCAAAATCGGAGTAAATGGATCACGTAAGTGCAAATTCGGCCAAAATGCTGAAGTGCGCAATTTCCAGCGAAGTAAGTGCAAAATGGCATCATTTTGCACACGCCGACGTGGCTAGACAATGCAAAAACGACGTCGTTTTGGTGCTTTGAAGTGATAAAAAAATTAATTAAATTAAATTTAAAACTAAATTTATTTAAAACATTTAAAAATATTTAAAAAATTTTAAAAATATTGTTAAAAAAATTAACTTAAGTGTCCCTAGCCAAGGGCCGGTGACCCCAGCCGACCCCGCCTCCTCCATCGCCCGGTCCTTCCGGCGGTGGCGACGAGGGCTCGGCCCACCTCCCTTTTCTTTCCTTTTTTTTAAAATTTTCTATTTTCTATTTTTAATGTTTTAAATAAATTTAGTTAATTGATTTTTATATTAATTTTATACCACATCAACACTAAAACAATGCCATTTTCCATTTGCTTCACCAGAAAATCGCCACGTCAGCATTTTGGCCGGATTGGCACTTAAAGTAATTTATTTTTTTCCGATTTTGGCATTTAAATGTCACTTTCGTAACTTTTGGCACTTAAATGTTCTTTTGTGCCAACTTTTGGTACTCTAGGAGTCTCGGTGTCTCTCTTTCTATTAGCAGGATTCGTTACTTTATTCTAGTTTAGACCGAAGAGTTGTAGCTTTGCTTTCTGAAAGAGTCATTTTCTCATTATTAGAGAGAAGCGGAATCCTTAGAAGGGACATACACCGGTTACAACTGAAGAAATCTCCAAAGCGACCATTCTTAATGTAGTGTCCTGTCCATCGAGAAATGGAAGGCATCCCATGATTCGATATTGTTTCCCATCAAATTCAATCCCCCTTTCGACTTGCGTTCGAAGGAAACGTCAGCTTCCTCCCTTTCTTGCAAGTCGTGGGTAGACACTTGGATCCATGGCTTCTTGAGCAGAAAGGCCTGAAGGAAAAGGTCCCGTCGTGTACTTATTCGTTCTGTTTCCCTCACTAGAGCATGGGTTTACTTTGTTGTTTAGCTTAGGACACGTTCCAGAATCACCTACTGATAATGTTGTATCCCTTGCTTCAGCACACATATCCTAGGTTAAAAGAAAAACAATCTCTAGGTTTTTTATTACTAAACCATATAGCAGCCTCATCTTTTAGTTTTAGATGGAGAAAGAGATTTAATCAACCCTAATGGATGCTCTCATCACTAGACAAATATCGGCTGGAAATATTACTTAATTAGTTCTAAAACTATTACATAAATGTCAATTTAATCATAAACTTCCCAAGTCTGTCCCTAACAAATGCATACTTAGAATTGCCTCGATTTATTTTCAAAAAAAATTCGCATATTTCTTCCTTTCTTGTGAAAATTTCATTGCCAACAGACTTGCATTAATTGATATTTCATGTTAATTATTTTTCCATACTTTTTAAAATTTAATCTGGCTGTTTTATTATTATCATTTAATATTTTCTACTTACGTTACCATATTTAATATGTTTAGTAGACATTCATGTGACAACAATAGTTGTTAGTCCCATACTTTAACGTCGCTGCAATGATAATGTTCAGAGATCATCATGAAATTTCAATGAAAAGCATCTTATAATGTGATAGAAACTATACTTTAAGATATGTTTTCAAATAGTAATGTTAGTTAGACAAAAGCAATTGAAGTATAGAACGCCAAAAGATGATTGAAAAAGAAAAAGAAAAATAATTAATGTGTTAACGAACTCTGTTGGATACATTGAATGTCGATTGGTATTGTCTTGATCGTGTTACAAAGCTCATCCAAATCACTTTACTTTTACTCTAAAGTATCCAAACACATGCTTGTCTAATACCATTTATTCGGCCAGTGTAAACTTTAGTATTGATTGTTATATTTGTATGAGCCTTGCTAGCATAAAAGTCTATTGTGGACCACAAATTCAAAAATGAATTCCACAACAATTTATAATTATCTGCAATTTGATTTTTTGTGAATAGATTATTTTTTTTACAATACATTAAAGGCTGTCATGTAATCATTTCTCTTTTACTTTTTAACATTCACACCCTGCCACGTGAGATGGGTAGGCCTAGCTCAAGCCCAAACGGGCTGGGCCCATCGTTATAGTTATAGACTTTGGGCTCTCATGGTGGGGATAGTGCCCATCGGGGTGCTAAGCCCATAATAAGTATTGAGCTATCTAACCATAATAGGCTACTCCAAGTTAATGTAGATGATATAGCTATATGCATTTGTCAAACACCTTATAAAATTTATTACACGTCTTTTTACAATTGAAACTACTGCGAGATAGTTGTACCGAATTACTTCTTATTAATGACAAGTACGAGCCTAAGTTACGAAACGTAGACAGTAGTATATCATATCAATTTACGCATTAAAAAAAAAAACATAAGATTTCAAAATATCGTACTTTTAATGAGGCGTAAGTCAGTCAATCGGTCTTGTAAGTCATTTTGTTCGAGTTGATCTTGCGAAAAAATTTCTTCTTAAGTTAAGCGTGGGCGACCTCAAGCTCCACTCAAAAGAAGCTCGAGTAGCTCGAGTTTGACTACAAATTAAACTAGTTGTTACGAGTAATTAATGAGTCGAGTCCAAACTACTTACAAATAGCTTGACTTAATATCACAGTAATCAAATAGCACATCACGATGGTTGCGAATCACTCATGCTCCGTGCTTCGAGAGGAATGGCCAACACCTTGTCGCAACTGCGATTCTTACGCGTACTAGATGGTCCACTCCCCCCCTTCTCCCTTCCCTCTCTGATCATGTAGATCTAGATCTACGATGTGGGTGGCAGCCATGGCGAGGCGGTCGCCGTCCTCTAGCCAAGGCGATGTCGACCTTGTCAGACTTTGGTATTTCTTCTTTTCCATTCTAGTTCTCTAGTTTTTTTTATTTTTGTTTTCACAACTTGTTAATTTTCAAGGCTGTTTTGATGAAATCTATCTAAATTTGCTAATTTATCTTCCGAACCGGGAGAGAGGATCATGTTGCAGTTATTGCTTTAGAGAGAGAGAGAGAGAGAGAGAGAGAGAGAGGATCATGTTGCTGTTATCGCTGTCACCGCCCAAAAATTGGATGAGGGAGTGATGATGCTGCGTTTATTCTTTTTCTTTTGTCACTCGCCACGAGGATCCGCCGTGAGATCAGGGAAGACACATGCCGATCTTAGCAGACAACAAGGAAAGCACCGCTGCTGGAGATTCTCCTTTTCCTTTCCTTTCCTTTCTTTCTTTTTTTCTCCTTTCCTCTTTCTCTTTCTCTTAGCAGATAACAGTGAGCGTCCGGCCATATACCAAATTTAGCAAGAGGGGCAACCGAAAGTACAAGTATGGTCATTTTTTTCTTATTGTACCCAATTTTGTCTGCTTAAAAATTTAGTTGCGACACCAATTTTAGACCAAAAAAAAGAAAAAAGAAAATGAGACACACCTCATATAGATATTGCTCTCTATAAGAGAACTCCCCCGACCAAAAAAAATGAAAGATTCTGCTTGTTTTTTATAATATTTGAATTTATAAATATATACTTTTAATATATAATGCAGGATTTTATTTCATAAGATATAAGCTACAGCTAGTAGAGGCAATTCTTGTTCTGGGTTCCACAGCGTGCTAAGTTCATTTCAAAATTAAATAAGCCCTTGAAAGCTTGCCTACTGAAATATGCTGCAGAGCTTTACTGCATAAGATATAAGCTACAACTTCTAGAGGCAAATTCTTGCTCAGGATTCTACGCTGTGTTAAGTTAATTTCAAAATTAAATAAGCCCATTAAAGCTTGCCTACTGTAATCAATCATGTCGGAATGATCAAACTAGTAGCGGAACACATTGATTATCTAGTAAATAATATGGCACATTCCAAATTTCTTATCTTATTAAATAATACATCAGGTCACTCCAATCAGTGTATGATCCGCCATTTGTGTTATGTTTGTGACAACACCGAATTTATAAAAGTCTCCAAACAAAAAATAAATCATATGATTTATTGGACAATTACATAAAATTCAATAGAGTCGGGTCAGTGGATGATAAACTAATATACTTGCATTAGATGTGTAATTGAAGAATATGTTTTCATGTGTTTGGGAATATTTAAAAAAGAAAACTAGCATTTGAAAATTTTCGATGAATGAAAGGATGAAAATATCATTGTAAAAATTGTTCAGACATCCGCTACGTAACAAGTTTGTAGACTTCGAGTGGAAAAAATAATTTTCAGAGAGATTACTTCCAAAGAAGAGGTTTGTAGCACCAAAAACGATCATATAAACTGAAGGCGCAGAATTGAGAGGGGAAACCGGACAAATAAGTGTACAAGTTTCCTCGAAGAAATTTGTGGCCAGTAGATTTCCCACCATTACTTCATCATTTCTCTTTCCCGTTGAGAGTTACCATATTGTCTTATTGCGTAGATTTCCTCTTCTTCTTTTTTTCATATTTTGGTTTAGCGAGTTAGACAATATGTGCAAATGTTGTTGACGCACACTATCCACCTCTCTAGGCAATCTTAAGATTGTCTTTGATCTTATGGATTTTTAGTTGAGATAAGACCAAATATGATAAGATAAGAAATTCAGGGACTTTGTTATATCACATCCACTATTTTGTGAGTCACAATAATAGAGCTGAATACTTTCGCATCCTATATGGTCACTATTTAGTAAGAATGGCATATTATTGTAAATGAACCTGAAAATGAACAAATAAATATCATAGGAATCTAAATCTTAAATAGCAAAGGAGCTCATTGTAGTATTTTAGAACCACAAGTTCGACCATGATAAGAAATGTACACAAGCACCAACAATATCAATGAGGTTGATCAGCCAACGAATGTCAAATTTAGTAAGAGAGAGAAAATATTATCATTCACCTTCTCCATACTAAAAAAATATAGTGCTTCAACTCTCTCGCTAGTTTCATGAAGTGTCAACGTAAATCATATAACTATAGAGGAGAGGAGCATCTGTCTCTTGTTATAGGACCACAGAGTTATGGAGGAGAAGGAATTTCAACTCTATCATTGTTTATGTGAAGCTTTAACATGAAAAAAAAAAATTACAAAAGAGTCTTGAAACTTCAATATGAACTAGGGATATGGAGGAGAATGAGACGAAGAGTGTACAAGGGTTTTTTAAAGAAATCTCATTATCCCCTCATTCTTCAAGAATCAGAAAGATCCTTTTCAAGTTTGAAATTTGTTACTGACCAAAAAAAAAAAGTTTGAAATTTGTTCATTTAAAATCTGGATTCTTCCACTTTAATCTTATTTATTTATTTTATACTTATTCTTATTTATTTTATATTATTTTTAACTTTTTTCAATTTATTTTAATTTTTTATTCTATAAATACCCTTCTATCATTCCTTGAAATAATTTTGTTAAATCATAAATTATAATAATATACCTAAGATATAGAACAAATATAAATAGTAACTTATATATAGAGTATATATTGTATAAAAAATAAATTGATATATATATATATATATGAATGATTAAATAAAAATTGTTATAATTTTTATTTTTAACATTTTATATTAGAATTGAAATTATTTTTATTTTATTAATTTATAAAGTTTGTAATTTGAAAAAATAATTAAAATACCATGGATATAAGAAATGACATCCATATCTCACATCCTATGTGATATTTTTATCCATGCTACATCCCTAATATATTCAATCTTATCCTTTCTTGGGCAAAAATCAACACAAAATAGAATATGTTTATCCTACTCCGAGGCACTCCTCCGTATCAACCATGTTGATTTAGTATTTTACTCTTGAGGTCCTCTGAACAAGGCTTAAATTGAAGACTGCAAGGAGGGAAGCAAACTCTAGTTTCATTTTGGCCAATACTTTGTTGGTAAATTTGAAAACTTCCAAATTTTTTAAAGATCATTTTAATGTTGTCGTGTTGGTCTGAACAGAATTGGGTTACTTTCATTAGATGATCATCTTAGTGGGTTTGTGATGGGCTCAAGAAATTTCGATTGGGCTCACCCAATATACTATAGTCTCAATTTCTTTCACTCTAGTTGACCGAATACGGGCAGTTCTTGTTGTGGATGCACTATTGGGAGCGTTCAAGACGTTTTCACATCACCGCTATATGCCAATGATGTAATTGGGCATAAATTCAAAAGAACAAAAAAGTTTAGTGCATTAGGTGATAACAAGAAAAGAAAATGCAACAAAGTGATTGCAAAATCATTAAAAGTTTAGCGAACTCCCGATGGAGTCTATTCAAACCACATGGAATGTTTATTCTCTTCACCTTAAATATATTCGAGCAAAGCCAAACTAATCGATGATCATCTCCAACGACAGCAAAAATCCTCACGCATGTTAAAAAGGCATCATGAAAAAGAAGCACCTCAGCTTCACCACCGGACATCAATCGCTCACCCCAATTACTTCCCTTTTTTTTTCTTGTGAAAAGATTAGGGACGGTGGGAACCCATAAGACCGAGGAGAATCAATCTCTTATTATAGGATTGGAGAGTTACGGATGAGAAGGAGTTTTGACTTTCTCACCGTTTCATGGAGTTTTAACATGAATCAAAGAATTATGAAAAAGTCTTGAAACTTTAGTATGAATTAAGGGTACAAAGAAGGAGATAAAGAGTGTAGAGTTTTCTTTTTTTTTTTTTAAGAAATCTCATTGCCCCCTTTATTCTTCAAGAATTAGAAGATGCTTTTTCAGGTTTTTGTTCATTTAAAATATTAGTTCTTCTACTTTATGCTTATTTATTTATTTTATATTATCTTTAACTCTCTTTTTAAATTTATTTTCTTTTTAATTCTTTTATATGCCCTTCTATCATTGCTTAAAATAATTTTATTAAATCATAAATTATACTACTATACCTAAAATGTAGAACAAATATAAATAGTAATTTATATAATACATAGAATAAAACATGAGATAGGATATTTTTATTCATGCTATGTCCCTCTCACATTCAATTTTATCCTATATTGGGCAAAGATCAAACACAAGATAGGATAAATTTATCATATCCTGACTTTTATTCTAATTACCAAACGTAGTCCAAGGGTTTACTCCTCCATATCAACCAGGCTCATTTAGTACTTCACACCTAAGGTCCTCCTAACAAGGATTGAATTGAAGACCACAAGGAGAGGAGCAAACTCTTTTACCATTAAGGCCAACACTTTGTTGGTAAATTTAAAAAAAATTAAATTTTTGAAAGATCATTTTGATGTTGTTGTGTTGGTTTAAGCATAATCGGGAAAATCTCATTAGACGATCACTTAATGGATTTTGAAATTGGGTAGAGAAATTTCATTTGGGATTACCCAATTCACTACTGTTTCAATTTCTTTTTCTCTAATTGATCGGAATACAGGCAGTTCTTGTTGTGGATACACTATTGGGAGCGTTCGGGACATTGTCACATCACCGTCATATGCTCATAATGTGATTGGGCATAGATTCTAAAGAAAAGAAAGTTTAGTGCACTAGGTACAACAAAAAAAAATGCAACAAAGTGAATTGTAGAATCATTAAAAGTTTAACGAAATTGCCCGATGGGGTCTATTCAAACCACAATGGAATGTTTATTATCTTCATTTTAAATAGATCCGAGCCAAGCCAAACTAATTGATGATCATCTCCAACAACAGCAAAATCCTCCCATGTGTTAAAAAGGCATCATGAAAAAGAAGCACCTCGGCTCCACCACTAGACATCAATCGCTTGCCTTAGTTACTTCCCTTTTTTTTTCTTGTGAAAAGATTAGGGACGGTGGGAACCGATAAGATTGAAGAGCATCAATCTCTTATTATAGGACCAAAGAGTTACGGATGAGAAAGAGTTTCGACTTTCTCACCATTTCATGAGTTTTAACATAAATCAAAGAATGACAAAAAGTCTTGAAACTTTAGTATGAATTAAGGGTATGAAGAAGAAGGAGATAAAGAGTGTAGAGGCTTTTTTTTTTCTTTTCTTTTAAGAAATCTCATTGCCCCCTTTATTCTTCAAGAATTAGAAAGATGCTTTTCAAATTTTTGTTCATTTAAAATATGGGTTCTTCTACTTTATGCTTGTTTATTTATTTTATATTATCTTTAACTATCTTTTTTAAAATTTATTTTCTTTTTAATTCTTTTATATGCCCTTCTATCATTGCTTAAAATAATTTTATTAAATCATAAATTATGCTAATATACCTAAAATATAACAAATATAAATAGTAATTTATATAATATACATTACAGAATAAAACACGAGATAGGATATTTTTATTCATGCTTCATTCGTCTTATATTCAATTTTATCTTATATTGGACAAAGATCAAACATGAGATAGAATACATTTATCATATCCTGATTTTTGTCTTAACTACTAAACATAATCCAAGGGTTTATTCCTCCATATCAACCATACTCATTTAGTACTTTACACCTAAGGTCCTCCCAACAAGGATTGAACTGAAGACCACAAGGAGGGGAGCAAACTCTTTTACCATTTAGGCCAACACTTTGTTGGTAAATTTGAAAAAATTAAATTTTTGAAAGCTCATTTCAATATTGTTGTATTCGTTTAAACATAATCGGGAAAATTTTGATTAGACGGTCACTTAATGGATTTTGAAATTGGGTGGAGAAATTTCATTTAGGATCACTCAATTTACTAGAGTTTCAATTTTTTTTTTTTCTCTAGTTGACGGAATATGGGCAATTCTTATTGTGGATACATTATTGGAAGTGTTCAGGACGTTGTCACATCGCCGTCACTCATAATGTGATTGGGCATAGATTCTAAAGAAAAGAAAGTTTAGTGCACTAGGTACAACAAAAAAAAATGTAACAATCCAATTGTAGAATCCATTAACAGTTCAATGAAATTGCGTCGATGGGGTCTATTCAAACCGAATAGAATGTTTATTATCTTCATTTTAAATAGATCCAAGCCAAGCCAAACTAATTGATGATCATCTCCAACAACAGCAAAATCCCCCCATGTGTTAAAAATGCATCATGAAAAAGAAGCACCTCGGCTCCACCACTAGACATCAATCGCTTGCCTTAGTTACTTCCCTTTTTTCCTATGAAAAGATTAGGGACGGTGGGAACCGATAAGATTGAAGAGCATCAGTCTCTTATTATAGGACCAAAGAGTTACGGATGAGAAAGAGTTTCGACTTTCTCACCATTTCATTGAGTTTTAACATAAATCAAAGAATGACAAAAAAGTCTTGAAACTGTAGTATGAATTAAGGGTATGAAGAAGAAGGAGATAAAGAGTGCAGAGGCTTTTTCTTTCTCTTCTTTTCTTTTAAGAAATCTCATTGCCCCCTTTATTCTTCAAGAATTAGAAAGATGCTTTTCAAATTTTTGTTCAAATAAACTATGGGTTCTTCTACTTTATGCTTGTTTATTTATTTTATATTATCTTTAACTATCTTTTTAAAAATTCTTTTCTTTTTAATTCTTTTATATGCCCTTCTATCATTGCTTAAAATAATTTTATTAAATCATAAATTATGCTAATACACCTAAAATATAACAATTATAAATAGTAATTTATATATAGAATATACATTATATAATAAAACATGAGATAGGATATTTTTATTCATGCTTCATTCGTCTTATATTCAATTTTATCTTATATTGGACAAAGATCAAACATGAGATAGAATACATTTATCATATCATGATTTTTGTCTTAACTACTAAACGTAGTCCAAGGGTTTATTCCTCCATATCAACCAGGCTCATTTGGTACTTTACACCTAAGGTCCTCCCAACAAGGATTGAACTGAAGACCACAAGGAGGGGAGCAAACTCTTTAAACATTTAGATCAACACTTTGTTGGTAAATTTGAAAACTTCTAAATTTTTGAAAGATCATTTCAATATTGTTGTATTCGTTTAAACATAATTCGGAAAATTTTGATTAGACGGTCACTTAACAGATTGTGTCATCGAGAGGAGAAATTTCATTTAGGATCACTCAATTTACTAGAGTTTCAATTTTTTTTTTCTCTAGTTGACCAGAATATGGGCAATTCTTATTGTGGATACATTACTGGAAGCGTTCAGGACGTTGTCACATCGCCGTCACTCATAATGTGATTGGGCATAGATTCTAAAGAAAAGAAAGTTTAGTGCACTAGGTACAACAATTAAAAATCCAACAATTCGATTGCGGAATCCGTTAACAGTTCAACAAACTTCCGATGGGGTCAAATCCAAATCGAATAGAATGTTTAATATCTTTGATTTAGATAGATCCGAGCTAAGCCAAACTAATCAATGATCAACATCAGCAAAATCCTCGCAAATGATGCGAAGGTATCATGAAAAGAAGCACCTTAGCTCCATCTGTGGACATCAATCGGTCGCATCGGTTACTTCCTATTTTACCCGTAAAAAGATGAGGGACGGTGGGAACCGACAAAACTCGAGAAAGAGCGGTTGCAGTGACACTCTTCTTTCTGTGTCGAACCACATTTTCCAACGCCTCGGCAGAAAATCCTCGCCACCCGTTGCCCGGCAACTTCTTCCCTTTTCCTCGTCAAGCCAAATGTCGACGAAGGCCCTGCGGATAACGTTGCATTTAGTGATTATACACGAGTCAATGCCAAGCAAATATTATTACAGTCGCTCCAAAAGAAAAATATTTAGATGCATCGAGACGCGTGTGATCCCCCGTGTCTTACGACCGTTGATTTTGGTTACGATCGTGCCATGATCTGGGCCGGGATGCACTGAGCTCGCGTGGTGTGCGCCCGTCGTGCTCGGCAATGGCTTAAATCGCTCGAGATAAAATTAGACTCGCTGCAATTTTCGAGCTAAGATTTGTCTACACGCTCCTATGGAATTGTATTGAATTGTATTCCCCTACGCAACAAGCCAAATACCGAGTGGTTGTATATCTCACATTTTCATGCAACCGCTTGGAGTTTATAAATACGACTACAATTTGGAAGGAAAATGTTGAAGAGCATCAGAACGACACTTGTCAAGTAATGAGTAATCGATATTTTGAAATTACAGTAAATATATCTTATAAGTGCGTGAAGGCACTCATCGACGATCCCCTAATAAGCAACTGATAACCCTAAAACTATACCAAAATATTCATGTAGATTTTCTCGGAAATAATGGGAGAGCTTTATATGATAACAAACGCACATTATCGCCTCATCATCTGCTAAGCATGATGAAGATTAAGTTTCATTTGTTTCGAGGAAACTTCCTCTGGACTTCACTTATTTCCGTATCTCCTTTTGACGTAAATCCATGCGACCTTTACTCGGATTCATTCAGATATTGTCAGTCAGGAAGGGCAGTACAGAAATTTTGGATTCAAATACGTCGGTAATAGATCAGGAGGTGTCTCATCAACGTGACTGGCCGCTTGCATAATTCTCTCTCTTGCAATCTTCCATACCAGTAAAATTATTAACACAGGAACTGTTTGTAAGGATTTCTATACTGCATATGTAACCTTTAGGAGGCCTTAATCATTAACATCAAACTTTCTGTTGGTCAAAGATGAAGAGGGAATAGAGGATTAGACATAGATTCACCAGTAGGAGGACAACTCATATTCAGAAATAAAAAGAGGTGTCTCTGGACATCTTCCAAAACTGACATTAGTTAACTACAATCTCGCTAACATGTAAACACCCACCAGTGAGATTTCCTAACAAGCCTAAAATCTAGAACAGAGAGATGCAAGTAACACTTTCGTATCTCTTAATTATATCTCATAGGATGCGGCACCTTTTTGTAGCGGATTGTAGTGCAAGTTTCCTTGTTTTCTTTCGAACACTTATCCATGAAATCCAATCGTCAATTTATATTCCTGAAACGGAACTTTGAATTTGATGTAGAACAGAACCTCTAGCAGTTTACCTGTCATTACATCGTTAACACCAAAAGTACAAGCAGTGCTGTCACCTTATTGGAAAATGTATAATGCAACCACATTCTTTTAGTCAATTCTACCATTTAGTAAGATGGTGGATGAAAATCGTGATTAGATGTGACGGAAAGAAAGAGTGCAATGAATACATTCAACAACTAGCCAATATTGTTATTTAACCCCAGTGTGTCTGGAATACCAGGTTCTTTTATTGAAGTAACAATTACTAGTCTTTATGAATGACAGGAGTTGTATTCCAATTTACAAGCCTTGGACAGAATCGAGAAAGATTATCAGCAAAAGCAGCAAGAACATATTAGCCTTGACAAGAAAGATAAAAACCGTGACTCAAGACGTTATGTCTTGGTTACAGAATATGGTACTTTTGTCACAGCTTCTAATATGCTTGCATCAGTATCTCCTTAGATAGTGACCACATACGTGAAAGAAAGAATTTCCTTGACACTCTTGCTCATCGGCTTGTGTTGGAGTCCAGGCATTTTGATTTCTGATGCGACTGGTGTATCATTCTTTATGCCTAAAATGGTCTTGAGTCTTTTATATTGGTTTCTACCGCTTGTTCAGTCCATCATCCCTGTAGTGATTCAAAATTTGCACTTTTTTCCTCTTTACATGATTGGACCGGTCTAACCTATTTTGCTAGTTGAGAACAATTTTGCAATACTAATCTTGGCTTGAGGTTGGCAGGTTAGTGCTTTGATTTGAAAAGATGTATACCGGGATGGGGGAAACTGTTATCCCTCATGTTCTTCAGAGTGTGTCGGATTTAACTTTTTCCTTGTATAGTTTATTATACTCGGTAAAAAGCTTGTCCTTATTGTTCACTTTGATGGTTGGAAGAGAACCTTTCCATTCTGAGGTCAGACCTACGGAGTCAGAAGAGGCATGTGAAAAGTTTAATGAAGAAATCACTTTGGTCAAGGGCTCTGGAAGAAGTACCTAGTTAATTCTGCTCTTTCAGCTTTTCCCTAGACTTTGTTCATGTCAATGTATTCTCAATTGCGTATACTCACAAATTGTTTATATTTAGGAGTAAAAAGAAAGATTTTTCCCGAAAATTCTCTGTATGTTCTTCTCAATAAGCTTTGAACAGAAACTTCGAGATAATTTCATCTTCTAAGGTCACAAAAAATCCTTTTCCTTGTCCAATATCTACTGCGGTTTTTGCAGACTTAATCTGCGTATGAAATATACTTTAGAAATAAATTGTGCTTTAGTTAGAAAAACTGCAGCGACGAGGATGACATCTCTTGCAGAACTTTAACGGAAATGAGATTAAAGATAAAAATGAACTAGAGAAAACTAGTAAATTAACAATATGAGCCAAGTTGTTAGGCGGAGTTCACACTGTTTCAGGACTTTGAAGCCTAGCTTATAAGCATTTTGTCTTTTTAGAAATATGGTAGAAAAAATTGCCGAGACAACAGTCTTACTATTTACTCTTAAGGTGGTGAAGAAGCTTCCGGATATTATTCTTTGCCTCCAAATGGAAGTTCTTAAAGCCTTTGGTAGTGCTGGTATGCTTTTTGAAATGCAAAGATCCTCTTCTCCTTAAAATCTGTCTTCTGCTGCTAAGAAGAAATATGGACAATACCAAGATGAAATCAGAATAAGATGCACTAAGATGACTGAAATGGTGCTACTATTTTGCTGCACAAGTTTTTGTGCTTACAAATAAACTTTTATCCTTGTCGTCCACCACATTTTACTTGGTTGATCATTCGTGGTAGCTATCAGTCCGCCTATTGATGATTAATATATTGAAGTCCATGAACGGAATACTGGTCTCTTTATTGCCCTAGTAATGTTTTCCATCTTTAGCCATTCAGATTGGGAAAGAGCAGCAGGAGGTTCTGCCAGCAATGGTAGTAAACTGGGATCTTCTGGCCTGGCTTTGCACTATGCAAGCATTATAACTAAAATTGACACTATTGTGAATCCATAAATTTTTCTGATTTTGACTCTTCTGGAGTTCTCATTTTCCAGTCTATTTTTTCCTTTCATTTTTGTTCAATTGTGTGCATCCTAATTTGGGTTCTTGATCTAATCATGATAAGAAATGCACATGTATGGTAGCTGTAGGATTCTCCATTACATATCACTCCTAAGACACTACTATTGCAGTCTGCGTCCATTAACTCTGGACCAGATATATTGTGATGTGGAAAGATCTGAAAATGCAAGGACCAATTTATGCATGCATAATTTAACAACAAATATTAAGACATCATTTGCTTTCCAGAATCCTAAAGTTCTCGACCTGAATTCAACATGGAGTTGAACAGGAAAGTGGATTGAAACTTTTATGCAGTTATATACAATTAAGAAACCATTCTTAAATACAGATTGATCTGACGAGCAGGCTGACCAGCCATCCAAAGATATCTCAAGTATTGACTAGAGCATACCCGTATTAACTACAAATGTGAAAAACGCATATTTGCTTACCAGAATCCTAAAGTTTTCGACCTGAAACCAACACTGAGAAAAACAGGAAAGTACTTGAAGTTGTTGAATCTGCCATCGAGTACATCAAATATGGTTAGTGTATACGCATCTACTACTGCATTGGCATTTGTATGGTTCTCCACGTGATCTCTTGAGCTTTTGTTCAATCAGACTCTTTTTATTTGGAGTTTGGCCTCTGCTGTAAGTGTCTACCATCTGTATCTTATTATATTTACTCGTATTGTTAATTGTTGAAACAGCAAGGAACTTTCATGTGATTAACAACTATTGTTACTGGTACTTAGCCTCTATAGAGTAATCTGATCTTCCTGAAATTTGTTGAGATAATCTAATATGCTTAATCAACTTCTTTTCCCAATAAACTTCCGTTTTCTCAGTAGCATAAGAGTACTGTGACTGGGAAAACTGTCAAATGGCTTGATGATATGAAGTCTGTGATCACAAGGCCTCAGACATGACGATAAGATTTTTTTTTTTTTTTTTTTACCATTTTAACAAACTGTTATTTATCCACTCCACGTAGCTCACATAGAATGACAATGCACTATTTACTGTTGCAAAGAAAATATTTGTGAAATAGAAAGAAAAGTGCTTGAGGAATTCATTACTGATTTCCTTTTGTGCTAAAGATGGATTTGGTATGGTCTTCTTTGACCCACGCAACTTCTATTCCGATTAGGTGGCTCGTTCAGGCTCCATAACTCCAACAATGACAAATGAATTGTACCAAAGTCTGCCACCAGATATAAAGTCAGCTATGTTCTTTTGGCTGCGGCAAGTTCAGATTCAGGAAGAGGTGGTCAATATGTATCATGTAATCATTTTTACAGAATGTACCTAGATATATTTATGTATATATTGCTGCGGACCTGTTCTTAAGCAGAAGATGATTTCCTCATCTGGGGTATCCACCATGTTTGGTGTCTGTGCAGCCCACAATTCCAATTGTTAAATGCAAAATGGAGAAGACACTGTCGTGGCTTGCTCCACTTCATCAGAATCAATACTCTATATCATGCTGATAAGGAGAAAACGGACCCCTATATCGTTGAACTTCTGTTCTGGGTTCACCAGCTGGTCTGCAAGAGAAGGGCAATGAACAATGGAGTTACCTGTTCACTTGATTCGACGGTTTCTTCTCTAAGCAATGAAGAGATCAGATTATCTTCTCATGGTTCTCGTAAGGATTTAAATAAGAGGAAGCTGATGCGAAGCACAAGCGAAACTCTGGAATCCGAAACAGGAAATCTCTATTCATGCTATTACCATCTACCGTGCACAGGTATTTGTGATTCTCCCACCAATACAAGTCCGGGGGTTTCAGTTCCAATTCTGAAAACATGATGTATGGACTTCAGCATAGACATGATGACTGCATTGGATGTCACCGATGGCATTCCCGCCTCTTTAAGTTTACGAGCAATCACTGTGAGAAAAGCGATAACTACAGTTTGTGCAATAACGGGTGTACATCTACCTCTTGTCTACTGGAACCCAAAGGGAGATAGTGGACAGTAAGACATCATCCAGATATGTAACGGATGCCAAAACATTATATCACGGTGCCTGTTCATCTTCTGATACGGTTAGAAGAGTATCTACGGTCTTGCAGGACCATGTGAACACCAATGTTGCAGCTGACCGTAAGTGAATGTGTTGGATTCATATATATTTATGTACGACCGTCTGCCATGCTTGGCTTTTTGCCGATTGCCAGATTTGGGGCAGTGTAGGATCAAGGTCAACTGTTCGGTTGATGATTGTCAAGATGGTTAATTGTGAGTCTTGTTGTGATCTATGCTGTGATCACCCATGATTTCTTCCTGCTCTAGCAGCGCCTTTAGTCTGAATTCGCTTCCTATGGTCTCTAAATAATTCACTGCTCGGACATTTCTTCTTCAACACAATTATAGGTAAGTTTTCCTGCCTCACGCTTTGTAAGATAATGGCTTCAGGCTTGTACCGTGTTGGTAGTTCTCGTGCACCTTAGACATACACCGGTTACAACTGAAGAAATCTCGAAAGCGACCATTCTGAATGCAGTGTCTTGTCCATCGAGAAATGGAAGGCATTTCGTGATTCGATATTGTTTCCCATTAAATTCAATCCCCGTTTCGACTTGCGTCTAAAGGAAACGTGCTTCCTCCCTTTCTTTCAACTCGCGGGTACACTTAGATCCATGCCTTGAGCAGAAAGACCTGAAGGAAGAGTCCCGTCGTGTTCTTCTCCTTTGTTTCCCTCACTAGAGCATGGGTTTACTTTGTTGTTTAGCTCAGGACATGTTCCAAAATCACTAACTGATAATGTTGTATCCCTTGCTTCAAAACACGTACTCTAGGTTAAAAGAAAGACAAGTCTCTAGATTTTTTTATTAATACCCCATATATCAGCCTCATCTTTTAGTTTAAGATGGAGAAAGATATTTAATCAACCCTAGTGGATGCCTTGGTCACTAGACAGTAATTGACTGGAAAAATTACTTAATAAGTTCTAAAACCATTGCATGGATGTCAATTTAATCATGAACTTCCCAAGTTTGTCCCCAACAAATGCATATTTAGAATTGCCTCGATTTATTTTCAAAATAAATTCACATATTTCTTCCTTTTCTTGTGAAAATTTCATTACCAACCAGTTTTTTTTTTTTTTAAATACTTTGCATTAATTAATATTTAACGTTAATCATTTCTCCCAACTTTTTTGAATGTAATCCGGTTTTATTATTATTATCATTTAATATTTTCTAATTACGTTACCATATTTAATATGTTCAAAAGACATTCATGTGACAATGCAAGTTGTTAGTCCCATATTTTAACGTCTCTACAATGATAATGTTCAAAGATTATCATGAAATTTCAATGAAAAGCATCTTATAATGTGATAGAAATTATACTTTAAGATATGTTTTCAAATAGTAATGATAGTTAGACAAAAGCAATTGAAATATAGAACGCAAAAAGATGACTGAAAATAAAAATGTGTCAAATGGACTCTATTCAAAAATCTCGATTGGTATTGTCTTGATCGCGTTACAAAGCTCATCGAAATCACTTTACTTTTCCTCTAAAGAATCCAAACACACGCTCGTTTAATGCCATTTATTCGTCCAACGACATGTAAACTTTAGTCTTGATTGTTATATTTGTAAAGATGACAATTTACTTTTTACATTCATACCCCACCATAGGGGTGAGCATCGGTCCCGAGTCAACCCTGGACCGACCCTGGACCAACCCTGGACCGGCCCAACCTTGCCAATCATGGTCCGGTTCCCAAGGAGACTGGGTTGGTCCTTGGTCCTAGAAAACTTTAAAATAAACAAAGTCCAATCCGAACAACATTAATATATATATATATATATAAAGAAAACTTTAAAATAAACAGTCAACAACATTAAACAGCTCTTTAGTGACGAGTTCAAATAATTTTACATTATTTTTTAATAACTTAGATTTTTAATTTCTTTTATGGCGTCAATCATCATAATTTATGAAGGAGGAAAATGTTTTTGTGAGAAGTCCTCACGACGTCCAAAAAGGTATAAACAACTCCTTATGGCATCCTCCTCTAGTATTCGTTCTATTCTATCTTATTTGTCCTCTTAGTCTTCAATTTACCAAAATCGAAAGAAACAACTTCTCCGCTCGCCACTCGACACTTGCCTCACTCACTTTGGGTCACTCGTGCCACTCATCACTCGATGCTCGCTTGGCTTGTTGCTCCCCGCTCGACATTCGACGCTCATTCTGTTCGACGCTCACCCCACTTAACCCTCACCACTTGCCTTTCTTAGCTAACCTTGCTCATCACCAAACCCATTAGGTTGGCACGGTCCTTGATTGTCCTTTCAAGGAGTACAAAAAATGAAATAAAAAAATTAGTGGTTAGTCCTAGGTTGACCTTGAAACTATATCGAACCTATTGGGTCAGTCCAGTCCTCAATCGTTTTTTTTAGGAGTACAAAAAATGAAATAAAAAATTATCGGTTGATCCCGAGTTAACCCTGGAACCGGACCGAACTCATTGGGTTAGTCCGGTCCTCGGTCCCAAGCTCAATAGGATTGGTCCTCAGTCCCAAAAATTGAGGACCAACATTGTGCGAGTTGGTTCTTGGGTTAGGGGGTGGACCGGCCCAACCTGAACCATGCTCACCCCTACCCCGCCACGCATCCTTGTAGATATGGCCTTTGGGCTCTCGTGGCGCTGGTAGGGCCTACTGGGGCGCCAAGCCCATGATAACTATTTTGCTGTCTAACCATATTAAGCTACTCTAGTTAATATAGATGATATAGCTATAAGCATTTGTCAAGCACCTTATACAATTTATAACAATCTTTTAACGATAGCTACTCTAGTTAATATAGATGATATAGCTATAAGCATTTGTCAAGCACCTTATAAAATTTATAACAATCTTTTAACGATTGAAACTGCTGCGAGATAATTGTACCAAATTACTTCTTATTAATGACGAATACAAGCCTAAGTCACGAAACATAGACAATATATCATAGCAATTTACGTCCAAAAAAACATGAAGTTTCAGAATATCATACTTTTAATGATGCATAAATCAGTCACTCGGTTTTGTAAGTCATTTTATTCGAGTTTATCTCGTGAAAAAATTTCTTCTTAAGTTGAGCATGGGCAACCTCAAGCTCCACTCAAAAGAAGCTCTAGTAGCTCGAGTTCGACTACAAATTAAACTAGTTGTTACGAGTAATTAATGAGTCAAGTCCAAACTACTCGCAAATAGCTTGATTTAATTTCACAGTAATCAAGTAGCACATCGCGATGTTCGCGAATCTCTCATGCTCCGTGCTTCGAGAGGAATGGCCAACACCTTGTCGCAACCGCGATTCTTACGCATGTTAGATCTAGATCTACGATGTGGGTGGAAGCCCCTCTAGCCAAGGCGATGTCGACCTTGTCGGACTTTGGTTTTTCTTCTTTTCCATTCCAGTTCTCTAGTTTTTTTTTTTTCCCAAACTTGTTAATTTTCAAGTCTGTTTTGATGAAATCTATCTAAATTTGCTAATTTATCTTCCGAACCGGGAGAGAGGATCATGTTGCAGTTAATGCTTTAGAGAGAGAGAAAGAGAGAGGATCATGTTGCTGTTATGGCTTTCACCGCCCAAAAATTGGATGAGGGAGTGGTGATGCTGCGTTTCTTCTTTTTCTTATGTCGCTCGCCATGAGAATCCACCGTGAGATCAGGGAAGACACATTCCGACTTTAGCAGACAACAAGGAAAGCACCGCTGCTGGAGATTCTCCTTTCCTTGCCTCTTTCTCCTTTTTTTTTCCTTTCCTTTCCTTTCCTCTTTCTCCTTTTGAGTTTCAACGTATGTACCATGCATGTTTCTTGAGTTCACACCGGGTGCAAGGCTTACCCAGTTGCACCGACAGTAAAATCAACAAGACTTGATAAAAAATGAGACGGAAAATCCACAAATTTTTATTGCATAAAATAGAAGCTATAACTTCTAGAGGCAAATTCTTGCTCAGGGTTCCACGCTGTGTTAAGTTAATTTTAAAATTAATTAGGCCTATTAAAGCTTGCCTACTGTAATCAATCATGTTGGAATGATCAAATTAGAGCAAAACACATTGATTATCTAGTGAATAATATGGCACATTCCAAATTTCTTATCATATTAAATAATACATATGGTCACTCCAATCAATGTATGATCCGCCATTTGTGTTGTGTTTGTGACAACACCGAATTTATAAAAAGTCTCCTAACAAAAAAAAAATCATATGATTTATTGGACAATTACGTAAAATTCAATAGAGTTGGGTCAGTGGGTGATAAACGAATATGTAATTGAAGAATATGTTTTTATGTGTTTGGGAATATTTAAAAAAGAAAACTACCATTTAAAAAATTTCGATGAATGAAATGATGAAAATATCATTGTAAAAATTGTTCAGACATTCGCTGCGTAACAAGTTTGTAGACTTCAAGGGAAAAAAAGAATTTTTCAGAAAGATTACTTCCAAAGAAGAGGTTTGTAGCACCAAAAACGATCATATAAAAGGAAGGTGTAGAATTGAGAGGAGAAACCGGACAAATAAGTGTACAAGTTTCCTCGAAGAAATTTTCGGCCAGTAGACTTCCCACCATTTTATATTAGAATTGAAATATTATTTTTATTTTATCAATATATAAAGCTTATTATTCGAAAAAAAAAAAAAAATTATACCATGGATATAAAAAGTCATATCCATATCTCACATCCTACGCTACATCCCTAATATATTCAATCTTATCCTTTGTTGGGCAAAAATCAACTCAAAATAGAATATACTTATCCTACTCTGAGGCACACCTCCATATTAACCAGGTTGATTTGATATTTTATTCTTGAGGTCCTCTGAACAAGGCTTCAATTGAAGACCACAAGGAGGGGAGCAAACTCTATTATCATTTTGGTTAACACTTTATTGGTAAATTTGAAAACTTCCAAATTTTTTAAAGATCATTTTCATGTTGGCATGTTGATTTGAATAGAATTGGGTTAATTTCATTAGATGATCATTTTAGTGGATTTGTGATGGGCTCGAGAAATTTCGATTGGGCTCACTCAATACATTATAGTCTCAATTTCTTTCGCTCTAGTTGACCGCAATACGGGCAGTTCTTGTTGTGGATGCATTATTTGGAGCATTTAAGACGTTGTCACATCACCGCTATATGCCAATGATGTAATTGGGCATAAATTCTAAAGAAAAGAATGTTTAGTAAACTAGATGATTAAAAAGAAAATGCAACAATGTGATTGTGGAATCATTAAAAGTTTAGTGAACTCCCGATGGAGTTGATTCGAACCACATGGAATGTTTATTCTCTTCACCTTAAATATATTCGAGCAAAGCCAAACTAATCAATTGTCATCTCCAACGACAGCAAAAATCCTCACACATGTTAAAATGGCATCATGAAAAAGAAGCACCTCAACTCCACCATCGAACATCAATCGCTCACCCCAATTACCTCCCTTTATTCCTGTGAAAAGATTAGGGACGGTGCGAACCCATAAGACTGAGGAGCATCAATCTCTTATTATAGGATCAAAGAATTACATATGAGAATGAGTTTCGACTCTCTCACTGTTTCATGGAGTTTTAACATAAATCAAAGAATTATGAAAAGGTCTTGAAACTTTAGTATGAATTAAGGGTACGAAGAAGAAGGAGATAAATAGTGTAGAGTTTTCTTTTCTTTTCTTTTCTTTTAAGAAATCTCATTGCCCCCTTTATTCTTCAAGAATTAGAATGATGCTTTTCAAGTTTGTGTTCATTTAAAATATGAGTTCTTCTACTTTATGCTTATTTATTTTATATTATCTGTAACTCTCTTTTTAAAATTTCTTTTCTTTTAAATCCTTTTATATGCCCTTCTATCATTGCTTAAAATAATTTTATCAAATCATAATTATAGTAATATACGTAAAATGTAGAACAAATCTATATATATATATATATATATAGAATACATAGAATAAAACGTGAGATAGGATATTTTTATTCATGCTACGTACTCTCATATTCAATTTTATCCTATATTGGGCAAAGATCAAACACGAGATAGGGTAACTTTATCATATCCTGACTTTTATCATAACTACCAAACATAGTTCTCCTCCATATCAATCGAGCTCATTTAGTATGTTACACCTGAGGTCCTCCCAATAAGGATTGAACTGAAGACCACAACGAGGGGAGCAAACTCTTTTACCATTAAGGCTAACACTTTGTTGGTAAATTTGAAAACTTCTAAATTTTTTAAAGATCATCTTGATGTTGTCATGTCGATTTAAACATAATTGGGAAAATCTCATTAGATAGTCACTTAATGGATTTTGAAATTGGGTCGAGAAATTTCGTTTGGGATCACCCAATTCACTAGAGTTTCAATTTCTTTTTCTCTAGTTGACTAAAATACATGCAGTTCTTGCTATGGATACACTATTGGGAGCATTCGGGACATTGTCACATCACCGTCATATGCTCATGACATGATTGGGCATAGATTCTAAAGAAAAGAAAGTTTAGTGCACTAGGTACAACAAAAAAATTCAACAATCCAATTGTGGAATCCATTAATAGTTCAACGGAATCGCACTGATGGGGTGTATTCAAACCGAATAGAATGTTTATTATCTTCCTTTTAAATAGATCTGACCTAAGCCAAACTAATTGATGATCATCTCGAACAACAGTAAAATCCTCCCATGTGTTAAAAAGGCATCATGAAAACGAAGCACCTTGGCTCCACCACTAGACATCAATCGCTTGCTCTAGTTACTTCCCTTTTTACCTGTGAAAAGATTAAGGACAGTTGGAACCGATAGGATTGAGGAGCATCAATCTCTTATTTTAGGACCAAAGGGTTACGGATGAGAAAGAGTTTCAACTCTCCCACCATTTCGTGGAGTTTTAACATAAATCAAAGAATTACAAAAAAGTCTTGAAACTTTAGTATGAATTAAGGGTACAAAGAAGGAGATAAAGAGTGTAGAGGTTTTTTTAGATAAAAAAAAAAAAAGAAAAGGAAATCTCATTGGTCCCTTTATTCTTCAAGAATTAGAAAGATGCTTTTCAAGTTTTTGTTCATTTAAAATATGGGTTCTTCTACTTTATGCTTATTTATTTATTTTATATTATCTTTAACTCTCTTTTTTAAAATTATTTTCTTTTTAATTCTTTTATATGCCCTTCTATCATTGCTTAAAATAATTTTATTAAATCATAAATTATACTAATATACCTAAAATAGAACAAAAATAAGTAGTAATTTATATATAGAGTATACATTATAGAATAAAACACGAGATAGGATATTTTTATTCATGCTACGTTCCTTTTATATTCAATTTTATCTTATATTAGATAGAGATCAAACATGAGATAGAATAAATTTATCATATTCTGATTTTTATCTTAACTACCAAACGTGATCCAAGGGTTTACTCCTCCATATCAGCCAGGCTTATTTAGTACTTTACACTTGAGGTCCTCCCAATAAGGATTGAACTGAAGACCACAAGGAGAGGAGCAAACTCTTTTACCATTTAGGCCAACACTTTGTTAGTAAATTTGAAAACTTCTAAATTTTTGAAAGATCATTTCGATGTTGTCATATTCGTTTAAACATAATTCGGAAAATTTTGATTAGACAGTCACTTAATAGATTTTGTAATCGGGTCGAGAAATTTCGTTAAGTATCACCCAATTTACTAGAGTTTCAATTTCTTTTTCTCTAGTTGACCAGAATATGGGCAGTTCTTATTGTGGATACACCACTGGAAGCGTTCGAGACGTTGTCACAATTTCTTCATATGCTCATAATGTAATTGAGCATAGATTCTAAAGAAAAGAAAGTTTAGTGCACTAGGTACAACAATAAAAAAATCCAACAATCCGATTGCGGAATCTGGTAATAGTTCAACGAATAGAATGTTTATTATCTTTAATTTAAATAGATCCGAGCTAAGCCAAACTAATCAATGATCAACATCAGCAAAATCCACGCAAATGATGAAAAGAAGCACCTCAGCTCCATCTGTGGACATCAATCGGTCGCGGCAGTTACTTCCTTTTTTTACCTGAAAAAAGATGAGGGACAGCAGGAACCGACAACACTGAAAGAGCGGTTGCGGTGCAGTGACACTCTTCTTTCTGTGTCGAAACACATTTTCCAACGCCTCGGCAGAAAATCCTCGCCACCCAATACCCAGCAACTTCTGCCCCCTTTGACGTTACTCGTCAAGTCAAATGTCAACGAAGGCCCCTGTGGATAACGTCGCATTTAGGGATCTGACCGTACTAGTCAATTACGAAGCAAACATTATTACAATCCCGCCAAAAGAAAATATTTAGGTGCATCCAGACGTGCGTGATCCCCGTGTGTTACGATCGTTGATTTTGGTTCCGATCGTACATGATCTAGGCCAGGATGCAGTAAGCTCGTGTGTTCAACCACAGGCTCAATAATGGATTTAACCGCTTGAAATAAAATTTTGAGTCGCTGCAATTTTCACACTGAGATTTGCGGACATGCTCTTATGGTACGCAACAAGCCATGAGTGATCATATATCTCACATTTCTCATATACCCATTTGGAGTTTATAAATACGACTACAACCAAGGAAAATGTGAAAGAACATCATAACGGCACTTATTAAGTAACTAGTTCATAAAACTTTGCAGTTTTCAAGAAATCGACTTTTCTCCATTACAGGTAATTAATATTTTGAAAATACAATTAGTATGTCTTATAAGTGCACGAAGGCACTCATTGACCATCCCCCAATAAGTAATTGGTAACCCTTAACCTATATTCAAATATTTACATAGATGTTCTCGGAAATAATAGTGGTAGAGCTTTATATGATAACAAACCCACATAATTGCCTCATCGTCTGCTAAGTATCATAGAGTTTAGGTTCCATTTGTTTCGAAAAAATTTTGCGCGAACTCTACTTATTTCCTATCTCCTGTCGTCCATGCCACCTTGTAATCGTTCTTTGACAATATCGACATAACAAGCGCACATTGTGGCCTCATCATCTGCTAAGTATGATGGAGTTTAGGTTTCATGTGTTTCGAGGAAATTTCGTGTGAACTTTTACTTATTTCACTCTCTCCTTTTGACGGAAAACCATGAGTGACCCTTCAATCTCCAATGGTCAAACGCCTTCTTCTCTTTTTACCCGCTTTTGATAAGCGGAAATGGACAAGTGCATTGAAGTTCGCCTTATCTCATTATCTTATATGGAGCAGGAGAAGTTATTTATGCCTGCGTTGGGAGGAGCGAAGTCTAAAACTGGCTAAATGCGGGGCTGAGTTTTGTGAGAGAGAGAGAGAGAGAGAGAGAGAGAGAGAGAGAGAGAATTTGACTCGAGGCTTCCGTTCATTAATGGCGTCCTCCTACACTTGGAGGAGCAGCTCCGTCGCGCATCTACACCTGGCATGGGCAACAACAACATCGGATTCGGTGAGACCCCACGCGAACGGGGTTTTCAAAGCCATAACCAATCTGGATAAAGCCTAAAAGCCGAAGGTAAAAGGGATTCGAGGCCTGTTGCTGATGGCCACCACCCGCTCCCTCCCCCACTTCCCTCTGCTATAAAACCCTCCTATGCAAACAGAGCCAGACAATGCGAAGGAGGTGAAGAAAGTGATCAAGAAAGGTTTTAACACAGAGAGAGAGAGAGAGAGAGAGTAAGAGAGAGAGAGAGAGAGAGAGAGAGAGAGAGAGAGAATGGAGATGGAAGCAGCAAACAAAGAGGAGAAGCAGCGGCAGCAGCAGCCTCGTCCCAGCCCGATGAGGAAGATGGTGACGGTGGCGGCCATCGCCGCCGGCGTGCAGTTCGGGTGGGCGCTGCAGCTGTCGCTGCTGACGCCGTACGTGCAGCTGCTCGGGATCCCGCACAAGTGGGCCGCCTTCATCTGGCTGTGCGGGCCCGTCTCCGGCATGATCGTCCAGCCCGTGGTCGGCTACCACAGCGACCGCTGCTCCTCCCGCTTCGGCCGCCGCCGCCCCTTCATCGCCGCCGGCTCCGCCCATGTCGCCCTCGCCGTCTTCCTCATCGGCTACGCGGCCGACCTGGGCCACCTCCTCGGCGACAGCACCCACGAAGGGACCCCGAAGCCCCGCGCCATCGCGGTGTTCGTCATCGGGTTCTGGATCCTCGACGTGGCCAACAACATGTTGCAGGTGCAAATACGCCCCCTCCTTCTACATCTTCAATCATAAGGTTTTTTTTCATACGAAAGATAAAATCAGAAATGCGAAACTTATGCATGACCGTATCGTAGAATATACATACTCTTATGCTTAAGCATTTCTTTATAAAGCGGCTTCGTTCTAAAGCGGCTTTGTTCTAAAGTGGATATTATTGTTATAAGTGCATGTGCAATTTCACGGTAATTTATATTTTGAAGAAAATATAGGAATCCTTGTGTTCTCCAATGAAAACCAACATGGGTTCCCTGTCTTTTCAGTAAGTGATTAATGTGGTCTGATGGATTGGGTGTGGTCCATTTCTACCCAATTACTTTTCCTTAAAGACATTGACTAAGCTCATTTAAATAGAAAACATATATCTTGTTTTTTTCCAAAAAGTAATGACTTGTTTCCTGAATGTAGGGACCATCTTCGGGAAATTATTATATTAGTGTGAAACGAGTATTAAATTGAATATAAGCCTTTGAAATTAATGGATTTTATATGAATTTGTAACCGTTTAAATTCAACCACTGGGGTTTGCTCACATGAAAAGAGAGAGGCTGTAGATGATTTAATTTTAAGTGTGGATTTCGACTTTCATGTCTTGCAAAGAAATAGGACAAAAGTCTAATAATGAAAGTTAAAGTAGGATCAACAGAAAAAAATTAATTTAGTAGTTATAGTAGCAGACTAAACAATTCCATAATTTTCCAGCATTCAACCGGCTCAAGATTATGGAGAAGATCCGAATTGGATAAGCCATGTTTTCCTTTAAATCATTCTAATTACCACCCCCCAAAAAAAAAAAAAACTTTTTAATGATCAGATTATTATTCAGCTTCTGCTCTCGTTAAATGTACTGAAATTCAAAATAATTGTCTTAATAAAATATACTTAACAAAGCACTTCTTAATAAGACCCTTTTTAATTATGAATTAATAGAGTTTAACCGATTAACAGGGACCATGCCGGGCGCTCTTGGCCGACCTCGCGGCGGGGAACCAGAAGAAGACCCGGGCGGCGAACGCCTTGTACTCCTTCTTCATGGGGGTCGGCAACGTCCTCGGCTATGCCGCCGGCTCCTACACCCACCTCCACAACCTCTTCCCCTTCACCAGCACCGCCGCCTGCGACGTCTACTGCTCCAACCTCAAGTCCTGCTTCTTCATCTCCATCGCCCTCCTCCTCAGCGTCACCGCCTTCGCCCTCGCCACCGTCCACGAGACTCCCTTATCGGAGCTCCGCAGCGACGCGGTCAGCGAGTCGGAGGGCAGCGAGCGCGAGCGCGAGCCGTTCCTAGGGGAGATACTCAGCGCGCTGCGCAGCCTGAAGAGGCCGATGTGGACGCTACTCATCGTGACATGCCTCAACTGGATTGCGTGGTTTCCTTTCCTGCTGTTCGACACGGATTGGATGGGACGGGAAATCTACGGAGGGAAGGTCAAAGGGAAGGCCGGCGAGAAGCGGTTGTACTCGATGGGGGTGAGGGCCGGCTCGCTGGGATTGATGCTGAACTCCGTCGTCTCGGGGTTCATGTCGCTGGCCCTCGAGTACTTGGTGCGCGGCTCTGGCGGCGTGAAGAGGCTCTGGGGGGTGGTGAACTTCCTGTTGGCTGTGTGCTTGGGCTTGACCGTTTTGGTCACCAAGCTGGCCCAGTCGGAGCGGAGGTTCGCAACCGCCACGCCCGGAGGTGGCGGCAGCAGCTTGGATAGCGAAGCCTTGCCTCCGCCCGCAGGGATAAAGGCCGGCGCTTTGCTGCTTTTCGCAGTGCTGGGCATTCCGCTCGCCGTAAGTTATTTCACCTTCTTAATTTTTTTCATAACTCCATAGAATCCGTAATTCTTTAAAAGCGAGATCTTAGACATTTCATATTATTTGGCACTCGATAACTCTTAAGAACGAACCCAATCACGGGCAGCGCAATTGGCGTGAGTTCTCTCCCTCATTGCAGAAGTCAAAGTTCGAACCCTCTTAATGCTAGTGTGTTTGAAGTAGGGGTCCTCGTGTTGAGGTCCCGAACTAAACCTCCCCCGAGATTTACGTCTAGATAGCGGCTTATGGCGAGGCCTGACGGTTCTACCAGGCACTGGATGGTCATGTGATTCCCGAAGGGTGATCTTCGGCGATTCCTCGGTTAACAAAAAAAAAAAAAAAAAAAACTCTTAAAAATGAAAGCTACCATGGACAGCCCGGATCAAACCATGTCGGGCGCTAAGGTCGGGTCTAACTTATTGCCCAAGCTTGCACAAATACCATTCGTAATTCTTCAAGCCGGTCTAGGATTTCTAGGTCGATAGCCCAAACATCAACGGCACGGTTCGATCAAGCTAATCAAGGAGTCGCGATGGTTTTGAAATTGCAGGTCACTTACAGCGTTCCTTTTGCTCTGGCATCCATATTCTCCAATACTGCCGGTGCAGGTCAAGGTACAGAGCCCCGCATGGTAACCCGACGTACTTTGGATTAAGCCGGTGTTCATGCATGATCTAATTTCATCGAATGATCAATTTCAGGGCTGTCTTTGGGGGTGCTAAATCTCGCCATCGTCATTCCGCAGGTATAATCTGTAATTTCCTAGTATCACTAGTTGGAGAATCCATGTGATGTATGTGATTAAAGAGGAATTGCGACAAAGTGGTGGTATATGGATACCATCCTTATGAAAAACTGAAATCAAACTGATTTCGTGGATACTGAACTTCTTTGGGAACTTGCTATGTTTGAATTCACTAGCTGAGAACACCTTAGTTACTGCTAGGGATGATTGATTTTTGATTATGTTAAGTTATTAAACAGATGGTGATATCGGTTACGAGCGGACCATTCGATGCTCTATTCGGAGGAGGCAACTTGCCAGCGTTCATCGTCGGAGCAGTTGCCGCAGCTGTGAGCGGCATTCTTGCCCTAACCCTGCTTCCATCTCCAGCTCCCGACCTCTCTCCTGCAACCAAGCCTGCAAACGTCTCGGGCTCCAAGTGACGTTCACAATCAACTCTCTACCATCTCTCTCTCTCTCTCTCTCTCTCTCTCTCTCTCATGTAAAAAGGTAAAAACCTCTGGCATGATGACGACTCCTCGGACACAAAAGGATGGCGGAAATAGGCCATTTTTGGGGCCATATCAGATGCAAGTGCAAATGAAATTAGCTATGTTCCATCCATTGGAATCTAGATAAACTCGTGCCTCTTTTAGAAGTCAAACAACTTTGTTCCTAGTTGAAACCATGGTTTTCCAATGGTTTTATGTAAAAAAAAACCGTTCGGCATCTTACACGGCATCTCGCTCGGCTTGCTTTTAAATTTTAACCTCTGAAACTTGAGGGAGGGAAGTTAAAAAGTGGTCTGCAATGGGAATCATCTAAAGGTGAGTGATCCCCGACAGAAGCTTTAACAATGGCCATTAACGTCCAGTCCGCTATTCCACGCCCTTGTAGATTTGTATCTTGCAAATGCCATTATGATGACGATATGATGCAAAGAAGTCGCTCCTTTTCCGGAACACAAAAGAAGGTTTTATGAGTTTCAAATATAGTTTTCTATACTTTACCCATATAAAAAAATTGATGATTTAAAAAAATATTTCCCAAAAAACAATTACTTGAAATACTTAATAGATGAAAATTTTTGTCTGAATATTTCAGGAATAATGAAAAGCATATTTCGTTAGCAATTATTTTTTAAAAAATATTTCCTAAATTATCCATTTCCCGCAAAACAAAAGAAGCTTATGATACAATTTTCTTTTTATACTTCTTTGTGACCATACCCTGAATCAAATACTCGTCACTAGTGCTAGATCACAAGCACTAAATATCACCAAAAACGAAGCACAAACACAGCATTTGGAGGGCTTAAAATGGTCGTGACCCCTCAAATTCTGATTTTCATATCGACAACAATAAGCCATTGGCTTTGAAAGTCTGTACCTTTGGTACATTACCAGCTAAGCACGCTCCAGGGACCACTGAGTAACAGAAGACATACCTTGCACTATGAATACGCTGCATAATACAGTAAACTCTAACTCACAGCAGATAATGGCACAGTAATTCTAAAATCTACCAGGAAGTTAGTACGACATAACAATGCAGCCAACAAGTTATTTCGACTGCCTTTGAGATTAATGAGCAAGGGACCATGAGAAAGGAATGAAAATGGCTCTACTCCCAGCAGATAGTGCTCTACCCGATTCACAACATGTTGCAGAGTGCGTTCTATAGTAGGAAAAAAGCAGATTGAGAACTGAATTGCCTTCAACTTCTTGAGAAAGCAACAAGCAGTTGACCATCTTCCGAGTGACTGTCTCAAAAAAGCAAAATTGATGAATTTAGACAATAAATAAATAAATATATATATATATATATATATATATATATATATATATATTTAACAATGCTAAAGAACAATTTGGAGAAAATCGATCTGGAAATATTCTCTAAATGCACAAGTTGGTGAAAAACACAAAGTTATGACATGTACGTTATGCATACCACTTTCAGCTACTTGTAGTTGACCTAGGAGATCAAATCTTCCAATTCATCGACGATGGCTTCGTAGCAGAACACATATTGCTCCTAAAATCAAAGCAATTACACAACATGATCAACCAAAATGAGACGGGGATAAACTTTGGCACATACAGCACCTTCAACTGTCCAACCATAAAAAAAGGAATAAAGAAATAAAATCAGGATAAGTAGCCCTTTCTTCTTGAGAAAAACACAAGATTGCCATACAAATTAATAAGAAAATAAAGCAGAAAGATTTGATTTCACGGTTGTAGTGTCAATCAGAAACAATTTCATTACTGTAGGTACTAATTGAGTGTATAAAGATTGAACAATGTCATTACATGCTTTTTACCGTCAACTCAGCACAACTTGATCTTTGGACACAAATAGGTGTATGATAACTAATAAGAGATGACTACAAGACCTAAAGCAGGACACCAGCTTATGTACAAAGCACAAAAGATGATAAGAGTTCAGAGTCAAGATTAATAATCTACCGGCGTTTGAACCATTCCAATTCGCTGAGACCTAAAAATGGTTATGGTATTGACTAGATCTAAGGAAGACATGTCACCAACAAGAATTCTTTGCACAGTATTGTGAATTGTGCAGTATGTTCCACTCCTCCCTATGCCTGCACTGAGAAAGAGAAAGAAAAGGAGGAAAATTGGATCAGATAAAGCCAGCAATTGCAAATGGAGTACTCTGAATCAAACATGACCGCAACCTGCAGTGCACGACTATTGGGCCAAGACTCGGTGATATCTCATTTGTTCTCTTAAAAATTTCACGAACAGCGATTGTATCTGCCGGAACTCCGTGATCAGGCCAATCAGGGTATAGAATATGAAGAACAGACATAGGTGGCTCCTCGGTCTACAACAATAAGTAATAACACCAAAGTGCAAAAGACATTAGAACCAAAGGAGATCACTTCAAAAATTAGAGCAGACATACTATTACTATGGTCCTGATAATAGTGTACCAGGGCAAACAATTGTTCATTCCTTTCAAAGGTATCTATTTAACAAAAATAATGAGCTTATTTGAAATGCACTTAAAAGGTGGAGTTGTACAATAATTAAATAAGAATGATACCATGTGGCCTACCAGCCTCTATAGACCTTAAATCTGAACCAAACTCACACGATAATACTCAAGAGAATTCACAGTGGACAGACCCAAAAGCAGTTAGATATAACACACTTTTAAGTAATCTAAGACAACCACCAAACTTGGTAACGTGGGCTTCTACTCAAGTGGAACGTTACAACTGTTGAAGGTCAATGGAAGCTTGGACCAAGCCCCTTTCAAAGTTACTGACTTTATGTATCCTCTGTTAATAATAAAAGGGACCCCAACCACCATCTGTTAGTTTTATGCCCAAAATTCAACAGTCATGGATAGATAACCAAAATAAAGGAAGAAGAAGTAATCCCAGCTAAAATATTGAAATGAGATGATATCTTCCCGTGGTGATAGTAATAAAAATTTGAGCAGACTACCATTCGAAACAAAGGCTTGTGAAACAGCTGTCATAAATAGGGTATATTAAGTTCAAAATGGAACTATTCTTTCAAAATTTCATCAGGATTTGAAAAGCAATGCATTACTGGATCATAGCCTAGTCCCACTGCAGCATGACTTGATCGTCAACTCAAATTGGTTCAGCAAATTCATTCAAAAAATTTGTCCTACCTCTTTGTAATTCACCTCCAAATGACGCAACACCAATGAAGTATCAGTGTTCTTTATCCATTTAGTTGAGATACAAATATTTCCGAAGTCTCTCGGACCATCTTCTGCCTGAAAATAATCTCCACATTTGACCATCTGCAAAATGAGTAAAAACGAAGGTACCCTATATCAGAATTATATGATGTTAGCAAAAGCAAAATACCCATCACAAGAAGATAATAAAAAGAAAGGCACATCCCATAATTTTAAACTTTCAATATGATAAGACACATGCATTAAAATTTATGAATGCCACCTGAAATATAGAATTTAGGAGTAACATGCAGAAGCCTTTCCTTTTTCTTTTTCTTTTTCTTTTTTTTTTTCTTTGGCTAAATGAAGCCTTTCCCACTTGCCACAACACAAAGGCCATAAGTCACATATCTGAAGTAAAACTACTTTTCTTACACTTGTTAAAGAACGGTTTAAGAAGTTATCAATTGAAACTAGGTCTGGTAATTATTTGTCAGTAATGTTTTCTTTCTACCATAGCATTATAATAACACAAGCAATTATGATCATCTAGACTGCACTCCAAATCGATTAATCAACGTTCCAAATTCTTTCTTGAAAGAAATTAAGGCAAGTGCTGTCAAGGTATCCCACTTAGCTTGTCTACAAGGTTTCAATAGGCCTTACATCTATGTGATCTTCCTTCACCTATTAATTTAATCTCTTGAATCAGCCATTCTAACACAGTTTCAAAGCCAGATTCCACCCTGGTTTATTTTGCATGTGAAGGTTCTCATTTGTCAATTTCACGTATTATTTCTTCTCCGACCTGTACATAAGAGGGGTTTTACAATATCCACATCACATGTCTACAGGATTTCGGTAGACCTTACATGCATGTAGCCTCCCTACACCTTTTAACTTAAGGTTTTAGGTCAGACATTCTAACAAGTACATCCACTAGTGAGTATGTTTGAACTAAAAAGTATCTAAATCTCGCCGCACAGAAAGGTTTTTGGAATTGCACGTGCTTGAATTTAGTTTCAGGACAGTCCATAACTAATAGATACCACTAACAGATTAGAGTCATTATCTCTAATTAAAATTGAATTTCTGTTGAGTAACACTTCATTGATACCCCTCCCTTGAATAATTATACTCTTTTGACTTTTCAACTCCATGATATGTCGCGTATTTGCATCCATCGTTGTCAAGAGAACTTGAACTTGCATATATGGATATCGGGTGGATGTGGGTGTGAACATTCTAAAATAGTGATGAATAAAATGGAAAATAGCGATGGTCCCTAAAGTTTGGCCCATGAGGCTTTAGTCCCTTATACTTTACTGTGTGATTTTGGTCCCTAGTTTGCATCTACTCCAGTCTTTGTGGCATAATTCAGGCATTTGACCTAAATTTCAAGTGTACTTTTGGGTCACGTTCAGACTCTCAATTATTTAGCTAGGGAAATAGGACCTAGAATGCAGAGCAATGAAAACTTACGCTCTGAAGCCTGGATTTTAAAGCTCATTGACTAAACTAAAAGAATGTTCAGACTTTTTGGGACCGGAGATGCAATCTTCCTAAAATTTAAATAAAAAGCATCACTATGGCTACAAAATCAATGGAAAAATCCAAAAAGAAGATAGATTTGCTTGTGTCTGTCGTCAATCATGATTTCATTTTTCAAAAATAAGATAAACATGAACCTTGATTCTCTCTTGAAATTGCAAAAGGCACAGATAACTTTTACGGCCACTGGTTTTAAGACCTCTTGATAGTAGACAAAAACCAGCACACATGATACACGTAAAGAACATAAGAAAAGCAATCGGTGCACAGCTAGCATAGCAAAACCAAACTACCTTGACACCTGCGGAATTAAATGTCTTGTAGCTGTCAACCAATCGAGTAAGCATGACAATTGCCGGGCAACGCTGCTGGAGTATCATCTCCCAAAAGTCCTCATAGGTATGTGGCAATGGGCCTTGCGTGGCTATGAATCGACTAACGTTTTCGCTTGAGGAAGCCTAAGACGAAGAGTCATAAAAATTTGAAATATGAAAAGACTGTTCAATCATTCTGATGGACTTTCCTGAACACCAACTCACCGTGATGAAGCTCGCATTAATGTAACCCTTCGCTTCATCTCTGTAATCCTTACATGGGTCCAGAACAACTCTATTCTTGTCAACTGAAATCAAGACACCAGAAAGCAACATAAAAACCCAAACAAGTTGCAAAGGACGTGCAATAAATCCACGACCGTGTATTCAGATCAAAGGGCTGATACTTGCATGGCACAACATCCTTGTAGCGATTCTTGCTCAAATTGACTTTGTTCTTTGCGACGACACAGCTCCTCGTCATCTCAGACTCCCCAATTCTGTTCGCCTGCCACCATCAAATTACATGAATCGCTGAATTCTAGGAGAGCAAACGCAATAGCAAGCTCAACAATCAGCTCCAGGAAATGAATAAACAACTTCAGTTTAGCTTCTGAACATACAGCAGGACCACATTCGGAAACCACTAAATAGTTCGACTCGACAATTTCCAGAAAGCGCATAACATAGCCATACAAACTGGAAATCGCAACCGAAGAGTCTTTCAATTCGACACTTCTCCAAACTTCTTCATCCCAAGCAAGAGGAATCGGATGAAACAAAACGACCGCGACGACGATCATGACGAAAGAAAAAGGAAGTAGAAACCGAACATCCAAGCGATCGAACTCCTGCTTCATCCTCTCGCGCATCTGGAGCTTCTCTTTGAGCACCCTCAGCGCCTGGGCGCAGAACCTGCGCTGATCGGGCGAGAGAGCGGGCTTCGGAGGCGGATCGGGCGAGAAATCGAGACGCCTGCGCGGAGAGACCGCCGCCGCCGCGGCGGAGGGCTCGGCCATGGCGGGCTGCCGGCGGCTGCGGGAGCGGCGGGAGCGGCGGGAGGCGGAGTTCCCCAGTTGCGCGTCGTGGGAGCGGGTCCGGAACGATGCCGACGAACTTTTCCGTCCGATTCCGGGGGATTGCGGTTTTGATGGGGCCGATTTGTTGGCGTTCGCTGATTGGCGAATGGGTTTCGGATTCAGCTCCGCACGGAGGGGATTCGATTCGGTTGTTGAGATCGTGTGAATCGGGTCTGCCGGAACTTAACCCCTCCGGCAATTATGGGTCGACGATGTCGTTTCTTCGCATTCGAGCCAGCTGGGTCATGTCGTTTTATGCTGCCTTTTCTCAATTTTTCTAAATTTTGAACTCTCGGCGCACCCGTTAATCATAGCCTATTTGAGAAGCGACTTCCTTTTCAATGCGATGACTATGATTAACCCACGCGCGACAAGACAATGCATTGAAAACGACAAACTTTTCATGATTAGGCATTATTTTTTTCTCCATGATCAGGCATTTGAACATAATCCCCGTGAGTTTTTCCCCATTTGAGATGTTGCTTATGGAGATTGGTGCATTTTTATTACTAATTTCCCAATTTAAGGGGCCTATTTGTTAACCGACAAAATAGTGTATGATTATATTCTTTTATTCGTAAAAATAAATTTTTTTAAAAAAAAAAGAGGAAATTCCATTTGATAATTTTTTTGCTTCTAAGAACAAATTTGTTATTAATAATCGATTTGAAATAGAATCAAGAAATAGAAAAAAAAAATTATTTTTTTTTTATGAGAACAGCTTCAAAATTAAGTCCATTTTCCTTTTTTTCCTCTTTACTTTTGTTCTTTTCATTTGTCCTTTTCTTCTTCCCCGTCTTCCTCTTTAGCAAGTTGTTGGCTTCGTTGTCACTGGCGACTGACCAAACGAGGGGCAACAACCTCATGGGAGGCTCGGCAGATGAGGTCGCCAGCCCCTTATCTAGTTGATTGTGAAAAGGCGAGCGATCAAACAATAATATAGGCAAAAGAAGAAAATAAATCAAACACCGGATTTACGTAGTTCGATCGTAAAACCTACGTTCACAGGGAAAGCAACGACAAATTTCACTACAGATCAAGCGATACAAGGAGATTACATACTCGAGTCACTCAAACACTCTCGGTGTTTCCCAAACCCCAATTACATCCAACAACGCAATCAGTGTTTAACTCCGGAATTTCTTAAGAAATAATCTCTCAATCTCATGAAGAAATTACACGCAAATCTTACCACAATATTTAAATTAGCTAAAAACACTAATCTTTCTTGGATGTAATTCACGGACAAGAGCGACAAAGAAAAATCCCTCCCAAGCACTTGAAAACGAGACGGCGCTTTAAGACCAATTCTTCATGATCAACCTCCTACCACCCACGGCCACAAATATATATATAAGTGAAACCCTTATTCTTTTGCCGACTTCTCATAGGATTATATTTTCTATCTTAAACGATTTTATCCAAAACATATCTATGTATGTTTTAAACAAAATCCAAATTCAAGTGAAAGTTGGACTTTCCTATTTTTAGCGGTCAAATTCTCCAATGCATATTCGATTTTGGGAAGTTGATTTTTGGATTTCTTTGCTCAATTTCGAACTCCGCAACATATCCAATTCGGAATATTCGGAATTTCATATTGAGCTAAAACTCGAGACATATTTTAACAATCTCCACCTTGGCTCGACATTTGAGCCAAGTCATAATCGTTTCGCAAAAATTCAAACTCTGCCACTACTTTCCCATAGCCCACGATGGGCTCAACCGCCATAAATATCATTGAAGTCCAAGCTTCGCTTTAACTTCGCCAAAACCGAGGACCTCATCAGAATACCAACTCCACATGCACCTTTAACTACTCCGCATGGATTTTCCGACACAACCTCCTTAACGCAGATAAAGCAAAATCATTGTTACATCTATATCTATCAGGAGATCGAATACGTACCTTGTTAATTTGAGCAGTTACAGCAACAATTGGCTCTATAGGCTCCACCTCGCTACAAGCACCATCCGTGTCGATTACTTTGCTAGTACTCATACTAGCTACCTCAGGAGTTTCTGGTCATAACTCCACCTCAAGCTGAGCACCGTTCAGATTCGTTTAAACACTGTTATAATCACTCATAGCCAGAAGTACTGGAGACTCGTCAAACGTAACTTCTCTGCTGATAATAGGTGAATTTAACTCCGAGCACCACAACTGATAACCCCTCTCACCTCGTGCATAGTCTAGGAATATGCACCTTCTTATCTTTCCATCGAGCTTATCATCACTCGCTCGAACATCACATGGGCAACCAAATATTCTAAAAACAGAATAATCGGCAACGTTACCTAACCACACTTCTTCGAGAGTTCAATATCCAATCGCAGTCGATGGGGATCTATTTATCAGGTAGCACGCCGTACTTAGCGCATCCACTAGAAATCTCCTAGCCATATCAGCACTAGAGAGCATTTTATGGGCTATCTCTAATAATATTTTGCTCATCAATTCCGCAACATATTGTGGTTCACCAGCATTAGTGCGGTGTTTCACTATACCTTCCTTCATGCAGAATTCGTTTAACAGCTTTGAGCAAAACTCCATGTTACTGTCAATCCACACATGCTTGATCGTCTTACCAGTCTTCTTTTCGATCAAAGCTATCAACTGCTTGATCCTGACAATAGCATCAAACTTGTGCCTAAACAGAAATACCCACGTCTTCATCGAGTAGTCATCAACAACTGTTAGCATATATCTAGTACTCTTCCTCGAAGGAAACCGCGACAACTTGCGAACATTCAAGTGAATTAACTCTGCAATTTCCATGGTTTCTTTGATAATCGTACTGAATTGCACTTTCCGCCGTTGATCTAAATCACAGCACCTGCATACATTCAGTTCATTAGAAACATAACTACATAGCAGATTTCTTTCATTTAAAACCTTCAAGTTTCTCTCGCCAATGTGCCCCAAACGCATATGCCATAATTCAGACTTTCGAATAGATGCATCTGACGTCTCCGCAACGAAATTTGTCATTGTCTCACCTTGAAGCTCATACAGGCTATTGTGCTTGATTCCTTTCATTATTATCAAAACACCTTGAACAATTTTCAGAATACCACATTCTGAAATATATCGATACCTAGCTGAATCTAGGACACTCAAGGAAATTAAGTTCTTCTTCAACTCTAGAACATGCCTTGCTCCAATCAATGTCCTCACAATACCATCTTGCATTCTGATTTTAACATTGCCAACACCGATGACATCGCATTCAGCATTGTTCCCTAACTGCACTTTACTATTATCCATGCATTGATAAGTAGTAAACCGGTTTCTATTTGATGTAACATGAAAAGAACAACCAAAATCCATAATCCATCTATCAAACGATGAATAATCGGTGACAAACAAGACATGATCGGCATTATTTGCTAAGAGCTGCAACATTATATGCAGAATCAACTATAATTTCATTACCCTTCTCATTCTTCAACTTAAGTAATTCATTCTAAAATGCCATCTCTTGCCACAGCTCCAACATACAACATCAATAGTCCTAGATTGACTACGCATGTTCATATTAGTACTATTCTTACCCACATGTGTTCTAGATCTTCCTTTATTTTCACCTACTAAAGTAACAGATATAGGTTCGACATATTTTCTTCTACAGATGTTCCTCGGTCAGAATTAAATCTCGAATCCCATCAAACGTCAAACTTGTTGACCTAGAGAAATTACTAACAACAATAACGGTAGTATTCCAATTATCAAGCAATGAGGATAATCGAATCAAAGCACGTACCTCATCTTCAAAGTCAATCTCAACTAAACTCAATTGACTAACAATCACATTGAATTCATTGATATGATTTGCAACCGACGCATCTTCTTTCATCTACAAATTAAATAGATGTCACATTACATAGACTTGGTTGATCATAGAGGGCTTCTCGTACATATTTGATAGGGCTTCCATCAAATCAGCAGTGATCTTCTTCTTCAAGATATTAAATGCGACGTTACGAGCCAACGTCAGCCAAATAACACCCATAGCTCGTCTATCCAGCAAATCCCAATCAGCTTGCTTCATCGACTCTAGTTTCTCCCCATATAAGGGCAATTATAATTTCATCTGATAAAGATAATCTTCAATTTGCATCTTTCAGAAACTAAAATCATTCCCATCAAATCTGTTGATTCTCACTTTTACTTCTTCTGTCGCCATCGATTTGCTTCAACTTAGCCAAATCTGGCTAACGAAAAAAGAAAAAGAGAGAAAATTATTTTAAAATTAAAAGAAATTCTAAATCACAAAAGAATTTGGAATTTTATCAAACAATTTTTTATCTAGGAATAGAAATTTTGGATTGTTACTAAATGCATTTAAATGCTTAGAAACTCTTCAAGAAAATAGAATAAAAAAACTATTTCTAAATAGAAATTGTTTTTAGGAACAAAATAGTTACTAAATAGGTCTATGATATTCCCTTGGTATAATTTTGGAGGGATTTTGCAATGCAAAGATCTATCTTGCTTTGTACTTGTAGACAAACCAAGGTCACACATGAGCCTGTTTTCTTATCGTTTTCAATCGCAGGTTAATTCTTTTCTTAGGACCATTGATTAATCAACAATAGAATGTCAATGGCCAAAAATACATACAACATAGAAAAGAAATTGCACCATCCATCATGGGTAGGCAAAGAGATAAGAATTTCATAGAAACTAGGATAAAAAACGACTTAGATCTAAAACTATTACAAGAATTTGTCAAAACTTGCATCAAGCATCAAGTGGCTAGAGCCAATCTCGTTGACATCACTAGACTCCCAGTCTCGAGGTGTTGAGAATCTAACCACAGGGAAGTCCGTTCTAATATTAGGTAGCAACCGTCGAATTTACACTTATACTTTCAACCCCGACCTATGACTCTGCCACCCCATTTTGCTTGAATTGAAGGGGTGGTCCATACTAATGCTAAGTTTAAGCTCGGTTGCTTTCCATCACTTAAAAGGCCGGACTCAAAACGTCGTATGTTCTATTTTTTTCCTCAATGGATCGAATTGACATCGTACTCGAGTGCTCTCTTGAAGAATACGGGCAGATTGATTTATTGTAAATTAACAATTACACCCTACGCGGGAAACGAGGAAATCATCACGCGGATTCGAGATTAGTCAGTCACACGTTCCCACGACGCCGCCATTATTATAGTGGTTTCCCCTGGATTAGCGAGTGATTTGCGCCTAGATTAGCCCACGATCGCGGCGAGCTGACTTCACGTCAGGACTTTACCAAAGACGGCATCACTGTTTAATAATTAATACAACATGGAATTTCGATAGCATGTACACACGGTAAGTTACGAAGGGATGCGACGTGGATCGACCGATCGGTCGTCCATGCAATTGCTGACAAAACGTCTGGTGCGAACTGTTCCGCAGCAGTAGAGTGGTTCATCCTCGTCTGCAGAGCTTTACATACTTAAAAAAAGACGAATTCTTCAGCAGACTTTGGAGACAGCGGTGGCCCCTCAACGTCCGCGACTCCCTCCAGCATCTGCACTGCTCGTCCCATCGCCGGCCTCAACGAAGGTCGCTCTTGGGTGCACCAGAAGCTCACCGCGACGACTCTTCTCACTTGGTGAAAATCCACCCCGTTTCGATCATCCTCAAGAAGCCTCGTGTCCACGATTCCTCTCGCATTGCCGCCCTTCTCGTGCTCTTCCCGAGCCCATTCGGAGAACTTCCTCCCGTTCGTCTCGGCCGAGGCTTCGAAGTTCCGCTTGCCGCCCACCATCTCCAACAGCAGCAATCCGAAGCTGTAGACGTCCGACTTCAACGTCGCGGGCTGGTTGGCGTGCTGCTCGGGGGCTAAGTATGCTCTCGTCCCTCTGAAGCTGGGTGAATCCAGGCCGGCGTCATCGCCGGGATTCAAAAGCTTTGTGAGGCCGAAATCCGATACCCTGGCATTGTAGGTCTCGCCCAAAAGGATGCTCTCCGGCTTTATGTCGCCGTGAATGATGGGTTCTTGGCACTCCTCGTGAAGGTACCTGATTCCCTTCGCAATGCCAACGGCGACGTCGAATCTCCGATTCCAACTCAGTAGCTTGCCCGAATTTTCCTTTGCACTGAACAGAAAGCTATCAAGGGAACCGTTTTTCATGAACTCATAGACCAGTAGCCTATTAGTCCTTTCGGAGCAAAAGCCAATCAATCTGACCAAATTCAAATGGTGGGTACAACAGATTTTCGCGACCTCAGTCCTGAACTCTTTCTCCCCCGGCTTGATTCCTTCGAGCCGCTTCACCGCAATGACAGTTCCATCTGCGAGAGTCCCTTTATAGTAAATACCCAATCCTCCTCCTGCTCCTATTCTGTGCTTGAAACCATTCGTGGCTCTCCATATCTCCTTGAAACAAAATTGTACCGGCACGTTGGACGCGTACTCCAGAAGAGCATAACGCGGCCCAAACTTGGCACCATTACCACGACACAACAGCCATAATCCACCTTGGAACATAAGAAACCCGAGAAGGGAAGCCATAACGAGAAGAATCAAGACACTCACACGCGATCTCGAGGGTTCGCTCTTGCCATTGTCTGGCGGGTTCCGAAGCACGGGTCCGCAGACCTTGATGTATGATGTGCTGGGGAGCATCAAAGCACGATACCCGCTGAGGAAACCAATCGATTCAGTGTAGCAGTCGCGCGTTCCATCGTTCATGGAAGTCGATGCGACGCAAGAATTGCTTCCAAGACAGTTCATCCGGCAAGACGACAGGCTAGCCGCAAAAACTTCTTGTGATCCACTCGTTTGAGTAGCGTACTGCAGGAACTGGGTATGATTCATCTCCAACATGGTGTAATTGCCAGGACAATCTCGGATTTCCACCTTCCTCTTGCACCCTTTTCTGCTATCTTTTTCGTCGATTGGCTCGAAATTCTCAGATGGGCACTCACAGGAAGGCTGGAATTCAAGATCTTTATAGTAGCAAATCCCCATGTGTCCACAGTAACCAAGCACTTGACACTGATCAAGCACAGCTGCCCAAGTTGTGGTGTTCGTTCCGCTCCCTCTGGCAGAGCTGTAAATCCTCAAATTCCCGTCCCTGTCCAGCCGCAGAAACCTGAGTATGTCGCTTCCTTGTACATAATCGCTACTGTAAGCCATAATCGCGGGATTCTCGAGCATCGGATCGGAGACCGACAGAATCCCTATCGATTGCAGTCCTAGACTAGGGGACCTCAAATTGACAGAGAAATTCTGAACCTGTTTCGGGGTCGCGGTCTTCCACGGGTCTCCGTCGACCGACGAGTTCACGCCGCGGTTCCAGTACACGGTGCTGTCGTTCCAAGTCAGGGTGAGATTGCCGGTCCTGAGAAGAGTGAACGAATACGACCCAGATCTCAGAACCATGCCTGCTGAGAAGTTTTGACCCGGCAAGACGGCATCGGTGGGATTCCGGAACGAGGACCAGATGGAGACATCGCCTGTCTTGAGGGAGAAGTCCCCGGAATCATCGAGAGATGCAGAGGAGACTCCTCGGTTGGCTGTGTCGGACTCCCAAATGACAACTCCCGAGCCATTCACGAGGCGGAGATTGCCCGAGGGAAGGAACTGGAGGGACCCAGCGGAGTCCACAGCCACGCCGTGGCCTGCCGACCAGACAATAACTCCTCCGGAGTATGCGATGGCTGCGACGAACGTCGGCGGATTCGTCGCGGGTTCGGCGGGTGCGAAGCCGAGAGAGAAGGTGCTGCTCGGGGATGACCAGGCTGGAGCTGGTTCGGATGCGTGGAGAGTAGATCCTGGCAGTATTATGTCTGATGAGGCAATTGCGGTCGTGCAGAGAAAGAGGAGAGCTTGGAGTTGCATTTGCTTCGTATGCCCTGTTTCCATGTTCATGTAACCCCTCCCTCCCTCTCTCCCTCTCTCCTGCGGTTTGGACGGCTATGGTAAGAGAAAATATTAGGTAGGTGAAATACTTCCTCCTGTATGAATGGAAAATGGGGCCAGAGGACGAAAAGTCGGACTGACAGAGACTTTTTGAACGTTGAATTCCAAAGAAGCGTTTTTCTCTTCAAAGAAAGCTCTCTCTCTCTTTGTCTCCGTTGCTACTCCCGTGGTGTGCGCTTTGTTTGGAGCGTGGATGTAGCAGATATGGACATAGTATGGAACGGGGTTCTCGTTCAACGAAAGATTTGCCCCACGGTAAACTAAATATATATTGACCGACCAAAAAAAAAAAAAATTAAATATATATTGTGAAAATCAACGAAGAGATGGAGGAGACAGTGTAGCGCTTTTGCATATCAAATTGTCAATAATTCAATTCTCCTACTTACATTAACCATTACTAAAATTGCGATTTAATAATCATATAATAAATGATCATGAGACGTAAAATAACCATATTACTAAATTTGATTTTGAGATAGAGATTGGTGCAGAATAGCTACTCTCGTCAAACTCTTTAGTTGAATAGAATAAAAGTCACTGTATCGAGAGAGTGCCGCGTCTTAAGTGCGCTAATTGACTTGATCAACCTAATGAAATTTCGCAAGAAAATATCAATGGCTTTCGTGTATAACTCTGTAGATTGACATTCTCCTCTTGGCATAGGACTTCAAGGTTTTCAATGCACTTTGAAATGGGGATACATGAAGACTATACAATAGGATTTCAAGAATTCAATCATCTTTATTGGATAATTGAACTAAGGATTGGAAATTTTTTTAGATCTCTAGGATACAAAAGGTTTGGTTAATGGTCCAATGAAAATTTGGGGATAATTTATGAAAATTCGTGGTTGAACAACCGGTTGCTCTAAAAAATGAAGTCATTAATGAAGGCATCATTTAATATTTAGATAAAATAATCCTCCTCACACGTGGCTAGACTTTGGTATGTGAGTAATGCGTGGAAACATATGATAACCATAAGGGGTACGATTAATATGTGGAAACACGTAATGTCACGCCCCGATCACCCGGGCGCGAGCCCATCTCGACTTGGTCGATTAAATAGCGACGTCCTAGGACGTATCACCGACCTATTCATTTTAATACGTATGCGGAAGTAGATAAATAATCCCCAAACAATAACACAATGTGATAGGAATGTAGGGCCACAAATTTTAAAAACCAAACCAACAACCACACTTATATACATTGCAAACCATGATGTATATTATACAATACAAACTACCCAAGTCGAGTCCTACTCAAATCAGTTAGAAAACAAGGTTTGCAAATAGGGGTGGGGGTTTCCAATCCACTACAGGTCATCATCCTCGATTTCCCCTTCTTCCACACTCCAACTAGAGCCTACAGCGGAATACACAGGAGATTCCGGCTCTTCAAGATTAGGGTTTACCGGGTCAACCACCGAACCACCTGGAGGGTCTACGAATACCCTTTCCAAAAACAACCTCCATCACATACAGAAGTACCTCGGATTCCGATATGGGGCCCTCTCTCTGTCCATTACAATACAGGCGATACCATGCCCTATATTGATGGGGTACCTTTTTGGGTAGACTTGCATCAACCCAGATTATGGACTTCACCAGTTCGTACTCCAGCCCATCAAGGTGCCCATGTATCAGAACATAGTACTTATGTTCTATGATCTTCTTAGGTTGCCCAAAATGCTCTGGAGGAGCGGCCATCTATGGACCTAAAATGTTGTCCTACAACGGGGTGAGACGACGTCTCAGCAAGTTCAACCCCCTAAGACTCGATTAGGAAGAAAATACGCCCCGAGGGCTACCTAGGCACAATCACGAGTCGGAGGACTTACCTTAGCCTCGATTTCCTTCCAGCAAGTCATTACTATTTATAATTCATCGAATCACATCAACGAATCAATTCATCACATCGGATCAAATTATCGATCAATCGACTCAATCGATTTCATGTCATCGAGACCATTCCCCGGTCATCTCAATCAATATTACCTATAAGTCTGACCATACCCAGGACTGCTTACTATAAGCCGATAATAGGTAGTATAGCTCGCCAGAAGGTGCCTCAATACATTATAGTATACTATTCATGCTCACCAGAAGCTACTGCAATTATCAACATAGTATATTATAGCTCACTAGAAGCTGTCTCAAATACTTTATATATAGCTCATTAGAAGCTACTGCAAATACTTTATATATAGCTCACTAGAAGCTGCCACAATTATTGGTCTAGTCATTTGACCAATTCTCCATTTTTATCATACCCGATAAAAATTACTCGTGTGTGGGTATACAGTTGGCCTTAGCAAAAATACAATTTCCTGCCACTTGAAAATCCCACCAATTTATATGGTCCACAAAAATATTTTTGGCTTTGTAAACCGACGCTCGGTTATTTTTCAATTAATTACTGAAATTAATTAAATTTAGGAATAAATTCCTAAAATACAAATCACACCAAATCAACATAAATTAGAGCTCAATTAAATAAACGGATCACACCACTACAATCACATAAAATTCCGGTCACCGACTACCCCGATCTAATTTCTGGAAAATAATTAATTAATTCAATAATTGCATAAAATAATTATTAAATGCCAATAATTGAAACTTAGGCCCATAAAGCCTAATTGAACATCGAGATGGACCCGGAAATTTTCCGAATCACTCTAGATAAATACTAGAGCTTGTCTAGGCCCTAATTACACTAAACTATCCACCTAACATGCATCGATAAACAATTAAATTGCTAATCTAATCTAACTATTCACCTAATCCAAACTTAACTTAAACTAATCAACCCTTAAGCGTCATTAACCTACTAAGCAAGGATTAGTGAATTAAACTCACTTGATTAACGAACCGCTCGGTTCGAAATGACGGGGACGTGGCGAGGATGAACTATCTCTAAAGCGGGCCTACTAACCAAGGTTCGGAAGGTACCAAAGCAGGCCAAAACAGCAGTTGGAAACCCACATGGCTTGGCTTCTGTTCGATGCTGGTTGAGGCGACTTCGATGGCTGGCTTGGGTCGGAAACGGGCGGAGGTGCGCGGAGGAGCTGCTGTAGGTTCGGGTGGAGGCAAACGGTGGCGGCAGGGACTCCGAAGGTGGCTTGCTAGACGGCGAGCCTTTGCTGGACGCGCGAACAACAGGGGCAAAGGAGCTGGAATGTGGCTGAGCGGAGGGGCACGAGTGGGCGGATGGTGGCGTCACAACAGCTTCCGTGGGCTTCGACGGTGGCATGCGATGGGCGGGAGGCTTCCACGGTTGGCTAGTTCTTCTCTGCAAGCTTTTGGAAGTTCCCAAAGCACAATGAGGAAGAAGGAAGGCTGGTCGACGGCTTGAGGGGGAGAGGGGGCAAGGGGGGTCCTACTTGGCTCTATCTCATCTCTTTGTCCCCCATGGAGAGTCCCCACACCAACCCAGTTGTTTCCTCTATCATTTGCAGCCACTAAAGCCTTTCTAGAAGTCCTTGAGTTGGTCCAAAATGTTGGGTCCATGGGGCATACGAATTTTTTATTGATCTTGCTTCAATTGGACATTAATTCCTCATTGAATCAACTCAAATCGACTCCCATAAATTCCATTATTGGGCCAACGATCAAATTGGTATTTTTTTCTCACCAATTGATCTCTCTTGTATCCCAATTTCGCGATAAAAAACGGTCCTCAGAATTTTCTAGATAAAAACGACCCTACCTCGACTTTTTCCCAAAAAGTCTTGGTTTGTAGAAAAATCTTCGGAGACTAAGTTGATATTTCTAAAATGACTTGTGACATGACAACACTTTTAGTTTCTGAAATCAGATTCAAATTCGCAGTTAATTTCGATCTGGTGCGATTTTAGCGTGACTTAGGCTACTGGGTTGTTTTAAGAAATTTTTAGTGCAAATGACCCGTGGTCGACTTTTTTTTAGCCACAATGAACCTATTCGACACATTGGCGACTCTCGGTTGTCGTGAAAATCTCAAGAATCCAGATATGGACATAGGGTACCAAAACGATAGAAAAATCAGTTTAATGCCGATCAACGAGAATTTCTCAATTTGGTGTTATTAGTTTAATCACACATTTCCGTCGAACTGACATATCTCTGATTTTTAATCGATCTTATTGTGCCGAAATGATCTCGACAGATGAACACGGTCGAGTAGTTGATTCCTAGTCGAATCCTCAAGTCTATTGCATTAAAATCTCTTAATAACCTCCCAAGATTGTCTAGTTATCTCACGAGTGATCGGCTCTAAGAATAGCACTATAGGTGTGTCGATGAAATGCCCGATTAATTTAATTGAAAGTAGAATTGAAAAATTCGGGATGTCACATATAATGGGTGAAATAAATAAGAGGTTTGGAAATAGTTAAAGTTACAACATTTCCGCTCAATTGCCATGTGAAATTGTGTGAACCAAAATCAAGTGCTGCAAAAAGTTTAAATTATTAGACAAATATGCGATTTAATATTTAGATACTTAATTATCAAATTCTATCTCATTTTGTGTCACGAAAAATGTATGATTTGAAAAATATTTTTTTAAATGATCGTTTGTATCATTTCAATTTATTAGTCAATGAAATTTTTTTCATTAGAGACATTAATATTGAGTATGGTGAAAATATATTTCATTCATTTATTTATATTAGTGATATAATTAATTATTTTTTGAAAAGTATTTTAAAAATATTCATTTTCAATGGAATAAATAAACCCTATTGGTCATGCCACTGCTCAAGTGTTCCAAATCCACTAGAACTGGATATGATTATCTGGGCACACGCCACTCATGAAGATTTATGGGATGATGGCTTTTTGCTCAATCTATCGTTTATAAAAAAAGTCGATATTTCACTTTATGTAATAAACATTAAATTTCTTAAACATATCAGATATGCAGTACCAACAATAGTTCCTCATACCCAACCACGAGCAACGCAGTTGGTGTGCATTCTCTCCCTCATCGTCGCCGAGGTCGAGAGTTCGAACACTTTCGTTGCTGAAGTGTCTTAAGCGGGGGGGTGGTCTTGGTGTTGAGGTCTTGAGCTAGCTTCCCCCGATATTTACGTCTAAATAGCGGCTTGTAGCGAGGCCCAATAGTGCCACCGGGCACTGGAGGGTCGTGTGATCCCCAAAGGGTGATCTCTGGCAATTCCTCGGTCACCAAAAAAAATAAAAATAATAATTCCTCATATTTTTAAAATTTTAAATAATTTATTTTTATTTTGGTATTTTGGAGGTCGAATCATATGTGCAGATATACGAAAATTGCTCAAAAAGAAAAAGTTCATGATGTGCGCTTAAATAGAAGTTCATTTAGAATAGATGGGGCATTTCATATTGTAGTTCCGAAATGTTGAAAAATGAAAGCAATAGATTTTCGAATTTGAAAGTGAATAGACATAAATGTTTTCGAGTTAATTAATTTAAAGTTTTATTATGATCTTTTATATATTAAAGTCAAAACTATTTCAAATTAAATTCTTGCTATTTTGTCTCACTTTTTATTCCTTTCAAAACTATCCTTCGTAAATTTATATGAGATTAACAATTATATTTCATCCACCACTCAAGCACCCATTTACTCTACTTAGAAGCATAACTATTCTCACTTAATTCATCTACTAAAAAAATACCATCCTTTTTTTTTTTTGAATAGCTATCAATCTTCTTTTCTTTTTTTTTTCAACTAGAGAGTTAAACTTTTTACAATATATTCAACTTTGTGCGGGTGCCTAATACTAGTATAAAACCAAAGTGTATCTTTGTTTGGTGTTTATTTTGCCAATAACAAAGGCAAAAGAAACGGTCGATTTGAGCTTGATTATTGTGATATTCATGTGCTGTGCTACTCCATGTTAGCATAGATCGGTTTAAGGAATTATTATTAATATTTTAAAAAAATATATAAAAAAAAAGAAAAATATGAAAATTTAAAAATATCAAAAAATGTTTGATGTTATCAAATTAAGCCAAAAATGACATCTAGGAGATTTTCCTAATTTTATAAAGTCATTTTTCCTAATTAAATGATATTTTGGTATTTTATAACCATTTTTGTAAATAATCTATTTTGCTTAGATTAAAATTATTTAGAGTAATTTCATGCATATTTAAATTCTCATTTTACTCACGATGGGTCCTGTCCCGGGGCGTGATAACAAGGCCATGTAATATTATTTGCCCGACTTGTATCGGGTTTTCATTTTCCGCATTTATTTTCAAGTTATTTCAATTTCTTGGATGTTTACTTATGCACCCTTTTTGTCTCTTTCTTTAAATTTCCCATTTTGGACCATTATTTGCTTATTACTTTAAGGAAAAAACATTACACAAATAATCCATGAACCGTAGTCCAATGTTGTCAAAAACAAAATGCGCAGCCTTTGGTCCGCCTCTTTAAAATACCCCTAAACCATTCTTTCTTTTCCCCGTGGTCGTGAATGTATCTAAGGCAAAACACCCTTTTTGTCTCTTTCTTAAATTTCCCATTTTACCATTATTTGCTTATTACTTTAAGGAAAAATTACACAAATAATCCATGAACCGTAGTCCAATGTTGTCATGCGCAGCCTTAAGTAATGGAAAGCAACCGAGCTTAAACTTAGTATTAGTATGGACCACCCTTTCAATTCGAGCAAAATGGGGTGGCAGAGTTATAAGTCGGGGTTGAAAGTATAAGTGTAAATTCGCGATTGCTACCTGATATTATAACAGACTTCCTTGTGGTTAGATTCTCAACCCCTCGAGACTGGGAGTCTAGTGATATCAACGAGATTGGCTCTGGCCACTTTGATGCTTGATGCAAGTTTTGACATATTCTCATACTAGTTTTAGATCTAAGTTGTTCTTCATCCTAGTTTCTATAAAATTCTTATCTCTTTGCCTACCCATGATGGATGGTGCAATTTCTTTTCTATGTTGTATGTATTTTTGCCCATTGACATTTTGTTGTTGATTGATCAACAATCCTAAGAAAAGAACTAATCCATGGTTGAAAACAACAAGAAAACAGGCTCATGTGTGACCTTGGTTTGTCCGCCAGGAAAAGAGAATTTATGTTTTAAATATTCTTATGGAATTTTTTTTATTAATTTTTTTTATAAATAATTTTTATAAATAATATAAATAATTATAAACTAGCTTGGTCAGTCACACGTTCCCACGACGCCGCCATTATTATAGTGGTTTCCCCTGGATTAGCGAGTGATTTGCGCCTAGATTAGCCCACGCTCGCGGCGAGCCGACTTCGGGCCCGTTTGGTTCAACTTTGGGGAAATGCCTTTGCATTTTCCCAAGTATCTTTGAGAGAATGAGCATTTTGGGAAGGGAAGTGTGTTTGGAAACCATTTTTTGTGTATGTTTTGTAAAGCTATTTCAAAGTAAAAAGAAAAATGAAAAAAAGAAAAGAAAAGGGAGGAGGAGATGTAGCTGGGAGATCGTGGGGGTGCGGCTGGTGGCGGTGGGGAGGCAGTGGCGGTGGCGGGGAGCAGCTCGCCGGAGGTCGCCTCGGCGACGCCCGGGTGGCGCCACCCGGCCCGCCTGGGTCGCGCCGACCTCGGTGACGCCCTATTGTCGCGCGACCCGGGCGTCGCCCGAGGTCGCGCGGCCTCGGCGACGCCGCTTGTGGTCGCGGGGCCTCAAGCGACCCGGGCGCGGCGCCGCCTCGGCGCGACCTCGTGCGACCTCGTGCGACTGTGACGCCGCCCGAGGTCGAGCGACCTCGAGCGACCCAGCGACGCCGCCCGAGGTCGACCCGGCGACGCCCGAGGTCGAGCGACCCAGGCGACGCCGCCCGAGGTCGAGCGACCCGCGCGATGCCCGGCGACGCCGCCCGAGGTCGAGCGACCCCGGCGACGCCGCCCGAGGTCGAGCCACCTGCCCGAGGTCCGCCCGCCCCTCGCCTGAGGTTGCGCGACCTCAGGCGAGGCATCCCGGCAGCCCGCTTGCGGCTGAGTGCCGCCAATCACGAAACTCGGCCGACTCTCAAGTGGGGGAAGAAGAACCGAACGGGGAAGAAGATGGTGGGGAAGAAGAATGAACAGTGACTCTTGGCATTTTGGAAATGCCAAAGCTGAAAGCCGCCCTACCCCAAAGATTGGGCTTTCAAAGCATTTGGAATGCTCACATTCCACCAAAGAGCATTCGAAAGTTTTGCCAAACACAAAAATTTTCCCCCAAGGGGCTTTCGGGGCCCAAAGCCCAATGTGTAATTCTTGTACTTTTAATTTGTGTCAATATAGTCCATGAACTTTTAGTATATGTTCGATGTATCCCCTAGATCATATGAAAATGTTCAATGCTGAACATTTTCATATAATTCATAGACTACATCGCGCATATACAAAAAAATCAAGAACTATATTGAACAACTTAAAAGTTTACGAATCACATTGAATATTAGGCTGTAATTCACATACCACATTGAACAAAATTAAAAGCTCATAATTCATATTGCACATCAAACTAGATTTTAGGGACTATTTGTGCCATTATTCATTTCTCCGATAGTGTAATATAATTCAGTTAAAAGAGAAAAAAGCCACAATATTTGCCCAAGAAAAAGTATGAAATGATGAGAGCAATAAGTAAATCACCTCCCTTCCACCAAAAAGTGCAATCCACGAAACTCCTTAGGGCGCGCATGATAAAATTTCTACTTCTCTATTTCTCTATTTCTATGTTCCTCGGTACAAGTTTGGAATAGAAATATGTTTGGTAACGCAATTTGATTTTTTTTATTTATGGAACAGATTTCTATTCCAGAAATAGATTTGAAGAATAAATCATAAACTAAAATTTTTAACTTCTCAGTTTTTGAAATAGAAATTGAGAAATCAATTTCTGGCTAAAAATCAATTTCTATTCTAGAAATTTTGTTATGCACACCCTTTTAATCCCTCGCGGCCACGATCATCAATTTCGTTTTCCTTAATTTTCGAATGATAAACGATTTCTTCAATCATCGAAGAAATAGTAAGATTGTTTATTTAGTGCTTGCTTTCTTGAATAAATTCACATAGTGTTAAAAAGAATAAAAAAAAATTTAGTTCATCATGATGTTACATAAGGCAATCGAAATAATGAGCGTGTGCATGGAAGCTAGTCATTATCATCATCACCATTATTATTGAGGCGATGTGGGAAGAGACGTTTGGCCAGCAGCACGATTAGATCAATCCCCCACGCCGTCGTACGTGGGAACTCCTTCTCCATCCCCCGTTCTGCGCCAGAGAATCATCTCCCTCTCCTTCTCCTTTTTTCTTTAAGGTATCGACACAAATAGCCTCTCGATGTACATTTAATCCATAAATTTTTAATTTATTTAATATAATAATTTAATATTAATATAATTTTAAATTTTTGGTATATATTCAATTCAACTCCTGAAATGAATAAAAATATTTAATATAATTTTGAATAAATTAAAAAAAAATTGTATTTTAGATTAAAATTCAAAAATTATTTGTGCCATTTTCTTTTTATCTTTTCAATTTTTCATTTACGAGAGAAAAAGTTGAAAGTGAAATGTTCTCCCACGTGTTTCTGCAATTAACTCCGATCACTAAGAAATCGGGAGAGCTTCTCAGTTCGCAGAGCTCACTTCCGCAGATCCTCTTTCCACGACGCGTTGAATCCCGGCGAGCAGCAGCTGACTCCAGTCGAATCGAGAGGATCGCGAGCGTAAGTTCTTCCCCGCTCCGGATCTCAGTCTCCGGTTCTTCGTTTCCTCTGATCATTCGCCGTGTTGGGCGCTCGATCTTTCCGAAATTGGAATTGGAATTGGAAATTTTCGGGCATGGTTTCTTCGGTTCTCGATTTTTTGCTTGCGAGACGCGCAATGCGGTCGTTTCTATGTCCGATTCGATTCTCGTCGAAGGCTTCGGTTGTTTGGATTCCGAAGTTTTGTCGCCTTGTTTCCGTGTTGCATCATGGGGCGTCACGGTTGCTCGCGAGGCGCGTTCTTGATTCGTGCCGGAGGCCGTGGGCACGGTCGTGCAATCCCCGATGGTCTCCTTAATTTTGGTACTCTCTGATTGTCTCAGTCCGTGAACTTGGTACGAGAGGCCGTTCGTGCCCCCAACTGAGTCTTGAAAGAGGGCTGCGTAGAGGGTAGATTACAATGCTGGCATACTTAGGACGATAGAACCATTACCTGTAATTTTAAGCTTGTGGGTAAGAGTAAGATGCTGATAAATTTCAAGGGAGGACTTATGGTTGGGCCGTCTCCTTGAAGTGCATCTATCATAGGAAGGGCAGCCTTAGAATACATTGGAATTACTGGTAGGCTTTGAAGGGGGGAAGACAGCTAGATTAGGATGGAACCTTTGAGTGCATTGATAAGATCTTGCACCCTCTCATCCTAATGACCAGTTTCTAGTGGTGAGTTTTACCAAGACTAGTTTCAGATTGTGTGAATTCCCGGTGCGTAACATAAATCATTTTGGATATCCATGATTTGGAAAGCACTAGTCTAAACCTCAATCCATAAGTCAACGGATATGTTTGCCTATGCCTATTGGGAATGGGATAGCGTTTGTAGCTTTTGCTTGGCTGGCTTTCTTTTGGCTTTATGGTGCTGAAGCTTTTAGTGAATTGAGGTTTGGTAATCTTCGAGTGTTTGAGTTGGATAATGTGCTCTTGTGTAAGCAGATGATATCGCCAAAATTTATATGTCTAGTACTGTGTGAGTAATATTGACATGTGCCCCTCTTTTGTTTTAGCCCATGATCAAAATCTCAACTCAAAACTACACTGACTTTTAGAGGGTTCCAATTTTTCAGTTTTAGTTCCCATCAAACAATCTGCCAACCAACAAAAGCAACAGCTTAGAAGAAGTAGAAGGGACAGCGACAACCAACAGCCTACAGGGCTTTCTTTTTGGTAACTCAAATGTTGAAACTTTACCAGGTCGCGTTTGCGATAGAACATTTCTGTCAAGCAACAAACAAAAGATAAAAACATGGGATGCTGGTGCTGTTTAGATTATTTGAGATAAGCAAGGTTTCCAGTTCTGTCAGCTAATTGAAATCATAGGGCCGTTTTTCTTATTTTTTTGACATGAGAAAATCATAGGGCTGTTTGCCTTGCCCATTTCAGTTCTTCTTGTGATCCTTCTCTGTCAATGCTTGAGTTGTCTAATCCTCAGGGTCTCGATTCGCTGTTTGGGTGGGGCAGTTACATGTATGAATGTTCAAACATTTGGATGTAGGACAATCTATTGGATAGAAATAAGATCTGGAGGTACTGTTTCTTGGCTGTGAAGAATACCATTGGACAGTTGGGGGTTAATATTGATGGATCAATTCTGAGAGTTCATCAATTTTTTTAGAAAAGGTTGCTTGAAGGTATCTGAGATGGAATAAGGTGATTTTGAGGAATAAAAGTTAAAAATCTTTAGGCTCACCCCAAAAACTTTGGAATGTGCAAGGAACTTTTCTCTGGATCAAAATAATGTCATTGGACTATGTGATCTCAAAATTAATTTCCTCATGTGTGCATGTTTTGTGATGTTGGCCTGGCTTAGCTCCCTGATTCTCATTTTCTTTTTATATTTCAACAAGATCATCATCAACATGGCGGTACATTAGGAAGTCTATTTAGCTGGGTTAATTCTTTCAAGCAAGTGGATTTTCTTATCTTAAATGATGCATGATGCAGACTAAATTATGTCTTGTTAAACTCAACGTTGTTGCAGTTCTTGGATCTTCAACCTTTGCTTAGACCAAATAAGACTCTTCACTGACTGAGGGGGTTAGTCATAATTCTTTTCATGAAATGAATGAAGACATTCATAGATGTCCAAATGTGGTAGAAGGAACAGTATTAACAATACTCAGTGCGACTACTTTAATAGGCATTGCAATTATGCAGGAATTTACCTTTTCATGCAATGCAATAGATAATAATATGGAACTCCAAATATCGTTTGCAGAATATGAAGAGAAGCTTTTGCTTCTAAGCATTTTAACATTTTGACATTTCATATTCCACAAACATCTGCTTGTCAGTCTTTCATTATTTCATGTCCTCTTCTTGCTCCTAAATATAATGTCTTGACCTTAACATCTCGTATCCTACAAACATCTGCTTGTTAGTCTTCCATTTTCTGTGCTCTCTCTCTCTTTCTCTCTCCCCGTGTGTGTTTCTGTGTGCAAAAGAGTGATTTTCGTTTTTCTGCAATTTGTGTATGAATCTTTTATCAATCTATTCTCATATCTTGACTTCTTGCTACTTCAGCAGTAATTTTTCTGGGTTTTGGTACTGCTGCAACTCCCAAGTATGAGTCTGGCATGCCTCGTGTGCCACAGTGCTGAAAGTCCATCGCATTCTTTTAGGAGTTATTCTGTTTCTAGCTCAGAAAATGATGGAAGATGCTCCGCGATCGCTAATTGCTTGGCCATGAAGCCATCTCTTCCTTTGCCTCCGACAAGATCTGCCATATCGACGTCCAAAGTGACACCTCAGCCAAATATGCCTGCTGGAATTACTGGTCCACCACGGCTTGTACGGAGTCATGCCGTCAGAAGGGATCTCGTGAGGGATTGGAACTTCGATGAGGTTGTGACTAGGATGGAACGCTAGATACTTGGCATCAAAGTCAGTATAGCAGTTGCTCTTTATCTTGGAACTGTGTTATACTACTTGTTTTCCACGTAGATTAGCTACGGATAACTAAGTGAGTTTTCTGTGGGGAGGGTCTTCAGATTTGCTAGTTGTAACGTTGTGACAGAAGTAAATGCCCAACTTTATCTACATGTCTTGGCTTTCCTGTCTGGATAGGTTTAATTGTGATTAATAGTATTCATATTTTCCAAAAATTGATTCTGTAGATGTCTCGGAGTAGTTGCAAGCAAGTAATTGTCATTGGGATAAAAGGATCATCCTTCATAGGAGTACTCATCTTGTGAGTATGGCAGTTTTCAAGCTAATGACGCCTAAGAATTTGCCTTGTGTATTGTATGTACTCATGAACTTGCAGTACTCTTGGATCCAATTGACCAATTGAAAGTTCAAGATGACAAATACACATTAAGCAAAAGCTTATAGATTAGCAGTGTCATCATCCCTAAAAATCTCCCTATCTTCCTCTGGTCCCCATTTGCTTTCAGAGCAGTTCCTCGTGAATTCTGTGCGTATGTTTGTATGCACGACTGTGCTTTTTTCAGGTTCAAGATTGGATCGGGATATTTGTCAGATTGTATTGTTGTGTTACCAATAAGCTTTTGCTTATTTAGGTGGTATTGGACTGGTAACTTTGCCTGAGGATGTCTGGTTGATTGACAGTTCTTGGCATTGACTATTAAGTGCAACTATAAATCCCCAAGGACTATTATTCTCCGGGAAAAGGTATTAGGTACAAAACGAGCTTAAAAATTTGTCGAAAGTCGGGAAGTTTTTCATGTCACGAGTCGCATATGTTAATGCTATTGCGATGTAATCGTGCGGGCTCCAATGAACTTGAATGTTTTGAGAACCCCTTGTCGTGTGTCGAAAGTGCTCGCTCTTATTAGAACATCTTACGTCTATGTCGGCGGTTAACTGATCGAACATTTTTTTTCTCTCCTCTCGAGTTATTCTCCCTGACCATAATCCTCGGCGGCATTTTAGCCGCGAGCACTGTGGCCGCCGAGGTTTGAACCATGAGCGTTGGGGCTGCTCAAAGAAAGACTGCATTTTTCCTGAGGCCTTGAGGAGCCAAGGCGAGAATATAGACGACACAATCTCGCACTAACTTTGCCGAAGCCATTTCGAATGATGGATAAACAAACGAATGGTGGCAACTACACAAAAGGAAAATGAAAAGTAAAAATAAAAAATAAAAAAAATGTATGAAGCTGAAAAAAGATGGAAAAATCCACGTGGCAACCCCTTATCCCAGGTAGACAAAACCGGCCCTCGCTCCTCCCTCCTCCTCCACTAGAAACCCTGCAAGAGAAGAAGATAAGATGAATTCGATTCGCTCGCCCCCTCCCTCAAATCCCCAATCCACTTCCTCCATCTCCATCTCCATCTCCATCTCATCTCCTCCTCCTCCCACGAAATCGTTCTCTCTCTCTTTCGCCCTCCGGACGAGCGAGCGAGCGAGCGAAAATGGCGGCTCTGCAACAGATACCCATCTCCCTCCAGTCCAAAATCCCGTCCCAGAAGACCCAATTCCTCCATAAACCCTCCAACCTCTCCTTCTCCGCCACCTTCCCCTCCCTCAAGCTCGCCCCCGCCCACCTCCGCCTCCACCGCCCCTCCGCCTCGGCATCGGGCGCCCGGATGTCCGCCACGGCGGGCGGGAGCTACGCGGCGGCCCTCGCCGACGTGGCCAAGTCGAACAACACCCTGGACGCCACGAGCGCCGACGTGGAGAAGATCGAGAAGATCTTCTCCGACGAGGGGGTGTTCAAGTTCTTCTCGAACCCGACGGTGGACCTGGAGAAGAAGCGCGGGATGGTGGACGAGATCGCGGCCTCCTCGGGGCTGCAGCCCCACACGGCCAACTTCATCAACATCCTCATCGAGGCGAAGCGGATCGACCAGATCAAGGACATCGTGAAGGAGTTCGAGATGGTGTACAACCGGCTGACGGAGACGGAGCTGGCGGTGGTGAGCTCGGTGGTGAAGCTGGAGCCGCAGCACCTGGCGCAGATCGCGAAGCAGGTGCAGAAGCTGACCGGCGCGAAGAACGTGCGGATCAAGACGGCCATCGACCCGAGCCTCGTCGCCGGGTTCACCATCCGGTACGGCAACTCCGGGTCCAAGCTGATCGACATGAGCGTGAAGAAGCAGCTCGAGGACATCGCCGAGCAGCTCGACCTGGGCGACATCCAGTTGGCTGTATGATGACGGCGCCGGCGCCGGCGGCCTGATGGTATTTTCATTTTTCATTTTTCATTTTTTTCTAGTTTTATATAATTTTTCGTCGATTTTTTTTTTTCCCGAATTTCTTGGTTCTCGAATTTTCAGTTCTTACGTAATGGGACTAGTCTTTGGAAATGGAAATGGAAATGGAAATGGCGTGCGCCAATTGTCCGAACGGACAAAGAGTTATTAAATACTCATCTATGTCGGTATATAATGTTGGTATATTTATTTAAAATGGAGGAGATTTTATGTTTTGTATTTTTCACATGCCTTTTTCCGGTTCATAGCTGTAATTGCCGACGGGGTGAGTACCAGGTCCGGCCTAACTCAGGAATTCGGCCGAACTGGCCTAGACCGACCAGTTCAGGGCCAATTATGGTGAGAATCGATTTAGTTACCAATTTCGCGAACCTTTATTCGGTTTTAAATGCCGCTTTAGAAAAAAATAAATACTTTTATCGTCATCGGTAATCGAACTAGAATTTTCTCCGTGAAAAAATAATAGTCCGACCACTTCACGAACTAAAATGGCGTTACGTTCTATTTTTTTCTTGTGAAGAATTAATTTTTACTAAAGAAGATGGGCCAATTGAAAATCGACGGTGTCACAGCTGGTGTTGGAATGGTCTCTTAGTTAGTGACCAAATTTCATTATCACTATCCAACTCATGACTCTTCACGTTCGACTCAGCCTTGTGGAAAGCAAATTTAACTCAAAAATCGTTGGTGTGTGATCGTAAAAAGTATGAGAATGATTTGAATTTCAAGCGAGAATAGAGGCATGACATAATCCGTTATTTAACATTACGGTGAAACTTCGCTATGGACTGGTCTATGGATTTGAGTTCTTCACTTTCTTGGTTCTTGATTAGAATTTAGGCCATTTAACATCTAAGCATTGGTGCAAGAAAGATGGAGAATTTATGAAGTGGTTCCATGTGTGCTTGCCATTCGAACTTCAAGATTGTCTTCGTCCTTTCATCCGGTTCAAAACATGCACCGCATGTGCTTCTTCCTTTCTGACCACGGACAGATGCTTCTGGTTCCGTTCTCATGTTAGATGAACGGGCTAGGTCCATCACAAGTCTGCCGACAAGGTGATGAGGCGACCAAGCAAAGTAATTATCCAAATGTCAGAATGTATCGAACCAAAAATTGTTCTTGAAATATAGAAAAATATATTGTTATGATCGATCACTTAGACGTTGTGACTTTTTCTTCAATCACTTAAGAGTTATATAACTTTTCAATCGATCACTTAAATATCATAATTTTTTTAAAACATGTGTCATTTCACGTCAAACTTTCGATATTTAAGTATTCAATTGAAAATTATGACATTTAAGGGAGTGTTTTTCTTTTTATAAAGTAATGATGCTCAAGTGATCGAAAAAGAAACTATAGCATTCAAACGAATATTGTATAAATATTATTGAACTTGTAGCGTCTTTATTTAATGTTTGCGATTCAAATCAATTTGGTACCATTTGCAATGGCCGCATAACTTGGCCGAAAGTCATCGGCAATTATGCACCACATGACTAATTGAAAAGATGAGTGGTGGAACTACGTAGTCCACATGCTTATCGCCATCTACAAACCGTGTGGAGTCATGGCTAACTTGAGCCTCCCTGCAGAATTGACTCCATTTTAATTTCTGATATGTCCATGATCTCCATATCCACAATAGAAATTATGTTCATGATCCTCATCCAACCACCTCTCTTCTCGAGCACCTTTAATTGACATCTGCTTGATTTGGGATTAACTTCACATCTGGGTTCGCAGGACCATCTCTTCTTGCAAATCTTGACAGACATGGAAACCCTAATAAAAGAACATTCAACCTTAATCCCTAGAAAATGTCTAACTGGCTCATATTCTTAGCCAGAAATTGTTGATGCATATGCGTTTTTGATCCAAGCGACACCATCCACCCATTTTCTGCAATAACTTATGTCATCTACGTAGACCAAGATTTTTTTTCTTTTCTTCTTTTCTTTTTCTCAATATGCATGCCACGCTTGACACTAACTTTGTCGAGACGTTCTGAGGTTCAGAGACGATTCATGTACTTCAGAATGAATGATTTGCAACAGTCTAAACTGCGTATGTCTTCGAAAACGATTTTGATGAAGTTGGCAGAGAAGCATCAATTGAACCAGAAATGGTTGAACCGTAAGAACTTGCAGTTGCCTCACCACCTAATTGAACCGACAAAACCATATGATTAATGAAAACCCAAAAGCACAATTCGTTAACATGACTTGCGAGCGTGGATCGGTATTATCAAAGAATGAATTAAAGAGCTAAATGAGCTTTAATTAGATAGATTTTTATTTTTGGTAACATCTTCTGTTCAATAAAATTTAAGCCCTTATCTTCAATTAAACTAGCGGATTCGGGAGAAATAACATTTCCATTATTTTGACGGGAGAAATTTACGAGACGAGGAATCAAGATGCGATCTTGCGTATTTTGTAATCTAGTAAAAGTCGTCCCAACCCCAGGTGAAATGGACCAACGGATCCTCCAAGAGTAAAATTTATTTGGTACTTGGGAATAGTCCCAATCACCAAATGAGACACGCTTAAGCAATAAGATCGATGATAAAAAAAATTTCGTTCTAGTAAAGCCAAAAACAAATTTGACTTTTGAACAAGATCCCAAGACCTTACCATGCATAACGCAATCACGGACCATTTTGCCTTATCACCGAATCGATTTTGCCGACAAAAAGTGCTTCCGCTTCTCGTGATTTCTTCGTCACCTAACCCACTTTAAATTCTCCGAGAACATTTCCTTTTGGAGTTGCATTCCAAGCACGATATGCTTATCTATCTAATCCACCTTGGGCCCGTAAAATGTCTTCTCTTGGAAGATCAAAGACGAAATGACAATGAGGATTTGTCCTAAGTGATTGGCTGCTCTTGCATAGATGACACCGAAGCATTCAAAGGTCCATCCTTATGGAAACTCCACTCCATGCATAATATATGTTGATTTATTATCTTGTTGAAAGTTATGAGTTCTCACTTCTAGTCGTCGTTTTTTGTACCAACTTTTTTTTAAGGTACATTAGGATTCATGAGCCATTTAACTTCCCGTGATTATCACTTATGTGTAATGACGAGACATGTCCTATTCCATAAATGTGAGGTCGCGAGATTAAATCACTTGCGAGACCAATGCATTGTCCTAGCTTTATGCCAAAGAAATCTAGATCTCCACTAGTCTGACTCAATGGTGTGATGAAACATTTTGAGACACCATCAACCCAATATTCTTAAAGCTTAAATGATTTAGATAAGTTGCATTGTTTAATGCGTAAGTTCTCTAACTTGTCCGTTCGAACCTAGCCTTGAATTAGGCAAAAGAGTGAAGCAAGGACTATGGTGCTTGGAGGGATTTAAGCATTGAATCTCCTAATGCGGTGAAAAATGATAAGTGCCAATTCTATTGGTCTAACACCAAGCATAAAAATTCTTGCCTGAGCTAGACGGGTATGAGCTGAATTTAGTCCGACATCCGCTACTCCAAAATTTAGAACTCTAATCGATGCCAATTCAGTACAACTCAATTTGGCCAAGCATGCGATTATGACGCCGAGTACCTTATGTAGATTAATATGGCATTAATTATGAATTAAATTAGACATTCCATGACAGTCATGAGTATGCCAACCTTATAATACATAGAGATAGAACTAGATGCCTATGGGACTCTCATAAATTAAATATATGTTGGAAACTATGCCTAATTCTATCGGGCGATTCCATCTGATAAACCCATTTATTAATTTATATATGATGAGCTGTATGGATTAGTTATATTCAATAAAATGGTCATAAATAAATTTAAACATAAATATGAAATGATTCACAAATGGGTTTATAACTTAATTAAATCTAATCCACCCGACTCTTTTTTCATTCCCTCACGCCTTCATTCGATCTCATATTTTATTCAATTTATACTCTCAAGAATTTTCCTAGACTTGGTTAAATTATATAAGTCAAAGCAGATGGGTATGAGTCACTAGACTTGTATTTTATGTAAATATGTTGAGACATATCAAATGGGTCTATTATGATCGGATCATTTTCGACCCAATCCGACCCATCTATATCCCGTGGAGGAAAAAAAAAGAAAAAGAAAAAAGAAAGTCAATAAAGAGCCAAATGAAACCAAGAAACAGCCAAATTTTCTTTCGTAGCGGCTTCTTACAGCGACGCTGCGCTCGATAATTGATCGTGTTCTACGATCCGAAAGTGCCCCGAAAGCCTAGACGCGGCTCCGGAGGAACCTTCTGGCCTAAGGAAACTGGCGCAACTTGCGCGTCTATCAAGCGTCGGCAGGTTTCATACTCCGTCGTTCTATCGTCACCCTTCTCTTCCCCCACCCCTTTTTAAGTGATTGATCTTCGCTTTCGCGTCAGCCGATACCTCTCGATTCGTGGGTATTTTTATAAGCAGCGGGCGGCCCGTGGAATCTTTTCCCGCAGTTCGTCGCGTGTCTCGACTGATTCTTCTCTTTTCTGGGTCTGCAGTGATCCGGGTTCTCGGCCATGTCGATGCTGGATGCCTTCTTCGCGAAGGGCTTCAAAGCCGCGAAATGGTAAATTCGATCTCTCGGGCTGGTCCGAATTCCGCCTCCTCCTTTGGCGTTCCTGCGTCCGGGTCGCGTGTGCTGTGACGGTCTTTCGACCCTGTTTGTGTTTTCTTTGTTTCCGATCAGATGGGAAATGTTTGTTCTTTTGTTGCTGGGGACCTTGCATTTTTAGGTGGGTTGATCGGATTCGGGTTTCGGGTGATTTTTGGGATTCGGATGCCGACCTCTTTTTCTTTTCTTCTGGCTGAATTCCCATCTGCCCGCTCTATGGTGCTGAGTTTCGAGATTCTATCGGTGTGGAGACATGTCTTTGGTTTATTGATGGTTTATTCATGTTTGTACTTCGTGATTTGTTTCTTGCAGTAAAACCCTTTTGAAATTGACCATTCCTCGGATAAAGTTGCTGAGGAACAGGAGGGAGATTCAGTTGAAGCAGATGCGCCGTGACATCGCGAAGCTGCTCGAAACCGGTCAAGAAGCTACGGCTCGTATTCGGGTATTTTCTTGTTTGGCTAAACCTGTGACTTTCAGTTACTAAACTGTTGGTCCTAATTTCGCGATATGCCTGTTGTCCATGGATGGAAAGACTTTGAAAGTTCATTTTTTTTTCCTATATTTGTAATTTTTCAGGTGGAGCATATCATAAGAGAAGAGAAAATGATGGCAGCTCAAGAGGTCTTAGAGCTCTTCTGTGAGCTCATTTCTGTTCGCCTTCCAGTCATTGAGGCACAGAGGTTGTGATGTCAATAAATTGTGCTCTTTTACTTTGTTGAGACTGATTAGAATGAGTGGCTAGCCTAGTTATCTCTGGAATATCTGGAGGAAGCTTCAACTTGTGGTTCAATCTTTTGCTGTGTCAAAGATAACATGTAGGACAGTGATGGATGCTAAGATACTATCTAAAGTCTAACCTGTGAGAAAGTATAGTCAATGGCAATAGTTCATGTAGTTGCTTAAGCTTAATGAAACTTCCCGTGGTTTGGCTTGGTCATTCCTCCTCACCTCATGCGTAGCTTGATGTGTAAGGGTGTGATGGCAATGGTTCACTAAGTTAAAAAGTTCATTTAGCTAACTGGAAGGCTAGAAACAAAGTGTGCATTGCTCATTAGTACAATTGAACAGTGTGCCAGAGGATGTTTTTCAATATGGCTTCTGCTTGTCCCTTTTTCACTTTATTTCTAAAGTCCCCTCCACGCAATCCCCCACAAAAGGGGGAAAAACAACAAAAAAACAAAAGGCTATGTTACATGAGATATATGTATGGCCAGTATAGAATTTGAATGGACAACTCAATGCTTCAAGTCCGAAAACTCTGTATATTTTTTTCGTTTGTCTTTCCTTGTTTTAGTTGGTGGTTCACTATTAACTTTGGATCATTTAAGTGCATTTTCAGTAGCCTGTATGTCAAATTTTGTAGTTAGCCTTTACATTTTCTTGTGGCTTGTTTTGTAGCTTGCCATGCTGTAGTGTTACTGTGTTAGTAGTAGCATCTATGGGCCTAACTGATCTTTTTCTTTTCTCGGCCAATAGTGCTTAACTGATCTTTGAATTTGGTCTTTCTAAAGGGAATGTCCTATTGACCTAAAAGAAGCAATATCCAGTGTGTGCTTTGCTGCCCCTAGATGTGCCGATCTAACCGAGCTGATACAGGTTCAGATGTTATTTGCGTCAAAGTATGGGAAAGAATTTGTAGCAGCTGCTACTGAACTCATGCCAGATTGTGGCGTTAATCGACAGGTTCTTTAAACTCCCTTTTTATTTTGCTAACGACAAAGAATCTGTTAGTTGGTTAATCTTGAAATGCATATCTTTTGCTGTAGTTAATCGAGCTACTATCAGTTCGAGCCCCTTCCCCTGAAGCCAAACTCAAGCTTCTTAAAGAAATTGCTGAAGAGCATGAGTTAGAATGGGATCCTGCTGCCTCAGAATCTGAGCTTTTCAAATCCCATGAAGATTTGCTGGTGAACAGCGGTTTCCATTTTTCGTTTTTTTTTTTTTCCTGGCATTGCTTATATTAGCTTGGCGTCTCATATATAACCTCTTTATTGCAGAATGGATCCACGCAGTTTGGAAGTGGATCTAAGTTACCCCTGCCTAAAGAGAAGCATGATGATTTGCTGTATTCAAGACAGATCATGCCTTTGATGAACAGCCTGATTCTGATACAGGCTTTGAGTCAATGGATTTTCCTGAGGTTCCCCAGATTTCAGTACGGCCAAATTCAAGTGCAGCCTCTGCACCAGAGATTATTCCACCTAATCCAGTTGCTGCGAGCCCTGCCGACCACAAAGTTGGTGATGAATCTTCACAGCTCTCTGGAACTTTGGAAACTTTGTCCCTTCAGAAGCATGTGGATCCCAAGGAAGTAGTGGAAGAGCATCTTATAGACCACAAAGATGAAACTGCTAAAAGTTCTGTTGATGTCAAGGAAGATAAACAGTTCCTGCCATTTATAGCTCCCCCATCACTTTCATCTGCGTCGTTCTCTGCGAGAGAATCGTTCTCTGCAAAGAAAGTGCTCCTCCATCCTCTCTTCGAAGGACAAAGAGCAACGCACAGGATGGGGATTTACAAGACGTGCTTGCAGCTGCTCAATCCTCTCTTCCAAGGACAAAGAGCAACGCACAGGATGTGGATTTACAAGACGTGCTTGCAGCTGCTCAATCCTCTCTTCCAAGGACAAAGTGCAACGCGCAGGATGTGGATTTACAAGACGTGCTTGCAGCTGCTCAAGCTGCTGCCGAAAGTGCTGAGCGTGCAGCATCTGCCGCCCGTTCTGCAGCTAGTCTCGCACAAGTCAGAATCACTGAGCTTACCAGGAAAAAATCAGCAGTCCTGGATGATTCTGATAACCCATTTTATGCGGCCGCACCTGAGTCTACTAATGCTCCAACTCCTGAACTTGAACATAAAAGATCTTTGGAGAATTCTGATCAGAGCTTTGATCCAACAGACGATCAAGTGTTTCATAAAGACCTGGAGGAGTCCGGTGTGTCAAATCAGCCACCGCGTGAGGAGGTTAAGTTTGATCTTGAGGCATCAGAGTCCAGTCACAAGGTTCACGATTATAACTCTGAATATCACCAGCCTGAGAGATCCACCTCAATGGACGAACCATATTTTTCATACCCAAACTTGTTCTCTTCACAGAGCATCGATGTCAGATCTGGTTCCCATTCATCAGACAATTCCCGGCCCCACTATGATCCATGAGTGAATTTGTCTCGAAAAGGTTTGATGAGACATAAAACTATGCTACTGTGTTGAGTTCGCTCGTTGTTGCATATTCTTTCGAATTTTAGCTTTCATCGGTATTTTGTATAGGGAGGTATTTGAGGATTGTCTGAATTGGTTGCTGTATAATGATAGTCGATCCTTTAAACTCATCCATGCAGACTGCCAAACAGAGTGTATCGTTCTATTTCGGATCCACATGGATAGATTAATGTATTATAACTATGTTACTGCTTTACTGGACATAGAATCGCGGTTCTTCTACCAGCGTTCAGTTGTCTGACAGTTAGTACTCTATATGCCATGGCTAAAACTACATCTTATCTAATGCTTGTGAAAGGCCTTTATTAGTGTTACCAATCCTTAGCTCCCCAGTTTTCTTTTTTTTTTTTGTTTTTTCAAGGGTATTTTTGTTTCGTCTCTTTTTTTATAAAAGAAGCAAGGAAAGCAGACCACCCTGATGCAAGCTCACTTGACATCAGGCGAGTTGCCGCCTGCGGAAAGAACTTAAGGAAAATTGACCAGTATGTGGTTGTGTATGGCCAAAAGGAAGAAAGGGGAATAAAAAAGAAAAGGAGAATGGACCGATTGCGTAGTGTTGGGCATGGCAGGGCTGATTGCTGGTAGTAACTATAACTAATGTTTAGAGGGAACTAAGGTGGTGTCACGCCCCCTCTTTTGCTTGAATCAGCTGCTTGCTACCTGAGTGTTGTTAGTTATGGCTGATGCTATAGGATCTTGATCGTCACTTCGATTCTTTTAACTGTCTCGGCTGAATCAACGCCAAAGATCGCTCGGTGGACTTCATTTCGCTACAAATCTGGGTATCGGTCTGAAGGGCCGTGATGAACAAAGAAACTCTTTTAAGCTTTTCTACTCCTTGATTGACGATTGTGCAAGCCAGGTTCATGCTTAATCGCTTTAATAATCGATACTAATGTTCACCATTTCTGTTTTGCTTACCTGACTCCTTTGCATATTGACGACCCACGAGTCCCAGTAGCCTTGTACAAACACTTACAAGTTGGTGGTCCATTGTAACCGTCCTAAATTTGTACATCTGGGTCCCAGTAGCCTTGTACAAACACTTACAAGTTGGTGGTCCATTGTAACCATCATAAATTTGTATATCTAAAGGCCTATTTAGCAACCATTATATTTCCGAAAATAATTTTTATTAAAAAATGATTCTTTTTTATTCTATTCCCCGAGTGAATTTCTAAGCATTTGAAAGTATTTGGTAATTTTCCAAAATTTCTATTTTTGGAACAGAATTACGTTTGGTATCACCTTCAAAATTTCTAATTCAAACTATTTTCTTTTATTTTTTAATAATTTTATAATTTTATAATCTTTTTCTCTTTTTGTCTTTTTCTTCAAGCTTTGGCCAATCACCAACTGCGGGATGATCGGTGATCAGCCAAACGAAGGCTGACAACCTTGTCAAAGCGTCACTAGCCCCTAGCGAGGCCGCTCCTCGTCAGTTGAGCCTCATTGTGGCCCAACAAAGTTGGGCCTCGACGATGGCTGGGTGAGCTTGGCTTCGCCAAATCTAAGCGAGGTTGACCTTCTCCAACCAAGGTTCACCTAGCCACCGGCAAGCTCACTGAACCTCACTTTAGCCTGGCGAGCTCATCGGACCTCATCCAATTGGTCGCCAACAATCGGCAATGGTGGACAACGACGGCAGTGGAAGAAGAGAGAAGGAAGACGAAAAGAAGAAGAAAGAGAAAATAAATTTGAGTTGGATTAATTTTGAAATTGTTCTCGAAAACAAAAAAGTACTATTTTTTTTATTTCTTGATTTTGTTTTAACTTTATTACCGAAAATAAAAAAAATTTACCAAAAAAAATTTCTATTGTTATTATGTGCCTGAGAACAAAAGAATAAAATCAAGTACTATTTGATCGATTGGGCGTCAATAGAGAACAAGAGGGGTTATCCCACTTGCCAGTTGCCACCAGCTGGTTCACCAAATGGTAGGAAGAAAGTTCCACTGACAGCCCAAACCCTTTAATACTAATTATGGTTAACCATGTGACAGCACAGAAGTTCAAACCTTTTGCCCGATTAATGATGGGGCGCAGTCGACCCGGAGTTCAAAAAGTCGTCAACATCAAATTTTTAGATACTTTGTCGAATCCATTTATGTGTCGATGACATTTCTTCATCCCTTTGAGATATAAATTTGTACGACAATCCACACTTAAGAGCTGAGAAACAGCGTTGTCATGGGACGATATCGTGCTAAATCGTGGTCCGCAACATCCTAGAATCCAGGAAGCCACTTTCCTGCTAAGTTTTCTTGAAGAATTGCTTACGGATCGTCCCAATGAGGGACCCCCTCTGAACCACAATTCTGGCCAAAACAAGTTGAAGAAGCTATTGCTTTTACAAATCCAAGTCAGGCAGCATTGCTAGCCACGTTCGACCACAAAATATGATATGACACCAGAAACATTGCCCAGTTCTAAGTGTGATTATAAGTACAAATTAGGACCATCTCTCCAGCTTACCATGCCATCCCCCACCCATGAAAATATGGGAGTTTGACTAGTCTCCCATGTGGCAAAACTGCTCGTGTAGATCACAATCACATCAGCAGATTAGCAGCAGATGAGATGATGCAAATGCACCTCAAACAAGATAAGCTCATATGCACAAGTTTGTAATGAATACAACGCCCCTGGGCTTACACAGACAAATCAGCACATGGTTGTTAAGCAGGTAAAAGAAAAACTTTCAAACTAAGAAAAAAATAATAATAAAGTAGTAAGTAATTGCCTTCTTTACTTGAACTATGCATGGGTCACCTTGGACCAGACAACTCAACCGCATGTAGATTCTCCGTTGAGTCGATGATCCAGTCAGAACTAGGATGTGGAGCCAAATCCACTTCCTGACGAAGGACTTCCACCTTTTGCCACTCGTCCCACTTCTCAGCCAAGCCATCGCCTTCGAGCATTCTTACCACTTCAGACATCTTGGGACGGTCGCCAGGAGAGCCTTGAGTGCATAGAAGAGCGACCTGGATTAGTTGTTCCACCTCCGATTCCACGTAATTGTTCTGGAGATCAGGATCGACCAGCATCTCTAACTTCTTCTCTTTGAGAAGTCCTTTCACCTGGAAGGATCATCAAACTTTTAAGGATGGGAGGCTGAAAAAAGACAGCAGAAACTAAACAAAAGGCATGGCTCAAAGAGAACCAACAAATGCCTCAAGCATTTGGGGTTGTTGCACTATGACCTTGATTATCTGACAAAGCATTTGAGAAGTCCTTTCAACTAAATCGAAACTCTTATAACACCTGGAGGTACTGTATTGGAACCTTGCTTTTATAGCAAAGTTCTAGCATCAATTTGTGTAATGTAAGACATGCCTAGTTTGGTAACATAAATCTCAAGCCCAGATAGGAAAGTAATCCATAGACAATGTTACTTGTGTACCCTTCACGGGAAATGGCCAACACAAATCGAAATCAGTATCTTTTGTTAGTTCATCTGTATACAGAAAAACATATTCCTAAATCTATTTATATTCCTTACAGAAAAAAGGAAAAAGAAAATTCCCTGTGGCTCCACATAACCAGTCAACTAATTAAAGAAGCTGATATAACAGTCATAAAGATCTGGCTTATTCAAGGAGTGCAGCTAACTTTAACTTCCACAGATCCTTTGAAGTTGAAAAAATAGGATATCTCTCAAAAGGGATTTACTAAGGAAAATTTCAATATTGAAAATCGAAACAGAAAGATTATAACAATGTTGGCCCAATGAAAAAAGATAATCAAGGAAAGTACAGATAAACAATAAATGTCATATCCAACACATACCCAATCAAGCAACATGACATCATCATCATTTGCAAGTCGAGCAAGATCAAATGCCCTCTGCCCTGTGATCAGCTCTAGAAGCATGATACCATATCCGAAGACATCAGTTTTCTCTGAAGACTTCCCTGTAGAGAGGTATTCTGGAGCTATATGCCCTATAGTTCCACGGACTGCAGTTGTAACATGGGTGTCCTTGTAGTCCATGAGTTTAGCTAACCCAAAGTCTCCTACTACAGCCTCAAACTCCTCATCCAGCAAGATATTAGCAGCTTTTACATCACGATGGATGATTTTAGGGTCGCAGTGATCATGTAAATATGAAAGGCCCCTTGCAGACCCCAATGCTATTCGCTTACGAGTTTTCCAATCAAGAGGTGGCTGAGATGGAGGCCGTTCTACAAAGAAATAAACAAAAGTAATATTGACATTGTTCAAGTTGTCCAATTAACTGCAGCCTGTGATAACAAAGCATACTAAGGTTATAAATGCAAGACTGCAGAGAAGGCACTCCCCGACGACACCATATATACTGAAGGTCTACAGGGAAAAAAACGTTAAACCCTTAGATATTTTAAGAAAGTTGTATGAATGCTACCTCTTAAACACGATGCAACGCTTCCGTTAGCCATGTAGGGATAAACAAGAAGTCTCTCGGTAGGAGTCATGCAAAACCCACGTAACCGCAGGAGATTACGATGGACTGCCATACTAATCATCTCTACTTCCGTTTGAAACTGCAACTCTCCCCCAGGTGTGCGCTCTTCTTTCAGCCGTTTTACAGCCACAAGGGAACCATCAGCTAGACGTCCTTTGTAAACCTTACCAAATCCACCACGGCCTAGGATGTTTTTGTTACTAAAACTATCTGTTGCAACTTGCAGTTCTCGCAGTGAAAATCTTTTTAGTTGTCCTAAATGGACTTCTGGATCCTCTTCAGCTGTTAAAATAAAAATTCAGAGGCAAGTAATGAGAACCCTGCTCATCCATTCAAAGGAAAATAATGACCTCCTTCCGAATCACTAACCCGGTACATCAAAGAAAAATTCTTGGGGCTTCCTTCGGCGCCACCATGCAAAGGCAATTGCTGGGGCGGCGAAGAGTAAGGCAGCACCCGCAGCAACTCCCCCAGCAATTGCTCCAGTTGCACTGTTCCCTCCTGCAGCATTCTAAGAATATGAGTATAACCATTCAAAGCGTGTATATCTCATTAAGCAATGCCAAACAAATGAAAATTCCTGAATGATATAATCAAGTATCATATTCCAGATGAACCTATGATTCCATTGTACAATTCAAGACTTCAAATAAGTTACATCAAACAATAGTGAGGACCTATCCGGTATTAAACTAACGGTAAGAAGATGAGTCAGAGAAGGAACAAATTATTACACAAAAATTCATAAGGCAGTTAAATGGGTAACTTTGCACCAGTAAATTGGTCCACTATAGCTCTGAGAGATGCCGACTATACTATTATGGGAATATTCATGGCAAGCTGCATCTATACAAATGAAAATGGCTTCATGATTTGAGAGAAATTCGAAGAACCAATAACAGGACAATCACCTGGAGAAGAAACTGGTGGCGGTTGTACAAATGGAGGAGGAGGAGAGAATGGTGGAGAACCCGGACAAGGGTGCCCCGTGACTGGCCCACATAAGTTCATATTATTGGCGAAACTGCATAAACAAAATCAAGTTCAAAATGGATCTTGAATAATCCTTATAACAGCTCAGATCAAATTTCATTCAGTAACCTGATAGGAGTGAATAAGGAGAAAGAACCATTATCTGGAACTTCTCCTGACAGATGGTTATTTGATAGATCCCTGCAAAGAGTCGTAAACGAAGCATTATTCTTTAGCGCATGTCAAGCATTCTTCATGCTACTGATTCACAAGTATTAGGATCACGTACAGCACTTGCAGGGTAGAGATATTAGTCAAAGACATCGGAATTGGACCTGCCAGGCTGTTGTTGTTAAGCCGCCTATCATTCCACAAATGTTTTCTCAGCACATTGTTAAATCCAGAAAAAGAAACCTTTTAAATAAAATAAGAGAAAAGAATAACAGATCATTGAATCCAGGATGTGCTCCTCGTTTTAGAAAGCATTAAAGCCAAAAAAACAGTTATCACATAGTCCACATGCTTGGAGCGGACTTAGCAACCAAGGAGAATTTAGGAATGCATTCTGCAGTTCAATGACTTTTCACAATTCAATTTTCAAGTAATCATGTGCAATTTTCAGAAACACCACTAGTTCTACTCGAAGAGAACAAAACAAGTACCAATTTCCACTTCCTTTCCTGATGCCTCACTATGGTTTTCTTAAAGATCAGCATACAGTTACAAAAGTATAGTTAAGAAAATGTAAAGCTGTGACAGCAACTTCCCTCATGGAGATAGGTGGAATTGAGCGCTGGGTCAAATGAAAATCCTTCTCATTTTATTAGCGGCAAGAGGAAAACTGTAAAGCACAGTTTTGCATCGATCAAAGTTCATACTAAAGTTCTGACAAATGTCTTGTTAGAAAGGGTTGCCGTAGCTAATATACATGTATACCCCGTTGGACCTAATATCTTAGCTTTAGAGTGACTCCTCCTACATGGAATCTGAGCCAAATTTCAATTCCTTCATCCCCCTTCAAAATGTCCATTCTGCTTGCATGCTGATTTTACCCGAAATAGCTTAAACTTTCAGATTCTAATCATTTAACAGGCATTACTTCCTTAATGAAAAACAGAAAATTCTTTTCATCACCTACCAATTCAATCCTCTGATTGTCCAGTGGCATATAAAACAAAATTCAATAAGAATAAAAGACGAGTTAACAAGAGCAAAAGCACAAAAATTAAAGTGCCAAGACTTAGTAGCGAATAATTTATTGTTGCTTCTATACTTCAGAAAATTGGAGGGAGGAGATGAAAACTCACAAGAAGCGCAGCTTCGATAGCTTGCCCAACGTATCTGGGATGGGACCAGTAAAACCGTTCATATAAAGATCCAAACTCACCAAGCTGGTCAAATTACCAAGGTCACTAGGAATAGGTCCACTCAAATTATTACTGTAGAGTTCCCTGTCAAAAGCAAATTGGATTGGTGATCAGAAGTCTATGAAGTATCTAGGCAGCACAAGTACAAAAGGCAGTGAAGTGCAAATGCAAGAGTTTTTACTGAGACTCTTGCCCTTGACAACACGAAAACCCAAGCCCAAATGCTTTCAGACTAAAATTTCTTTTTGCTACTTGTGACAAGCATCTAGTCTATAAGAAAGTTTGCAATTATACAAGTAACGACCACCAAATTATTGCTTATACAGGAAATTTATCTCAAGAAAGTCCTTTTAAGCGACTCATATTATGTTTCAGTTGTATGATGACCTACAGAAACCAAATAGAGGTAATTGTATACATCAACAGCATGCTAAATTGGTGGTCAACAACTTGGCAAAAAGAGCAAGAAGTGAAAAAACTTAAACAAATTGATGAAAAAGAACCTCCTAACAATTCTTTTTCTTTTATCACAGCTGTATGAACTTCAGGTGTAAAATTTAGTCTATTCAAGGCTCAAACAAAACTCACAAGTACTGCAAATTCTTAAGAAGACCGAGCTGAGGGACTAGCTGACCAGATAAAGCTGCATTTCCAAGATCACTGTCAAATGAATAAACCTCATCAATAACTTCCCACAGGATAAAGCTTCAAAAAATTACCCCACCAGTATGTATGACAAAGCCATATGAAAAGAGAAAAGGTAAATTAGGAGAGAACATACACTCTTATAACACTATTTTCATTGTTACATGTCACGTGAAACCACGTGCAAGGGTTGACAAGGGTGGGATCCCAACTTTGCAAGACATTGCTAGGATCGGCTAAGCTTGCCCTCAGACTATGCAAAGCATCACCTGCCAATTGAATGTCAGACAGTCACCATTAGCATGAAAAATGTACTTTTTTTCCACAAAAGGGAGTTTCCTTTCCAATTTCCAAGATCACTGTAATGAAAAGTAGGCAGTTCACAGTTACCCAAGGAAGAGGGAACCGTGCACTGTGAAGCGACTAGCATACCAAACCTCTCAAAGGCAATAAGATTACTCCAGAAAACAACTTGTGCATTACTTGCGCTAGTTCATGAATCATGTCAACCTGAAACTGGCAGTGGCTGGCCTGATACTACTTTGGGACACAACAAGACCTCAAATTATCCCCCGAACATGCAACGGGCATTATAAAGAGAAGGCATTCCGCGATAGCATTGCTTCAAGTAGTCCTTTAGACATTACCAAAAGTACTTAAACTAAATGAGGGCAACAAAATTGCACTAAACAGAGACTATCAAGCCAGCAAACTCGTCCATATTCCCCCCCTAAAGTCCACGATTAAAAGGCCGGTCACAGGAAAAAACAAAACGAGATTTCCAGAAAAGCATAAGCACGGGTATCAGAGTCTTGGAATATCCTCAACAGTGACCACAAAAGTCTGTTCACTCATTCGCAACCCACAAAATCTCAGGAGCGCAAGATTGAAAAAAAAGAAAAAGTCAAAAAGAAAAAGAAAAGCCACATACATTATCGCAAACGAACCCAGAAGCACAAGAAAAAGATCAAAGGTTTCCGGAAGCACGAAAGATCGAACTCAAAAGCAGCCAACCTTCCATGTTGGCGTGCGCCACCCATGACGAGCAAAGCACCAAGAAGAGCGAAATGCAAAACTCCCTCCCCATTTTCCCAGAACTAACACCGGAGCAGCGATCTTCCCAGATCCAAGAACCAAACCCGCGTCCGACACACCATCACCAAGAACCGCCCCGCCGGGAAGCTCCACCCGCCAACCCGAATCTCCGCGGGCGTGGGGGGGAATCACTCAGCGCGGAGCACCCACCGTCGGAAAGCCGAGAACCCACGAGAATCCCCAGGCGGAACTTCGATCCAGAAGCATCACATTACAGGCCAAAAGCACTGCGGAGAGAGGAGGGGGCCAAAAGGGAGGAGAGGGGAGGGGGGGGGGCCAAGACTGAAAATTTACTGCAGAAATCCCAGAAAAATCGCGTTTTTTCCGCTTTCCATTTCGAACGAGCCCAACCCCTTTTCGATCCCTCAGCTCCCTCTCTTCTCCCCGTGCAACTTTTTCGCCTGCGCGATGAGTGTTCTTGTGGGGAAGAGGGTCTCTCTCTCTCTCTCTCTCTCTCTACTCTCTCTCTCTCTCTTTCCTCCCGGTGTGCTGTGTTGTTATCTTTTGTTTTTAAGAACCTTTTTCTCTCTCTACTCCTCCCTTTTTTTTTTTTTTGAGTGAGTGTGCTGAAGGCGTGCTGTGGGAGAGACGGGCTGCCCGAGCGGGGCGGGGGGGTGCTGCCCGCTGCCCGGACGCAGTCAAAACGCGCCCCTCGCCCCCCTCCCGCTATATCGTGGAAAGTGACGTGACCGGGAGATAAACCCCGTTTTCGGTCAAGCGGTGGGGGGGCCCCACCGAGCGCCATGTCAGATTCGGCCCGAAAACAAATTTATATCTCTCTCTCCTTTCTCTCTCTCTCTCTCTCTCCCTTTCGCATTTCGTATCCCATCTCTCTCTCTCTCTATCTCGCTCGCAATAAATTCCTCTCCCCACGTTTTTGGCTTTTCTTAGGAGCCATACCCACCCACCCATCCATCCATGTCACTCCAAAAAATTGACCTCTTGTACACATATTATATACACATATACGTGTGTGTATATATATATATATATATATATATATGAAACATTGGAGATTTTCAGTTCGGAAATTGAAAGCTCCACATTATTATCTCACCGAGAAGGCCATTTATACAAATGAAATGTTCGAATTTAACTAATTTATGAATGATGTGAGGCGTTCTAGTGACAATTCAACTAGTTCGATCGTTGTACTTCTTGTGAATTAAATTTGAGAAAAAAAGTTCGGGAAACTTAAGAATTATTTTTTTTTTTTTTTTTGGTCGGTAGGTAACTTAGGAATTGGAGTGCTGTTTTTCTTGATGTCCTAACGAGTCTTTTATTAGGTCATTCTTAGTTCTAGTTTAACTTGTATATTCTGGGTCATACACAATTGCATCTTCTCACAAAAGCATCCTGTCGTGGCATCAGATTACGAAGTCAAAAACCCTAGGTCGAAATTAAAAAATACAAAACTTTGGAGATGAAGAAATCGGAGAAACGTAGATTGAAGCAAGGCGCTGCCAAAAAAAACTTTCCTTTAAGATAGGACTTAACTTTGGAATACAATGCCTCTATAAAGAAACATATTTCTGGTGCACTTCGAAATGCGCCTTTTTTGGAACAAAATTATTCACATTTAGTCTTTGCTCCCTCTCGTGCAACATAAACAGTATTTCGCTTAACGGTCAATTGGGTTAATTTGACTAACTTATTGTTCTTTTTTTTACTCCTCCGCCCAAATCATATGTGTACATAAATACAATTTGTGAAATATAAAAATCAATCATGGTTCGTATCATTAGTTAATATCATAATAAATTTACCAAAATCCTCCGCTTTTTTACTACTAATAATTACACATGGACTCGATACATAATAATACGCACCCACTTAATAGATACGAATAAGATGATTTCTTAATACAATGCATGCTTAGAGGTGGATTTTGCCTTGAACCTTTAGATTAAATAAACTAGAAGATTTTCATTCACGCTATACATGAGTTCATAGCACTATCGATGCCTAACACTTCTAATGAAGCCCATAACTTATTATACAGATGTCAATCGAGTTTTAAGCTTTTCATAATTTTGTCAATTTAATTATAAACATTTGCACAAAATTTCAATGAAGTCATTCTTGCCAATTTTTTGCTAGAAATTGCTAACACGGCGACAAAGGGTTTCGGTGAAAATTGGTCAAAATGACTATATTGAAGTTTCGCGCAAGGTTTACCTAATCAAGAGTGTTTATTGTGGTCACTCCAGTTTGTAAGCCGTGAGCACTATTTTGATCCAGCCTATCCCGTTATCAATTGAAATTGGAATGACCGGGCGTGGGACTCCGTCATTTGTGCTGATACCCACTATTGCCGCAACCCACAATGCACCTGAATGCAACCCACGTCCCACATTTCTTGAATGGTCCATGATAGAGTCAACCTTTATACTCTCAAAACATGATCATGAAAGAAACAATAAGAGGCTTTGACCGACCGACACCATTATAATAGAGTAGGATTCTATTCTGATCATCTCTATAAACCAGCAAGAGTCTTCTTCTCTCCCATGATTTTCATGACCCTTCTCGGTGGGATCTGCAGGCACTTGATTGGTACCTAAGTGTAATGAATCCCAGCATCTTTCTTACTCATATTAACGCATGACCCTAAACCTTAAATCCTCCACAGTGTTGTTTCATAGCAAAAAAAAAAAAAAAAAACAAAGCAATCGGTCGTGAAGAGGCATCACAATTCATGAGTACAACTTCGAAAATTCTAAGTTTACCTTAAACTTTTACTCGTCAAAATAACAAGAATAAATGCGATATGCCATGAAAAGATGATTTAATGCGTACTCATCTCTTTAAAGACCAATCAAGATAGCACCACCAAGCTCATACAAGAAACCATTAGTTGAGGAAATGGATGAATTCGGTTAAATCATCTGCCATGTGCCATGAGCATTTACTATCAAGATACTGCTTATATTCTTTGTTAATTTTCTCTGTTTTGAAACATACAAGATGGATCAAATTCGCTATTTCCTTGGTGCTACCACAAACCTTGGCCCTTTGTCGTTAGAGGCAAAGGACGAGACGACCCCGTTCACGGAAGGATGTTTCGACAACTTCTTGTTCCTAATTGTCAAAAGGGCATAGAGGACGAATATTGAGCACCTTTAGACTTAGGAGGACGAGAATGACAACGAGTTTTGCATTTTTGAAATCGAATTTATTCCCTTCTTTTGCTTTGGTCAAAGGTTCTCGCTTTTTGTCGGTACGAAACCTAAACGACTTTTGTTACTCAAAGGAATTCGATGACTCGAAATCCCTTTCAAAGTTCCTGAGCCAATGGAGAATCTTTCAGCTGTCCCTTTATACAAGATGTATGGCTCTGCTACAGAGAATCTCGTTCTCTCTATTGGATTAGCATTTCTTCCTTTTGCAAATCCTTATTTTCAGTTTCAAACGAATTTGCGTTTTTATACTCATATTTCTTTTCCTTGTTTTCCTCATATCAGCAAACACCTTCTTAAGCATTTCGTGCATATTATTGTATATAAGTTCATAATATACCTCGTCTTCATCTACACCCGCTTTTGCCAACGAAACAAATATTTGCTTAGTTTGTATCCTGATGACTAGATTCACATCCCGAGTCATTCTTTGCTTTTAAAGTTTTCTTCCTCTTCCACTGTTTACAAAAAAAAATATCAATTCTTTATAATCAACATGAAGTCAATTTGGTTGATTATGGAGCTTGATGGTGAGATCGATAAAGTAATGGACAAGTAATGTGATAGTCACCTATGGTTATACAATGCAATTATTGACATATGGTAAGACTAATAGATGACTATGAATAATGATTATCGATGACTATACAATATAGCTATCAACACACGATGGTGAATGATTGACTAACATTTTGATTCGATGATGAAACCAAGATGGTCAATGTCATAGTGAATTTGGCTAAGTGCTAGATGCAGGGAAATGAAAAAAGGAGATAAGGTGAGGGAAAATTGTCTAAAAAGTACTAAACTTTTTCATTTCTTAGCAATTGAGTTCAACAGGCTAATTTTGGCTGGAATTTGCTGCATGAATGCCGGCGATGCCATATGGCATTGCTAGTGCTAATGTGGACAAATTTTAATAATATTTTATTATTTTTTTATTTTTGTATTTTTATTACTTTTTTTTTTTTTTCTTTTTTTCTTTTTTTCTTTTTGGTCTTCTTATACCTTTCATTGATGTCTGGCCTTCAAGCACCGGATATGGCAAGGTGGGCCTTGCTCGCCATAGGTGAGGCTCGATCGGGGAGGGCAAGCCCCGGCAAGGGGTACCCTCACATGAGAGAGGGTTGACCAAGCAAGACCTCACCTTGCCCAAGCTAGATTTGGTGAGGCCAGCCCTCATCGAGGCTAGGGGGCCTCGCTTGGTGTCGCCATCGCTTGGCTGAAGCCTGGTGAGGTCGCCCTAGCTTGGGCGAGGGCTAGCCTCGCTAGATCTAGCCTAGGCGAGGCTGACACTCACTTAGGTGTGGGCAAGCCCTAGCCAGGGCGACCCTCATGGGGGTGAGCCACAACCTCGCCCAAGTAGTTGATGTCCGATGAGGCCACCTGGCCTAGGCGAGGGTTGGCCTCGCCTAGTTTAGGCAAGGCCAACCCTTGCCGAGCCTCACCAGGGCTAGCCCTCACCCGACTGGACCTCACCTATGGAGGGCGAGGCCAGCCCACCTTGCCATGGCCAGTGGCTAGCCATCGTTTGTGGCTAGAGGCCGACCACTGGCAAAATGTAGAAGAAGACTGAAAAGAAAAGAAAAAAGAAAAAATTAGAAATATTAAAATATTATTAAAATTTGTTTACATTAGCGTTGGCGGTGCCACATGGCACCGTTGGTGTCCACGTTAGCAAATTTCGATCAAAATTGGCTGAATGGACTCAATTGATAAGAAGTAAAAATGTTTAGAATTGAATTGGCAAACTTAAAATGTTTAGGACTAAATGGGCAAAAGTGTAATAAGTTTAAGGCAAAATAGACAATTTTCTCGATAAAATGAATATGCCAATTGAAGATGAAGATACCAATTGATGGTTAAGTCTAGTGGCACTCAAAGAGTTGTAACTGCTTATTGATAAGGTTAACATGCGATCATGAGGCTTAGAATTGTTGAATCGCATGTGTGACCATGTGTATGGTTCAAACTGCTTATTAGTAGTTATGTTTAGTAGATTATAAAAAGCAGTGTGTAATTGTTGTAGAAGGATGCACCATAATCAAGAACAAATTCTCTTTGTATTTTTTTATACTACACTATATTTCCAATTGCCATTATTTGTAGTTCTTCTCCTTTAAATTTATTATTCTTCATCCTTGTTACGCAATTCAATTCCTGTCTGAATCATTACTGAACCTGTTAACAGAAAAACTAATGATCAACCTCTAGCAAAAGATATTTCACTATTTGGGTCGACACTTGATTTAGTGAAACATGTGCGAATTTTGCTTTCTTCCTTTCCCTCAAAGGGCATTCTGGTTTGATGTGGTTGGACTTTCCGCATTTGATGCAAATAGTTTCACTTCTTTGGATTCGTTCTTTCATTTGGAGTTTCTTCTAGACTCCTTTTTGTTGGATGACATCTTTCCTCTTTAATTATTAATCTTCCTCATTAGGTTTTTAAATTTTTTGAGAATGAATATATTTGAAGTACTAAATCTTATCGTGAAAGTGCAATTGAGTTCTAAAAATTTCAAAATATGTCATTAAATTCTTCTGTTAACTCCGTCTAACTTAGTTATTGATGTGAATTTTTTTTTTGGTTATTTTCTCTTTTTTACATGGCGTTAACGTAACTAGAGCATGAAGCATAATGCTAAAAAAATGTTGTGCCGGTCCAAATTTGATATTTTAACCCACATTTTAATTTAATTAGATTAATGACTAAGCCAAATTTATTATTAAAAAAAAAAAAAGGCAAGCAAGGGCCTTGCTACCGTTGCCAGCCCTTGCCAAGATCCGGCCACTCCCACTTGTGGTCAACCAGGGTTGTCAACCACTGACTAGGGCTTGACAGTGAGGGTTGCTTGATTTTTTTTTTTTTTCAAAATTTACCTTATTTTTTATTCTAATGTAAATAAAACTTGGGTTTAAAAAAAATTATACCAAAACAACATCATTTTTGCCTCTTCAGGTTTTAGCCACATCACGCTACGTAGGGGTGAGGATGATCCGAGTGGGTGGTTCCCACCTTAGAATCGAGAACAGCTCATTATAAACCGTTTTAAAAAATTGGAATTGGGAATTCACATTAGTTCCATGGATCCACTTGGGAACCGAACCACCCAGGTGGGTTTATGGAACTAGTCCAACCAAGTTTCACGCACTCAATACAACATTTTCCAGTGAGCCAAATTAAAGCAAAAAAAAAAAAAAAAAAAAAATCTTCCCTATCCTTAATTAAAAGATTAGTAAAAAAATTGTACTCATATTAAAAGTTGAGAATTAATGGGTGTTGAGCTTGAGAGACAAGGCCGTGAGTGAGAGATACAAAGACAATTCAAACAAGGCGAGAGTGAAAAGTGACGAGCACTCAATTAATGGATGTTGAGCTTAAAGGGTTTTCATTTTTCTTAATATTTTTGGTTGGAAATTTTTCTTAAAATTTTAATATATATTTATATATTATCAATCTGATCTAGGTGAGCAGGTTGGCAGTTCCACATCTAAAATCGGAAACTCATCAATACCCAATAGGTTCCAAGCAATTCTTGGTTCTTTTGCACATCCCTAACTTCACGTAATAAAAAAACTATATCGGCATTTTCTGTAAGCCAAGTTGGACCTAAAGCTAACATAAAGACCTGACTTCTTGACTGCACCAACTTGACAAATTTTAGGACTTGATTGTACTTTTTGAAAATTTTAGGATATAATTATACATTTGTGAAAATTTTAAGCATTTCTAGTACATTTATCCCTATATTTTGTTTTATCAACATTGGTATTTCTTTGTTTTGCTCGTCAAGATTTAATTTCATATTCATGACAAGTTTTAGGATTTTTAGTATACTTATCTTAATTTTTTTTTTTTTTTTACTAATGTTGGCATTTTCTTGTCATGCTCTTCTTCAGATGAAGTTTTATTGACGATAAAAGCAATAAACATTTTATCTTTTTTATTTTCTTTTTCACTGTCGAGTTCTACCGCGTAAGCCATCGTTCTCCCAACTAGTTCCTACAAAGCCAATGGCTAAATCCCCATGGCTTCTTTTTCATCATGACCAGGGAGGAGAGCCCACTCATAATGTCGGCGAACCGAGGGTGACTTGCCCTTTCTCCCGACTTCTTCTGGAATGATTCAAATTGCTCAACAATGCGTACATTTTTGTTTCTCGCATTGGACCCGCTCCTTCATAAGCGGGCTCCAAGCGATCTCGAATCTCCCAAACTATAGCACAAAAACCCCGTTTGATTCAGTTTTTCCAAAGGACTTTAAGAAAAATATAAAATATTTTATTAGTATCTTAAGAATCTCATTGGCCAAATATTAGCATTAGGAAGGCTGAAACCCGGTGAGATTGCCTGAGTTTTAGAGATCTCAAATCTCGTTGCCTGAGGTTGACCTAGGTGGTCATCGAGGTTGAGCAACCCAGGCAAGGTTGCCACTTGGGTCACTAGACTCGGGCGGTGCTTGAGGTTGCACGACTTCAGGAGGTTGGGCAACCTAAGGTGAGGCTACCTCCAGGGTTGAGCTCCGCCAGATTAATTTTGATTTAAAAATAATAATAAAGCCTTTTTACAAATACATGTTTTACTAAACAACATTTAAGTCAAAGCTATTTTTCAATGCACTTTAGAGTTACAATTTCCTGAACACGATAGCATTTCAGAAAACTTCTTTAGTTCAAAGGTATTTGCATTTTCTCAAACTCATATTTCCCAAGTCCGAACTAAATGGGATCAAGACGAGACTCTATTAGACAGAGCAGGAGATAAGGCAATACGTTAAAAATGGAATAGCTTTAGCATTTAATGTAAACCATATCGTTTGCTCTTTTTGTGAAATCTCGTGTTTGAGACACGGGAAGTTGAATTTAACAACTCGACAATATAGTGCCATAAATATCATAGATATAATACCCATTTCCTTAGTTTAGGTTGACGTCACTTTCTGAGCAAAAGGACAAGCCAGTAAAACATCATGTTTTGGAAATTAATTTAGCTTCCATCTGTATGGTGTCATCATCAAAACACGGTGCACTTTGTCTAATCTTCATGTCTCAGCCACCTACGCATCCCTCAGTCTCTCGAGTTTGTCTCATTCCTGTTCTTTTACATGTGCTGGCCTCGGACGTGCCCCCTTTTATTGCGTCGTCCAGTCAATATCTCATCGAAAGGCGCCATTTTTTATCCATGAAATTTTAGCAAAAGCTTTTAATGTCATCGCCAGCCCAACTTGTCCCTTTGCCGATTTCTGTTCTCAGATAACATGATTGCGGTTATTGATGTTGGCGTTGACGAGTTCCCCACTTAAGTCCACGATCAGGATTCAAAAAAGGACGACGGAACGAGCTTGTTATCGTCGCTCGTCTTGAAAATACTCATATCTTAAATGACGTGATAATTCACAATTTATTCCTTCTCGTTAAATTTGTTCTATGGATGAATCTATAGCGTGACTTGCTATGAATGGTGATTATCACCACTAAGCGGTTGGAAACTGCCTAATTTTCGTTGCCAAAGGTTACCAATGAAAAGCATAGCATCCTTTCGTTTTCGAAGGTGGGGGCAACCATTGGCATGTCCAATTCATCGCACACGTGCGTTTCAATGTCCCCAGAAGTCAAATCCTGATAGGTAGGTATAAATAAATATAACGAAAAAGGGTGTATGTCAAATTCAATACCAATCAAACCATCATTTTTGTTTTACCCTTTTTATTTTCATTTTTAAATATTTTAAATATTTATTGTTTAGTTTATAAGAGTATTCGGTAGTAACATGCCGAGACTTTTCCTTAGATTCAGTTTGTTCCATAAAAAAAATGAATAATTTGAATAACATATTCCTAAAAATGATTATTTATATCGTTAGAAATAATTAATCAATAAAAAAAATATTTCATCATTGATAACTATATATGTATAAATATCTTTATAAACGATAGAAATATTTTCCGTTCATTCATTTTTATAGGTAATACAAAAACTCATTCTTAGAAAAATTTATTTATATCCATTTTTGTTCCCGTTTGTATTAAATTATGGATATATAAGATTGCTAGGAGACAAATTAGTAGGTACTGTCTGGGCTCGTCACCCCAAAGCCACTGGGCACTCTCTGATATTTCGGCCACTATACAAGAGATATTTCTATTGACGGGAGGCTCTTGTGTCATTGCCCTAGAGGTCCAATCTCAAACTAATTGGGAAAATTCATTATTTTTCCAAAATAAAAAAAGAGAGAGAAGGAAGAAGAAAAAAAAATTAAGGGGAATAAAAATGCCAACGAGTCACAATCCTCATACATTGGTGGAGGGACCCAATTGAAAAGTTAATGGCCTTTTGCAATGATGGGAAGTACCAAAAATGTGGAAAGTGGCATTTCTTGGGTCAAAGGAACTTTATGCATGTGCACCAATCTTGCCGGGCTACATCGCCTGAGCACTGTGTTGACTGGAGTCCCCTTTTGTGCGGTGGGGGAATGAAAAGTGGGCTTTGATTTTCTAGAAGAATTATAGCGTTTGGGTGAATTTTCACTTGCATTTTTGATATAGATTATTCCCTTTTTCTTCCCCTCTTTAGTCCCTCGTGGTAGGTTTTGGCACAAGATTAGCCCCCCTGACATTCGGGCATTCTTTCATTTTGGTCCCTGGCGATCGAAAACAGATGGAGAGCACATCAAGCACATCAAGCCCATCACTTTCTTTCTTTTTATACATTGAATTTTGCCCCCTGAAGAGTTGGGTATTGCATTAAGAAAAGCTACCATTAGAATGCAACCGATGTCTCTTTCCACAACGGTCCAAGGAACAGTACGAGGGGCAAGAGACAAGGTGACAAAACCAGAAACAGTTCGGTTGCAATAGCTGTGAACCTAGTACATGATGGATGGATGACTCGGATATCCTTCACGACCTGTCCCATTAAGACACCCCAAAACAAAAATGCAACTATAGATGCCATCTTCATGGACCTATTTAGCAATTTCTCAGGGAAGTATCAGCTTGGCTTATGGAGCGTATCCATGGATTGCAGAGTAAGCCCTTCAGATTTAACCTTGTCCTGCACAATCACAAATCGTCGCCAACTCAAAGACGAGCAAATAATGCAGAATCGATTTAGGTATCGGACGATGCCCAGTTGAACCCTTCCTTAACCCTCTGCTCTAGCAGACTGGAACTGTTTTCTGAGATCAATGGCATACAAAGCATGCTAACTTGACCCCAGAGGGTCCGCTTTAAAGTGAAGAAACCTGCTGTAAGAGATGATCGGTGTAGACAACTTCGTTCTCCTCCGAGCAAGGTTTAGCAAGCCTCCTAAATTCTCTCTCTCTCTCTCTCTCTCTCTCTCTCTTTGATCCACCTAAACGAATACAAAGAAAAAGCCAGCAAGCTGCAGTGCTAGAACTTGGATTATAATGCATTTTTTTTTTTTTTTTTTTATGGTATGCTCGAAATGAATGCAATCGATTGAGTTAGCACTACTATTAGCAGCCCTAATCATGCTAATTCAACGCAACAACTAAAACGAAAACTACATAGCCTCGACAAAATTGTGCCACACAACCCATTTTGAGTTTGAAGATTACCAAAGAAACCCCATATGGTCTAAGATAAAGTAGTTACTAGTAAAAGAATAGTAGACTACAGTACAAGTTATAAAAGCATTGAAAAGCAATTTTCCTGGAGCCATCTCACACGCGTTTGAATGGCATGAGATTGCATCATCTTACTGAAGATCACGAGTCATCAAAGAACTGGAGGAGAAGGTCCAGCATAAAACAGAACATCTTTCATTTGCTCTACGAAGCATCTAACAGGATCAAAGAAAACACAGCCCTATCAGACATTATCAGATGACGACTTGACATCCATGTCGCCGCGTGTTCTCATCATAAGCAAAATGACACGAGCATGCACCCAGGTTGAAGCAGGCCTAAACGGTTCACAAGGCAGACTCACGTATAACTGTATACGCAACACCAAGTATGTGAGGGAGGGACAACAGTTGGTTCATGGCAACAGGCTGTCAATCGTGTATAAAACCAATGACCAGATGTAAAATTGAGCGTGAATGCAATGACGACATCCAAAGAATTACCCATACTGTGGAAAAAAAGGATAAATTGACAGCTGTGGTCTTATGGCCAATTATAACAATCAAGATGATATGATCGAAGAACAGTCAAGTTACACCATTAAAAAGAAACAATGAATAGCAGCGCAAACTTTTTAGAACTGACAAAATTTATGGATCATATATTTAAAAGAAATTTCCAGTCCTGATCCAACAGATCAACTAACATCACATTGGATAGGCAGCAGCAACTAGCCTTTGCCTGATTGTAACTAGAAAGGAAATCGAATTATCAAGTATCTACTCAACACAGTACCCTCTATTTACCTGAAATAAGGCACACTCATATGGTTTTCTTTTAATAAATAGAGCGACTGTAATGAGCATTTCTGGAGCTGTTCTGTTTCTACTCATTTCATTATTCTGCAGCAGTTTTAGTGTCAATCTGCGAAACACTTCCATTAGCACCTTTCTTACCAAAGCTGCTTCCTGCTGCAAGTTCCCAGCATCCTCCTTTTGAGTAACAGCGCTTCCCTTTAAAATCTTCTTCAGCACAGGGCTATCACAGTGGCCCTTCACCATCTGAGACTATGGCCTTTTGGGAAGAAACAAATGCCCAAATGTTTTATAGCTATCAATGTGGAATACACAGTTCCAGGTGATGAAGAAAATATACATACACAAGACTTACGATGCTCATCCACCCACAGCCAGCTTTGCTGGTATAACAAGACATTTTACAAATAGGCAGTGTACAGCTAATATACAGATTGGATATAAATTCCTTCCAGAGCTCACTCCATCTTATAAAAATTATCACGTGCTATTGAGTGCTTCACTTTGAATCTGAGTTAGGATTGGATGACGATGCCTTTTCTATATTTCTCCCTGAAGCAACAGGCGAAACTCCAGAAGTATGGCGAGATGAAGATGAAAGAGGAGGAGCTGAAGCTGCGAATGTCGAGAGTGCGCTAATATTACTACTGATATTGACGCTGCTTCCACCATGGGACCCATCAACTGCTGCCTTCGGAGGAGGTGGCCTCTCAATCTCCATAATCCCTTCAAGCATCTGCACAATTCTCCCCATAGTTGGCCTATGTGATGGTTGTTCCTGGATGCACCAGAAACTAATCTGGATTGCCCTCATTACTTGCTCCATGTTTAAATCTTGATCAACGCCAAACAGCCTCTTGTCTATAATGTTCTCAGCATTGCTCTTCTCAAACTCCTCATAAGCCCACATGGAGAATTTCTTATTGTTGGTTTCCATGGAAACATCAAAATTCCTCCTCCCACTCACTATTTCCAACAAGACCATCCCATAACTGTAGACATCTGACTTGGAAGTAATCGGGAGATTTGCAAGCCACTCAGGTGCCAAATACCCTCTTGTGCCTCTCACGCTCGTCAAGGTGCGGTACCGGTGATCCTTGGGGTTTATGAGCTTTGCGAGGCCGAAATCTGACACTTTAGCATTGTGATTTTCATCTAAAAGAATATTCTCAGGTTTTATGTCACAATGAACAATGCAGTCTCGACATTCCTCATGAAGATATGTGATTCCCCTTGCAGTCCCAAGGGCAATATTAAACCGTTGCTCCCAATTCAACAACTTCCCCGAATTGTGTTCACTAGTAAAGAGGAAATCATCCAGAGAACCATTTTTCATGAACTCATAGACTAAGAGCCTGTGACGTCCCTCCGAGCAAAAGCCGATCAACCTCACCAAATTCAAATGGTGCGTGCTACTTATGGTTGCCACCTCCATCCTGAATTGCTTCTCCCCTTGTTCAATTCCCTCTAGCTGCTTAACTGCGACAACCGTTCTATTAGTAAGGACTCCTCTATAAACAGCCCCAAATCCTCCAGCACCCAGTTTCTCCTTGAACCCTTTGGTTGCTCTTTGAAGCTCTTTGTATGTGAACTGGACTGGAGCCCCGGAGGCATATTCGAGGAGTGCATACTGAGATGACAATCCACCAAACTTGGTACTATTTCTAAAACACGACCACCACAGACCACCCTCCAAGAGGATTAAACCAAGAACTGTAGCCAAAATCACAACCACTACCACCCAAGCATGAAGTCTCCATCCCTTGTTTTTGCCGGTTCCGTCCAGAGACGATGGGTTCGGAACTACTGGGCCACAAACTTTGACATATGAAGTGCTCGGCAGCGATGGATTCTCATAACCGCTGACAAAATCCACAGTTTTCAAGTAACAAAGCCCTGTCCCATCGGACAATGAAGTTGAAGCCACACAAGAACCACTCACAAGGCAATTCAACCTACATGCCGATATACCCACAAAGAAAACTTGTGAGGACACCTCAGGCGCGTAGGTCAAGAACAAAGCATGATCTAGTTCCAACATCGTCGCACTCCCCGGACAATCCTCTATGTTTACTTTCCTTTTACACCCTTTTGTGTTATCTTTCGGATCGATCGGCTCGAAATTCTGGCTCGGGCACCCGCACGTCGCGCTCGAGTTGTCGTAACTGCAAATACCCAGATTCCCGCAGAACCCATAGACCCTACACTGATCAAGAGCTTGCCACCTCCGGGTCACAGTCCCACTATTCCTCGCCGAGCTAAAAATCCTCAAATTCCCATCAGAATCCAACCTCAGAAACCTCAAAATATCGCTCCCTTCCGCGTAATCACTACTGTAAACTACGATTGCATTACTAGTCAAAGAAGGGGAAGATATGGACAGAATCCCTGTAGACTGCAATACCAGGGTGGGATCTGTCAGATTCGCCTGGATCGACGAATTCACCCCTTGATTCCAATACTGAATACTATTATTCCACCAGAGGGACAAATTCCCGAAGCTCGAGATATTAAAGGAGTAGAACCCACTACGCAGCGTCTGACCGACCGTGAAATTCTGCGAGGGGACGATCGTGTCCGTCGGGTGATCGAACGACGACCAGACCGAAGCCGTGCCGTTCCCGAGCACCAGGTTACCGGAATCATCAAGAGCAGCCGAGGTCACCCCCTTACCGGCCGTGTTGGACTCCCAGACGGTGGAGCCCGACCCGTTGACGAGCCGGAGGTTGCCGTCGGAGAGGAACCGGAGGGACCCGGAGGAGTCGACGGCGGAGATGGTGGACCAGACGACGGCGACGGTCCCGCCGGCGTAGGTGATGGCGGCGACGAAGGCGGAAGGGTCGGCGGGGGCGGGGACGAAGCTGAGGGAGAAGGTCTGGTTGGGGGAGGACCAGGACTCGTTGAGGTTGGAGGGGGAGAGGGTCGCGCCGGGGAAGACCTGGGCAGAGTCCGACGACGGACAGAGGAAGAGGAGCGGGAGGAGCAGGAAGAGGAGGGGAAACTGCGCCGCGGCGGCGGAGGACATCGGTCGCCGCGCTCCGGTCATCGGACGGGGCGGCGGAGGAGCATGCAAGTGGTGCTTTCGTCGGGAGCAGCGGTCGAGGGGGATGGTGGGAACTCGTGCTGCGGGTCGTCTCCGCTCTTCCGTGGCTCCCGTGGAAGGAAAGACAATGGACGAGGAACGACGGGCGGACAGGGGAAAGGAAGTGGTCCAACTTCGGCTTGGTGTTCGGTCAGCCCCGGCTGTCACGGCACGAGAAAAGTCCACCGGCGACTTTTCTATCGCCTTCTTTATTTTGTTCTTTTCTGTTCTTGATTTTTTTATTTTACCTGCAAATGATTAGATAACTTGAACTTTGTATTTCATTAGATTAAAGTTGGTCTTGCAACTATTTATTTAACCATTGGGCAGGTGTCATATGTGTCATATTGCTCCGTAAAATTTGGGGATTAGAATTTGAGTCGAATGATTTTTTATGAGTATTTAATATTCGAAGACTTGGATTCCCTTAATAATGAAAAAGTGTATTATGCTTGAATCTGACTCAATTTTGAGAACGATCTACGGAAGGTCAAGCAATTTGACCATTCAACTACTAAGACTTTGCGAATCGAACGGAGTACTAGGTTTTGGCAAACAAGCCGTGCTTCATTGATTGTTTAGTTACATACGCAATCTCATCATAGATTAGAAATTGGAGCTCCCAGATGTGCCCCTGTGTTTTGTTCATTTGTTTATAGTGGCTGTGGATTCTATGGAAGCATTCCTTATTTTAACTTGTGAGTGTCTACACAAGTTAAAATAGTAATGCCCACTAGTTATTTTATATCTAGGTGATTTCGAGATTCGAATGAGAATTCAAATGAAACCTTTTAAGGACTTACTTTAGTTAGAAAAGTTATTATAATTAAGAAATCATGGTCACTATCATTGATAATCTTTTGAATTTTTTTCTCTTTAGTAGCGAATCAAGCTCGAACAAAAGGGTTTCTAAGGCTTACAGCCGGACCATGCCCCTTTGAACATTCTCCTCCACGCTATGCTCGGGAAATGAGGGGAAGTGGGGAATGAAAATTTAGACGGAAAATGAACAATCCTGTCACCTGCACATCTCCAATCTCCGCTTTGCCACCAACTCGCCATGCCTCGCTTCTCCTCATCCTGGTGCTGCTCCCTCCGTGACGAGGGCATCGTCATCTTCTAGCGCAAGTTTTTATGCACAAGATCGACACGGGCTGCCTTAAGGACCTCCTTGGAATGGTCTGCGGGGGGCCACCTAATTAACATCGCAAGACCACTTGGTGCCTTCGCCTCCGGCGATAACATCTACTTGGTCTATGACTTTGTTGACGGCACTAACCTTTCCGGTTGCGCACGGCCTCAATTACATTCACAGCAACACCGGCTTTGATATGATCCTTGCCCATAACCACATCAAGAGTAGCAGCATTGTGATGATGGAGTCATCATTTGAAGCCAACATCTGCCACTTTGGGACTGCTTAGCTGTGCGACGAGGTGGATGAGAACGATGTGATTCGAGAGCCGGTGGGTTTGGCAAGGGCCTCGACAAGATTAAGGAGGAGGGGATGGAAATTTTATGCTGTCATCAAATGATTTTTATTCTGGAAACAAAAATTCTATTTTGTTATCAGACACGATTAAATGTTTAGAAACTCGTTTAGGGAATAGAAAAAGAAATATATATTTCTGGCCATAATTTCTTCCTAGGGACAAGATGGTTATCATTTGTGACCTAGGTATTTGGCCTTTTAAAATGCAAAGAGTTTTCAAGTTCCTTTTTTTATAGATATTTTAGAATGCATATTTTTTTTTCTTTATAATGAAATTGATCAAGATTTCTCACGATTATTTTTAAGTTCACTATAAAGAAAAAGCTATCTCGGAATTGTTTTTTAAACTTTTTTGTTTTCAATTTAAAGCTCATCTTGTAATTCATATATCCTGAATTTACTAGAGTACATAAATTCAGTTAGAATCTCAGCGTTGCCTTAAAATTCACACAACTGCACCACTTCTTTTAATTTTTTTTCCTTTTTTTTTTTTTTTTCTCGTTCTTTGATTTTGTAAATGTACCGTATATTCATTGCACTTTTTATATTTAAATATTAATAGAAGAACGTGTCTCTTCGTTTATATTGATTAATTGATATTTATTTAACTATATAATTTGAGACGAAAATTCCAAATAAAGATCCAGTGAAGCTATTTTTTAAGATAAGGATTAGACATTGTTTCAAATAAATACCCAAAGTTGCTAGATCAATCTCAAAATTAAGGACTTCAGTTTGCTAGCCAGCCAAATGTTTTCTAGTTGACGAGCGACATTTCAAGCGATTGAAACTTATTATGCCTTTATTTATTTGGAACTTATTTGATGTTTGTTTCTCAAGAATTTGTGGTGTGGTCTTGTTGCTGGGGAGAGTTTTTTTTTTTGTTAGTGCTGGGGAGAGTTGAGCATGACTCATTATGCCTCTATTTCGCTCCTCGATCAAATGCATGTGATGCGTTCGACGAAATGCCTTAGAAGCATGATTAAAAAATTGAAAACACGTCGACATAGATTGCTTATTTTCAATTGATTCGTTTAGAATTTAGATCCAATTCCAATCACATTTTGTTGTATTCGAATCTGCATGTCGATTTTTTCTGGTGTTTTCGCTGTATGTTTTGCATATTTCTTGTGATGTCTATGTGGTATTCACTTTTGGCTCTGACAATTTTTTAGAAAGAAAATTTTTAGCTTTCCGGTGGACGAAACAGAAGTCCTGGAGGCCTTTAAGATTGTGGGGAGGTCCATTTTCATGCTTAAAGGCTGAAAATGGAGTATTTGGAGCAAAGCCTTTTAGGATTGGTGAAAGAGATGGTCTCATCATTGTTGACCATGGGTAGAGGCGTAGAGAATCAAATCTCACGCTTTGTGAGTGAAAAATTGGGATTCTGTCTTGCTTTGAAATTCTTAATTGGGTCTGTTAGTTTCTCTGCTTATCTCTGATAATGTTACAATAGGGTCCTAACTGCATTTCCAGATGAGTTCGTGGCCATGTTTCGAGATAAGCTGGGTACCCAATTGTGGAGCCTGCTCACATGGTAAAAATTTCTTTTCTGACCTTAGTTACTGAGTTTATGAAGTAAATTCTGCTACATGTTGACAACATTTTGTTCTTTGCAATAGAACTGAAGAGTTGTTAGAATATCGATTTGCTGTAAGTGGATTTAGAAGCAATTATGTTGCTCCGTCTCTTCACGAGCTGGATAGTTCTTTCTGTGGATAAAGATAAAACATTCTTACATTCGTGGGTGGTCAGTTCTTTATTTGTAACTTTGGTTCTCTAATAAATTGTATCCGTGTACTGGGAAAAGATCTATCCAGGTTGACGACGTGATGAACCCGGCATTCATCTCTTTTGATTTATAATTTGCAGATGATGGACTTGTATCTGCCTGAGTTTTGCTTTTTCGCCTGTGTTTGCTTTGTTTTCTTCATCTGTTGCAGTTTTCTGTTCATGAAAACATGATCCTATAACATGATGTTCACTATTTACTGCTTGAATTTTTGCTACTCTTGGTTCATTTCTTCACGTGCCCTGTCCGTACTAAGAAAGATGGTCCTCTGATATGCATTAGGCAAAGAGTCTTGGCTTTAAATCTTTTAGATGAATGAATGTAGTCTTTAACAATTTCAGGCTTCAAAATTACTCAGTTTGGTTACTTTGTCTTCAATTTGTCTGATCCATTGGGAAAGGCATGTAAGATTTTGGTTGTAGTGCTTGTATTGCCAAAGCTTCCGTTGGTGTCCTTACGTTTCCGAGGTGAACTCAGGCATGAGAAATTGCGCCCATTAGCTCATTCCATTCTATTAATCAGGAGCTGGCAGAACCATCAATAAAGGATGCATTCGATTCATGTGTTCTCCAGGGGTTACTCGCGTAATTGTCAGCCCATTCTCTCTCTTTCCTGGGACACATTGGCACAAGGTAGTTCAACTTTCCAACTTCTTTTATTGCTTCTTTGTTGCACATAGAAGAATTACGGAAGTGATGTATATGGGGTTATTTCCAGGGTATTCCTTCTCTGACAGCTGAAGCTGCAAAGGAGCGCCCTGCCGTCTCTTATGACTGCACCTCTCGGCTTGCTGAGCTACTTGTGGTATGATCAATATTCCTCTGTTTCCTTATCCTCATTGGTGAAAGGGTCTGAAGATATGCAAAACGGTTGGGAAGAGTTGCATTTGTGTATTAAAAGCAGCTGAAAGATACAGCTTATTGTTCCTATCAAGCTCAATTGCCACCCATTCGAAAAGGTTCTTTTCCTCAGAAAACCTTTAAGGTTACCGTAAGGAAGAAGTTCTACAGAAAACATATGCCAATAAGTCTGCAATATAAGCAACATTGTTGCATCTCTTGTGCAATTTCCCTGGTCATTGTAAAGTAAGCTCATTGATGCAGGACGTTGTTAATGACAGGATCAAACACTGTCTGAGCCATGTAGAAGGAGATACAGATGAGTGTGAAGTTTGTGCATGTATAGGCAAATGCAGAATCTACTAGTTTAATGGTGCAACATTCTCCCTTTACTGGAAATAGAATTGAAAAAGTCTGAGGGAAATGTTGGAAAATTGCTGCTCAGCGTGATTGTCCTCTGAGCTCGATCCAAGTGCCAGCGATATTACGTGGAAATCATGTGGTTCCCATAACCAACTGGGCTAAGGCCACAAAGTGATGATTATGCCGAAAATTACTGGCAGTCCTTGTTCTGGCATGTGTTCTTTGGCCTCAATAAGGAGTTATAGTTCAAACTTGTGGAATGTGTGCTTCATCAACTTGACTAGCTCTAGTGTGATCATTGCAACAGAGCTAGATGCAATTATGTCTAGTAAATATGTAGATGAGAGTATATGATATCATGGGGTTTCTTCATTGTAAGAAAAAACTTTGTGATTACTGTGTGCCGCCTTTGTACATCTTATAGTTATGCCGTCTAACTTATGTCAGTCAGAATTTTCAGATTACTTGTGTCTCTCTATCAACAAGCAATAAAATTGCTATAAAGATCAAACAAAATTGATGCATGGTTGATGACTACAAGATGTAATTTCATTTTTATTGTGATGCGATTATAGGTCATGAAGCCACGTACAAATACGATCTGGAGAGGCCCCTCCTTGCAATAGAATGCTTGCATTATAGCCGGTACTCTAGCACCTATGGCTTTTCTATCGAATTTTTGATCTACTTATTCACTTTTTATTCCACGCATTCAAGCTGAAAAGTTTGATGAGTTTCCAGAATCTCAAAACTTCTTCATTTTAATCTTCATACTGGCATACCACACATAATCTTGGGGGAAAAAGTGATTTATCCATGTTGTAAGCAGATCAACTTGTGCATGTAGAAAATGTAGAGCTTGATAGATTGTTGCTTGTCGTAGCATGTGCCTAGAAGGTTGTATTGCCAGATGCAATGTGAAAAATCGAACGCAAGACTGGTGATCAGTCCTTTAGCATTTCAACCATTATAGTCGTTACATCAACCAGCTCATTGGAAAAATTATGAATTGCCTATATTGAAATACTCCGGTATGACTACATTGAAAGGAATTGAGGATTTGCCAATCTTTTGAAGAACAGTAGATCCATACTAAGTATAACATGACCCGATTAATCTTTGCACTAAGGTATGATGCACCCACAATGAAAGGCACTTACATCCATTCCAATTTGTCCATTGAAGTTGTATTGTATATGCATTAATATATACTCTGGTAATTACTAATCTTTTCAGTGCATTGACAGGTCAATTTTGAAGACACATGCAAAGGTTTCTTGGAGGTAGCAAAGGTATACTGATGCTCATGAATAATATTACCCTGACACTTCCGTTGAGGTCCCATACCCTATCTATACAATATGGCATGAACATGCATTTGCATACAAAACACTTCATCCCGAAGTCACACTGACCACTATCACATCTTGATGCAAAACATTTACTACAACAAGCCATCATAATATTATCGTGCAAAAACTATTAAACAAGAAGGAAAATTAGTATGTGGCCTGCAATGTAGAAACATTCAACCCTGTCTTACAACCTTAGAATAATTATTTATATGCTATGCATGTCTACCTGGTTGATGTTTGTGTGGCATTAGTATATAACTGATTTTGATACTTGGACACATACCCATTCCAAACTGTCGTAACGAGTCCAAGAACTTGATTTTACACTCTGTTCCATTTGACTAGTGCTTGACATGTTCTTTTAAATTAGTCCGCATATCTTAGAATAAGTCTCGTCTATGTTTAATTTCCCTTGCTACGCCGGGAATAGTAGCATTGGTGATGCATCTTTCTGGACTTCTGAAGCTGCCAACTGAAGACTTGTAATTAATGGCAGGAAGCTGTCCACCAAACTGTTAGTGTTATATTTGAAGATCCCGGAGTGCAAGAGCTGCTTGTTAAGTTTTATCAGAGAGGTAAAATCAATATACCAGCTTGATTATGTACTTTACAGATTGTTTACTTGCAGCTTAACTGTATGTCTAGAGTGACTTTTGCTTTTAGCCTTTTGCATTAACCTTTTCTTGTAGCATTTCAGTTTGAATATTGTTTGGCATTGAACACTCTAGCCCTTTGAAATTATCTTGTAACTATATATCTATTGTTCACTATTGACAGCTAGAGTTCTTTGTCATTAGTTTTGAAGGAACTACTTTTGTGGATAGCACAAAGCAACTTTTGGACGATCTAAACACATTTCAGAAATTCTCAGTGCAAAAGAGCAATGCACATGTTTCATAACATATGTGTACTCTATTCCTCACTTCATGGAGTATCTTGGGGGCTAGTTGATTTTCTTTTTATTTTGGGGGATGAGAGATTTAATTGTTGGATTTGTTTGCTGATTTTTAATTTTAGGCAACATAAACTGAGAATTTCTACCAATTATCTTGAAATTTGCTGAAAGTTTTCAATATTTTTAAGTTATTTAAGGTTTTTTTTTTCCCTTCTCTCTCTCTTTCTCTCTCTCTGTGTAATCACCAGGTCACTATATTAAGCTTCTGGTGCGAAAAGTAGTCACCACCATCATAATGGATCTATCAACTATCAAGTGTTACTTTTTTCAATTAAGCCCTTGGAATCTTATTTTGCTATTTTTCTTTTCCCAAATCATAATATGCAATGAACTTTACATGTCAGAGTTACCGTCTCCATTTTGAAAGTTGTAATTATCACTTGTTGTTAGTTGTAGCAGGCGTTATTCACTTTGTGCTTGGCGATCACTGTGAATATGGGTTTCCTATCTTCACAGACTCTCTAAATGGTTTTGTGCCGAAGCAGCTTATCAATTTAATTTACTCTGACATGGGGCTTATATATATTGTAATAATCCTTTTCAATTTGATTCTTGGTTTTTCTACTTGGTGCAGTTCAAGCCCTTAGATTTGTTCAGGCGCTTCTTATTGTTGGTGCATTTGAGTCTCAGTTTTTGTGATCCTAGTTTCTAGACTAGCTTGTAGATGCCCCCAGCCTTGTCATCATTTGTCATCTCTCAATCTTCTCTTGGTGCAGCAGTTATCCATTTAAAATATTCATTTCCTCTGCAGGTCCTCGCTGCCACTATCAAATATCCTGTTAAATGCATGGCTGGCCGAACTGTTGCAATGTCATTCTCGTTCTTTTCCTAATGAACGCGGACATTCTTGGAGTGTCTTCACCTGCAAAATCAACTTGAAATTGACACGGGAGAAGGTTTCTGGAATAATCATTCGCTGTGACATGAAATTGACTCTAGATATAACAAATAATTTCGCCGTTAGGAAAGGCCGGCCTCTCCAATTAATTTAATTACTTGCGCATGGTGATACTTCACTGAATTCACCATGACATCTCTCTCAAAAACGTAACCAACAGGATTCATACGAAGAACCCCGCCCTTTCGGAGAAGACGGCTTTCTCAAAAACCATTAAAAAAAAAAAAAACAGACGAAATGGCTTCTCATGTTTGACACAACAATCACAAGTGTCTCGTCATGCTAAGCCAAAGACAATCAATGCAAAAAGAAGACTAATCATGCCCGTCTTCTCTCTCACGCGATGACTCGGGAGCGAAATCCATTTTGCGGAGGATCTGCCCAACATTCGACAGATTCATAAAATCGAAGATGTCTCTTCTGTGTTCTCCAAATGAACTCAGCATTCGGTTTCGTTGTTTCATTAAAGAAGACATTAGTTTATACCGAAAAACTAGGCCATATGATGTCCCGATCCAGCATTTAATTATGCGAAGTCGGCAAGTGCAGTAGTGGTGCCCTCTCGTTCAACCTGTTGTGCACGCGACGGCTTCGATTTCGGGGGCCCAAATGGTCTCCCAGCTTTAAAAGAAGCACATGAATTTCATATCAGCGGTTAACATGACATCAGTCTTGCGTAGTTTACTGTATTCAAATGGCATACGACTGACTGACTGTTCTTTTACGTCATTAATTGGTAATCTCTTTCGGGTCATCTCCTTTCAATTGCTTTTGTGTTCGCAAGAGTTCTTGAAGGTCCAAAAGTTTGATTCCGAGTTGTTGCTTCTCTGTCTAACTTCAATCTGATCAAGTAACCCGCTTATCGCTTTCGGCTTCATAGTCAACCCAACAAGGGAAATCAAGGGTGCATATAATTAAGGCGAGGTTTCCTTAATCAACAGCTGATGAACACGTGTTAAACACATCCGTGTGAGGAATTCCTTCGGCTAGTGGAATGAGTGACAATCAGGATCAAGTGAAATGCCATCGAGTTCGCCCGAGTCCGTGCTTGGATAAATTTCCCTCCACATTCTTCTATGCACTTGAGGAATTACTAATTATGGTAACATTCGTGAATCAATGATCCAAATCAATACCAAAATTAGGTTAGCCTACTGGGGATAGCAAAACCAGCTCAATTTCTCAATGATACGACGTTCATTTGTATCCTCTTCACATCACCCGCACGGAAAATTAAATTGCACGAGCCACGTATGGTTGATAACTTTTGATGGACTTCAACTGCGCATGCATACCATCACGCTAAATCACTTTCGAACTTGGTCGGAATCACGACATTTCTTTTCACAAGTATTTACCAGTGGGTTGTAGGGACCGTTATATCCCATGCCATGATTCTTTTGAAAAGGATTGACAAGTCCATATAGAGAAGACCAAAGGCACAACCTGATGTGAACGACCACTATTCTGACCACACAAAACTGCACAATGCGTCTTTCCCCGAGAAAGCTTATCGCGTCCTCATGCTTGAGAGGAACCTACCTAGCTACCTAGCTACCTAAGGGGTAGATGATGGATTGAGACTTGAGAGCACGCTTAAGCTTTGACAAAATCTTGCAGTCATCTTGAAAATCATTAAGGCCCCAGTGGAATCTCTCTTGCCTTTACAAGAACATCAGACAGAACGTTCTCTTGCGTAATGTCCAGGGACAATTTCATCATGGGACAAATCTAACTCATTTTGAGATACTGTTCCGCTTTGACTTGTTTCAGTTCGTATCTTACGGTTTTGTCTTTTAATATATAGGTATTTTCTCAAAAAGTCACCCATCTTTATAATGTTTTAGCTTGAACATGCTTAATTTTGTGGTTCTAAACAAAAGCTTGTTATTACGTTAAAAAGCATTTATGTGAGTTAATAATAATTTTCGCATATATCCCCAAATCACCATCCTCTCATTTGGTGCACAATTTGATTCATTTCTGGCCCATTTGCCATCCTAAAAGCCTGCTAGAAGCTACTTCTTGTCCAAACCTTTGGTCCCAACAACCACTCCCCACTTTCGTCGGACCAGATTGTTACAAGAATACTAAAATATAGCAAATGTTCAAGTGAGACTTTTATGCAACAAAAATGCAATTTCATTACTAATATTATATTTAATCCATATCACTTTCGAAATATGAGTTTACGAACTTGAAGAAAATATAGCACCATCTACCTAAAAACACCTAAAACCAAACTACGAAGGTAATTCAAACTATCGAACTTGCAATCTTATCAAATAAGTGAAACAACATCAAAATCTAGTAAAATGCTACATCAATTACGGATCGGTCAAACCGAGCTTACTTACTAAGAAAACTACTCTTACATGCTAACAAAACTCTCTTCCAAAATAGATGCTCAAAGCTATTCGCATGCGGAGATTGTGCATGAAACTTTAGATATTAAGACATTTTTTCGTTTGAGAGTATCGGACATTTGAAGTGCCAAAACTTGGGACGGGGATACTTAAATGCCCAAAGTTAGGAAAGTAACACTTAAGTGCCAAAATCGAAACAAAATGGATCAATTAAGTGGCAACGGTGAAAAAATCACGTCAAAATGCTGACGTGGCTATTTTCCGACGAGGCAAGTGCAAAACGACATTGTTTTGCTGTTAACGTGTCTAGACAAATGCAAAAATGACATTGTTTTGCTGTTGATGTGGGTAAATAATTAGTATAATAATTAATTAAATTAAATTTGATACCATTTTTTTTTAAAGAAAGAAGATGATGAATAGTGGCAGGCGGTTGAGGGCTTAGCCCTTGCTAGCGTAGCCTCCCCGCTGTCTTTGAGAAAGGCCAGCGACGGCGGCAACCTGGTTGACCCTCCCCCCACCGTTGTCGGCCCTTCCAAGCGACTGCGGAGAGGTGGCGGCAAGGGTTGAGCCCTTAGTCGCCTATAACTATTCATCTTCTTCCTTCCTTTGTTTTTCTTTTAAATTTAATTTAATTATTTTTAATATTAAAATTCAAATTTGTGCAAAAAACGGTATTGTTTTTGTGTTTCTTTGCTGAGTCAGCTCTCCAATGAGTCACGTAGGCGAGCAAAATTAATAAAAAATTACAACGTAGGATTTCTGGTGGGATTTGTCCAATATGATACTCAAATGTCCAATTTTTTTTCAAAAAGAAAGTGTTACTTTCCTAACTTTCGGTATTTAAATATCCCTTTGTGCCAACTTTTGGCACTTGGGATGTACTTTTGCCTTTGTCTCAAGTATTGTCCGCTTTGCCCCATACCACTTCAAGCTTCATGATTCTTTCATTTGGCACACAATAAAAAACTTTCCTAGGAGATCACATATCTTAACAGTTTTCTAGCCTAAGCATGCTTAACTATGGAGTTTCATAGCAAAACTTGTCGTTACGTCAAAAAATGCTTCCGTGAGTTTATTCTAATTTTCACATATATTTTTGGACTCGCGTTCCCCTTATTCGATATATAATTCCATTCATTTCTGCCCCTTTCACCATTCTAAAAGTTTGCCAAGAGTTGCTTTTTGTCTAGAACCTCAAACCCAGGAAAGCACTTCCCACTATCTTTGGACCAGGTTGTTACAAGATCATTAAATAGTAAATGCTAGATCCAAATTTTTATGTAACAAAAATACAATTTCATAACTCATTATGTATTTAATCCATATTGCTTTTGAAATATGAGTTCGCAAAGTAAAATAAGAGATAGCATTACTCACATTGATATACCTAAAACCAAACTACGAAGATTACTCGAATAATTGAACTTGCAATCCTATCAAATAAGCAAGAAACAACATCAAAATCAAGGAAAATGCTACCTCAATTACGAATCGACTAAATTGAACTTACTCGCTTACAAAATGACTCCCATGTGTTAACAAAACTCCAGAACAATTTGTAATGTGGAGATTGATTGTGAAGCTTTAGATATTCCCTAGATTAACTTACTTGAAGTATTGTCTACTTTGACCTATTCCATTTTGAGCCTCACGGTTTTGTTTTTGGGTGTACAGGCAGGCAATTTTCTAGGATGTCACCCATCCTTGTAGTGCTCTAGCCTAAACATGCTCAATTTTGGAGTTCCTTAGTAAAGTTTGCTATTATATCAAAAGGCACATCTGTAAGTTAATTCTATTTCACACACACACACACATGCGCGCGCGCGCACACACACACACATAAATATCTTCCGGAATTTCTTTCCTTGTTTCGATGTATAGTACGTTTCATTCGTACCCCCTTCATCATCCTAGAATCTTGCCAAGAGCCGCTTCTTATCTAGGCCCTTTGACCTTGACGATCACTCCATGCCCTTGTCGGTTATAGGTCTACTAGCTTCCGTGTGGTTTGTCTTCAAACCATAAACCTATTGGAGAGAGTCTCGCTTTGATACCATATTGTGACATTCCTAAATTAATTCACTCGAGGTACCGTCCGTTTTGACCTATCCCATTCCGAGCCTCACGATATTGTCCTTCGGCGTACAAGCAAACACTTTCCAAAGCAAAACTTGCCATTATGTTAAAAGACACCGACGTGAGTTAATTTCATTTTTCACATAAATATCCTAGAATCGCTTTCCCTCATTCAGTGTATACGGTTCATTCTTGCCCCATTCACCATCTTAAAAGCTTGTTAGGAGCCGCACCTTGTTTAAACCCTTTGACCTTGGCAATTACTCCCCACTCTCGTCAGATTGGGTCGCTACATATTAACTATTGGAAAAGCTCATTCCCGCTTCCATCCTTTCCTCCAACAGCCCAGTGACGTGAAGCTTGCAAAATCACAGATATTTACATTAGTCCACGCGTTATCCGGCAACACATTACAGGTTGATCACTATTCTATCCGTTTGCTCTGGTCAGACCCGGCTCTTTAATAGGTGCGATTGGCTATCGTTATGCAGACACATCGTGGCCAGGACACAAGGGGGTGTCGGTACCAGAAAATACAAGGTTTCGCGGGTGATATTTGTCCATATATATCAAACTCGATTAACTAATCAATCGGGATTATGACACAATCAATGCTACCACATGGAAGCAGGCTTGAGTAGAACTTGTACCAAGTAAGAGGATAAAGAATAATTCGATTTAAAAAGAGGTTAATGGGTCCCGCAAGCTGTAACGTAGCTGCACTCCTCTTCTCCCACATTCTTCTGGGTACAAAGATTGCTTTGAAATAGAGACAAAAGAGCACTATAAATACACAATGACTCGAATGGCTTCGACATCGAAGTCCCGAGAGCGAGAGAGAGGACCTCCATCACACTTGAGTCGAGAAGGAAAAGAAACAAAACTGAAATGGGGTCGCAGAAGAGTATTACGATGTTACTTTGCTTGGTTCTTGTAAGTAGAGAGCTCCTCTGCATCGCTCATGGCAAGGTCCACTATTATGATTTCGTCGTAAGACTCTATCTCTCACCTTTCTTTTAGTTTTTATTAACATATTTTTAGCCTCAATAATAACCGTCAGGAGATACCGCATTTATTTTTTCAGAGCTCTTTTATATAAAGATGATTTTTTTTTTTAATAAAATGTGATTTTTGTGGAGATAATGTGTCTAGACAATTGTAATCTACTTGACTAATCCGAACGCTGGAAGTACATGTGCCATATTCAAACAGGACAATGTTGATGATTGATTCACAAAGTTGATTGAGAAAGAGACTTGACTTGGTGTCATTGTGTGTTCGGATACTACTCCCTGGCTTAAAAACCCGTTTCTAGTTTGTCACATCGCATTTCAAACGGATTTTGTATTTTCATGTTTATATCCAAGGATTACAGGGTTATGTTTTTTTTGTAAACTGTTTCAGTATCTTAAGTTTTAAATTTATGAATGATGTCCAAGATAATGTCTCAAATATGCATTTAGAGCAGCTATTATGCCAAAATTTCCAGAAGTTTTACCCCCGTATTAAAGACTCTTTAATTGGCGAACCTAGGGACCTAGGGTTATCAACATGTGGTTGGGGTAAAATAAAAACAATCTATTCGATACTATACTAACCAATATTATTTATAATATTAGTAAAGTATTCCAGTTTAATCTCTTAATACAACTGACCAGAAAAAATAAATAAAAAAATCTCTTAATACTAATATGGGGATAAGGCAAAGCCCAACTTGGAATCCAAATGGACACTTTTTCTTCCATAGTGCCTTTCAATCTCAAATAGTCAACTGATATGAAAACCCATGTTGCTAAAAAAGGGAAATGAATAATTTTTATAAAAAAAGAGAACCGCCACTTTCTGTCCAATTTGTTGTTCTAAGTTTGGTTCCTGATAAAACTGAAATCATATTTGTCATGGAGTAATGAAAATAGTAGGGAAAGAGGTTCGAATGTGGAGTAGTTCGGATTCATTTGCAGACGTATAATTCGATATCCGCAATGTCTTTAGACCCTAATCGTTGCTCTGTGGGATGAAAACATGTAGCTGAAGGAGGCCAACTTTACGAGGCTGTGTAGCACGAAGAGCATGTTGACAGTCAATGGCAGCTTTCCTGGGCCGGAGATTCGAGTTCACAAGGGAGACACTGCCTTCGTCAATGTTCATAACCATGGCAAATACGGCGTCACCATTCATTGGTACGTGACAATCGACTCATTTGATTCTACCAATCTAGGAATCAATCACACAAAGAACCATTCACGCCATTTTTCTCTTGGATAGTCAAACCAGTTGATCATGGATGGCACAATCGCTTTTTACCTGTTTCTTCTCTGTCCTCTTTGTTAAGATCCCGCGACCAGACTTTAGTACTTCGAGCTCGATTTTAACATTAGCCCATAAAGCGGTTGCTCGTCTTTTGTCATTGTTTTCTCGTCTCCAATTTTCACAGTCGTTTCACTACATAGAAAGGCCTAGCGCTTGCTTATCCTGTGCCAAAACTTGATTTGAGGGTTCGGCCATGATGAGCGTACGTGCATCTAGTGCACTCAGTAGTATTTTTATTGACCATCAGTAAAGATGATATCGTGTATTCTCGAAATGGAGCTTTGATGTCCACCTAAATTGGCTTGATCAATGGTTTTCAATAGATCATGCACCGAGACTCCCCATGAGGAAAAACAAACAGATAATGACTATCGAATCAAACCTGGTTAAGTGCTAGCTGTGACTGCAAATGGGTGGATTTACCAGCGTGAAAGGTTGCTTTTCTCTAACTTTGATTTCAGGCATGGAGTCAGGGAACCGAGAAATCCGTGGTCGGATGGACCGGAAAACATCACGCAGTGCCCTATCCCCCCAGGAACTAGCTTTCTGCAGGAAATCAAATTTACGACTGAAGAAGGAACGTTGTGGTGGCATGCCCACAGTGATTGGTCACGAGCCACCGTCCACGGGGCCATCATCATTTTGCCAGCTATTGTTACCTCTCATCCGTATCCCAAGCCTCATGCTGAAGATACCATAGTTCTTGGTATACCCCTTTTACCTTGATCTCTCTTTCATGACTTCGTCTATCTCTACCACAGAAGTAAACAGTCAAATCTAGGTTTTAGCCACGAGTAGATAGTCATGGTACTTTGGGACACACTTTCATTTGGGACCCCTAAACTTAACTTTTTTGCACAACAATCAATTCTCAAGCAAATTATCGATAGAATGTTTAGTGCATCGGTCGATAGAAACGGAAGTTCAGTGATCCAAAAATACATCGAGGACCCACCAAGCAAGACACCTTGTTCAAGTTTCACTTTCTTTTGATTTTTTCTTCGATGCAATGGCGAAAACGTAACACCTTTACAATCAATGAATGTTGGCAGCATCATGGTTCAAAGGCGATGTCATGGCTATACTCGAGGAGGCCCTCGCAACTGGTGGGGATCCTAATACATCGGATGCTTTCACAATCAATGGCCAACCTGGAGATCTCTACAATTGTTCAAGTAGTAAGAAAATATTTTCGATTGATTTCTCCAAGGATTGTCGACCCTGTTCCATTCCTCAAGAGTAACAAATGTAGTTGCTAATTTCACAGTAACTGCACATGGATTTACATAGCTAGTCCCTTTCTTAATTTGTAGATAGCACGTATCGTCTAATGGTCGATTATGGGAAGATATATCTCCTTCGAATAATTAACGCTGTGATGAATGAAGAGATGTTTTTCGGGATCGCAAACCACAGTCTCACTGTCGTTGGGATGGACGCCGCATACTTGAAGCCCATAAAGACTAGCTACATTATGATCACCCCAGGGCAGACGATGAATGTCCTAGTGACGGCCGACCAGGAGCCGAGCCACTATTACATGGCCGGAAGCCCATTTGCCGATACCACCGCCCCATTTGACAACACCACAACCACGGCGATTCTTCAATACAGAGGCAACTACACACCCCCGCCGTCGCCTTTTTTTCCGGCGCTACCCGCCTACAATGACAAGTACGCCGCCATGAACTTCACAGCCCGGCTCCGGAGCCTGGCAAGCCGAGCTCATCCGGTCAACGTCCCGAAGAAGATTGACAAGAGGATTTTCATTACCGTCTCCGTGAATCAGATATACTGCCCTAATGCATCGTGTGCAGGACCAAATGGGAATAGACTAGCCGCAAGCTTGAACAACATAAGTTTCCAGACACCAAAGATCGACATACTTGAAGCCTACTACTGGTATTGACTAACTTGATTAGGGCTAATTGTGCTTGTCTTTTGAGAATAACTACCCATTCATCTTTCTGGTAATTAGTTGATAATTATTGTATTGGATTATCGAGCAGGAGCTTGCCTGGAGTTTACAATGCTACCTTCCCGGACAAACCACCGTACTTCTTCAATTTCACAGGAGATGTCGAGAACATTTCGCTGTCCCCATGTCTGGATACGGCGGTGAAGATGATAAAGTATGGCGCCGCCGTTGAAATCATATTCCAAGGGACCAACCTTGGCGCCCCCGAGAACCATCCGATGCATCAGCACGGCTACAGCTTCTACGTGGTCGGGATGGGATGGGGGAATTTCGACAAAAAAAGCGATCCAAAGACGTATAACCTAGTCGACCCGCCCGAGGTGAACACGTTCGGAGTTCCTAAGAATGGATGGCTCACGATTAGATTCATCGCTGACAATCCTGGTAAGCGCACGATCATTTCATAGCACTATTCATAATATCTCCGTCTTGTATTTTTGAGCATCAACGTAGTCTGTTCGTGCCGACTGGTGGGGATATAACGTGAGGAATTGAATTCGCAGGTGTATGGTTCCAACACTGTCATTTGGAAAGACATACGACCTGGGGGATGGACACCGTGCTCATCGTGAAGAACGGCAACACCGCAGTGACCAGCATGCGACCGCCGCCTCATTATATGCCTCCGTGTCACTAGTCCCCATTTAAGGAAATATTGTCATTTTGTACCTCCACTTAATATTTTATTAACGCACTAGTAGATTTTCCGTAAATTTTAATCCCTATTAAGCTTTGTCCTGCGTACAATATGGTTAAGAGCGTGTTCTCCTCCTTATAATGTGTCAGAATATTAAATAATAAACTATGCTTTTGCCTAATTGCTTAAATTTTTATTACAATTAGTAGTGTTGCCACAAAATTTCATATCAAAGTATGTCCATGCTTATAAATGTGATGGAGAGTGTTAGAATATTAAATAATGAACTACACTTTTGTTTAATAGCTCAAGCTCTTAGAATAGTTTGTAATAATCCCACAAAATCTCACATGAATTTGAATTTGCATATTGAGATCCTTGTACATTAATTGATAGTTGCTTAAATACAACACCTCATAATTGTGAAATTTGATAACTGTAGAGCCAACTCTTTCAATTGATGAGATTTTCTTGACTCAAATTAGTTTCGCCTAACTTCTAGCACTTTTAAATTCCTCATGACAATCACTAGATCGAGAACCCCCTCGTTACCATACATGAGATTCTCACTGCACGTGGCTCATACGATGATTTCTAAAACCATTCCGAGCCTTTTCTTCCATTTCAGTTGACCCTCAACAACCCATGGGCAGGGCTGATTCCGACATAGTTTTAGCTGTATTTGGTATGGACAACCGCTTGATAATCAAATGAGGGTTAATATCACGAAAATTCAAACTGGTACTTCTGTGATAAATTTGTTTAAAATTAATTTTTTGACTATAAAACCCTAAAGTGATACACATGTAACAAATTTACCTTAAATTAATTTTTAACTACACAATTTTTTTTTTTGGTCGAATACTACACAAAACTTCAAAACTAGTATATTTATAACAAATTAACCTTTTGTTAATTTCCGTTAAATTGGATTAATACCACGAAAACCTCCAAACTGGTATATTTGTTAACTGTAAAGTGTTATCTAACCCAATAATTTAACGTAAAATATAATGGAAGCTAATGGAGTGTAAATTTATCATGGGTTGCAACGAGGCTAGATAGTCTTAGCATAATTAATTAAATAAGACACCTTTATTATGAGATCATAGTAATTTGAACAACGTTTTCCTCTTCTTCTTTTTCTTGATTTCGCTCTTTTGTTGGTGGCAAATAGAAGATTTCATTATGAACGAGCTCAAAACGGAGTCCACTAAACACTAGCATAGGCTGCCAAAACCAAATCATAAGAACTACAAAAGAAAGTATCGATTTGCCACCTCCATAAAGGCAAAAAATTGTCCAAAAAAAGTTCTAAACCTATTATACGGTAGTAGATTTAGTTCTAAATATTTTGATTCCACAATTTAGGTAAAATTTGTTTACTAAAATAAACAATTGTCACTTACGGAAATAAATGAATTAAAAATACTCTTATCCTCCATGAAAAAATTTAGATATAAATTGTTATTGATAATGAAAACATATTTCATTATCTAATTATTTCAAGCAATACAAATGATTATTTTTGGAAAGATATTTTTCAAATCATTTAATTTTCGGTAGAAAAATAGTCCTATTAATATAAACATTTTCATTCGAAGCGTGCTGCTTTCTTGAAACATGTCCTTTTTTCAATATTGAAAATGCGTTAATATGCACTTTTTACTATTTTCATTGATTTTATCTCAGTGTTAATGACGCAATATTGTTGATATGTATACCTATCCATCGAGTAGCGTTGCTCACACACCAAGGGCGCACATGACAAAATTTATGAAACAAAAATTGATTTCTGGCCAGAAATTGATTTCTCAATTTCTATTTCATAAACTAAGAAGTTAAAAATTTTAGCTTTTGATTTTTTCTTCAAATCTATTTCTGGAATAGAAATAGAAAAATCAAATTGCATTATCAAACGGATTTCTGTTCCAAACCTGTTCCGGAGAATAGATAAATAGAGAAATAGAGAAGTATAAATTTTATCATGCGTGCCCCAAGAGTTCAACATGCATGTGGCCGTACCTAGTGATCTGGAGCCCCTTGCCCGTACCATGCGTGGCTCTGCAAACGTGCACGGAAGATCCCTGCTACGACAGTAATATTAAGGAAAATTTCAAATAAGACTATGCCATTCTCAATAGGAGCCTCAAGTGATCACGAAAATTTAAAATGAGGGCCTGATTTTGTTGGTTATTGGCGAAATAAATATTTTGATCAGTCAAGGGGTTTTCCATTAAAAGATAATTTTAATTTTAAAATTTTAATTTTTTTCTTCTTTCTCTTTTCTTTTGTTTTGCAGTGATCGCCAACGAGGGCTTGGCGACCTCGCTAGTTGCTAGGCGAGGGCCTACAAGCCCTTATTAACCCCTAATGAAGTGATCCTCACCCACATCCGGTGAGGACGGCCTAGCTAGCTACTAGCGAGGCAACCATTGTCTATATTTGGGGAGGGTAGCCTCACCTAGGGCGAGGGTGGCCCAACCCTCTCCGGGCATTGCCAATGGTTGGTCTCGACCGTTGATGAAAAAATCAAGAGAAATCCAAAAAAGTAAATACTCTTGACCAACTAAAAAGTCAAGTTGTTCTTTGAAATTGACATAACTACTTTACAATCTTATTTGAGAAAATGATGGAATTTCATATCCTTATTTGAAACAAATTCTATTTTAGACCCCTTCTTTTGAGAAGATGAGGGTAAATTTTATTTGGAAATTTCCCTTAATATTATAACCGTACTTCCAAATGACCTCATGTATGGGTCTGGCTTAGCTGACTATGAAAGTGGTATATCAAACAATTTTCAATAAAAATGTGAAATTGACATGCTGTCATGGCCTGGGCCATAGGCCCAATTCAAAGGCCCCTGCGGCGAGTAAAACTCGGTCATGACTCATGAGTTATCATCTGACTCAAGCGCGCAATGATCCGATTGTAAGGGCCACATACAACTTGCAGGACCGTTTGTGAGAAAGCAAGAATGAAAAGTGGCCCTGAGTTTCTACTCCGTTGTATCAATCAATGGTACTAACAATGTACATCTAAGGAATATTGGGATAGGATAGCCACATTTCTAAAACAAACCTTGAGCTTATTGATGTTATATTCCGTGCACAAGACAATCATGTGAAATGGAACCATTTGAAGGTATATCAGGCAAAAGCAAAGACCATGTGCACACTGATCGATCACATGAACAAATAACCTTGTGTTTTCTAGCTGAGGTATTTGACTCTAATCAATTGTGCAGTGCAAAGGAGATGGAAGTCAACTAGTCCAATTGCTACATTAATGCACAAAAGACCAATCCCATTGATTTTTAGAAATCTTAACAAAATCTTCCTGGAATTATATGAGACAAGAGTTCCTAAAAATATAGAGGTAAACACGATCCAAAATTTTATACAAAATAATCCCTCAAATTTTTACAACCCTCATTTAGATTAAAAGGAAATAGAGCTCACAGAAAATTATTGCTATGAAGTTTCTAAATTTACCACTACATTTGGGAAAATAATGAAAACTTCTAGCACTTAGGACACCTAAAGACATGTGCAACAACCAATGCCACATTTATCTAGTCAAATGAATGACTTATAGAGATAAGTCAGGACATGATTTAACACATGCAAATATTAAGGGAAACAAATTCACTAGTTTGGTTCAAGGAAAAGCACACAAGCAGCACCCTTCATAATGAGAAGACAGTGTGAGGGTGTGATGGCATTACAGCTGAACTTTTCCTCACTAAGTTAATTAGCTATAAACATCATAGGGAGCCCTCATGCCTTGTTGTACAGTGTCATATTTTTTCAAGATCTCAATCTCCGTAATCCTTCGAAAAGTAGCATCTTTAATGAATATAGTGGAGGGTGTCAGATGGTGCTAAGTTAGGTCTTCTCTACATCTATTACACATTTGTGTTGGTAGTATGAAGATCCTTAAGCACTAACCTAACAGTCCAAGTGAACTTTAAAATTAATTTGTATGGTTTTCCCTTTGCCAAATATATCACTTAGGATCTACTCATACAAGAAATCCCTCTAAATGCCTTCCTTTGTTCCTGTGTTAAGCTAAGAGTTTTTCAAGAATTCAACTAATATGCAAAATTAAGATAAGTAGTGAAATTGAAAATGCAAAATCACATGAAATAAGTTTTGCAGCAAATTTCCATTTGATGTAGCCCTTAGAGAGAGCAAGTATTGGATATGACAATAAAAGATTGTACAAATGCCACAAATGAATAACCAACATGTCGTCGACACTAGACAACAATCAAACTATGAAATCCAACACGCCATGGTGATGGCTGGCGACCGGCCAAAGAGAAAAAGAAAAAAAGAAAGAAGAAAGAAGGAAAAATAAAATTTAAAAAATTTAAAAATTTAAAAAATTAAAAAATTAAAAGAAATAAAAAAATTATATAAGTTCACCAAACGTGTTTTTGTTCTTTTTCTATTCTAGGAACAAAAATTTAGTGTAGTTATCAAACGCGTTCTTCTATTAAAAAATTATTCCCCGGAACAGAAATAATTTTTTCTATTTTTGTTCTCAGGAACAATTTTTGAATAGAAACGTTACTAAACGTGCCCTTACCCTCTAAATCTAAGTTGGTCCTATGAACAACGGTGATATTTGATGTCATTCTAATTAAAGGACTTTTTTTTTTTTTTTTTTTTTTTTTCACACTATGGGCAGTGCTCTTCTAGCTAGATCTAATAATAGCCCTAGTAGCCCGTCTAACTTGTCGCAACCAATATTGCCTCAAGCCTAAGTTGCCCAATTCACGTTAGCAATTTCCTTCTTGAGTTCGGAATAGTTCATGTAGACTTGCTTGTCCATCCCTGCCCATCGATTAGGTCTACCTTCATGTGCACTGTCTTGACTCAACAAACTCATTATTGTCCCTTCTGTCACTTGACCGGTGGTAAAGATGCAAGCATAGGTAGATCAAAGGGCGCATCCTTAAATTCTAAACCCCTGATATCTCTGCTCTTTTGCTGCACGCGAGTACCTACCTAAGATGGCAATTGCCTTGGGATGAATTTTCGAGTTTCTATCGATTCTATAGATTGGCACTAGCGTTCGATTGGGCTATCTTTTCATTAATCTTTAAGTAAAAGTCGTTTCGCATTACAATCCAAGAGCAGGTGCGAATACCAAAACAGACGCTGGACGCCGTCCTTTCTCCCACGGTGAATGCCTAAGGTCGAAGAAAAGGAAGTAGCCGATCTACAGTCGTCATCTGTCAGTCAAGCAATTCTTTCAGAAGTTCCTTACACGAGAAAGAACAGTGGACAAAGTTACCGCGAGGGTTGTCGTGCGTTTTCTATGGGGAGGTGTCTCTACTCTTCCCTTTCTAATTTTCTTTTTCCTCCCTTGTTCCAACTAGAGGGAGTGAAGAAACTTCAGTAAACCATGCAAACTTTAGGTGGAGACATTTTTTTTATGGTTTCCAGGAGGGGATAAAATCGAATATATAATCTCCGCAATGTGATTCGCACGTGAAGTTTACTTTATGGACAGGAGGGGGATAAAATCGAATTTGAGTTGAATGATTTCTTATGAATATTTAATACTCGAAGACTTGAATTCCCTTAATAACAAAAAAGTGTATTATGCTTGAATCAGATTGGATTTTGATAATGATCGGCGGAAGGTTAAGCACTTTGACCATTCAACCACTAAGACTCTGTGAATTGAAGAGAATATTAGGTTTTGGCAAACAAGCTGTGCTTCGTTGACTATTTAGTTACATGTGCAACCTCACCATGGATTAGAAATCAAAGCTACCAGAGGTGTCCTATGTGTTTTGTCTGTTTGTTTATAGTGACGGTGGATTCGATGGAAGCATTCTTTATTTTAACTTGCAAGTGCCTGCATGCCTTATTCTGTCAATTGGTATAGTATTTTTTTTTTCTTGCTCTGCAAACGATAATGCCCACTAATTATTTTATATCTAGGTGATTCGAGATTCAGACGAGAATTCAAATGAAACCTTTTAAAAACTTACTTAAATTAGAAAAGTCATTATGATTAGGAAATCGTGGTCACTATCATTGATAATCTTTTGAATTTTTTTCTCTTTAATAGCGAATCAAGCTTGAACAAAAGGGTTTCTAAGGCTTACAGCCGGACCATGCCCCTTTGAGCATTCTTCTCCACTCTATGCTTGGGAAATGAGGGGAAGTGGGGAATGAAAATTTGGACGGAAAGTGAACAAATATTACATTTTTCAAATAATTTTAGTATTTCTTTCGAATTTTCTTCCCCTTCTAAACCAAGCTTTACAAGTTCAACGCAAGTCAATCGAGGCCCTTAGCCATTAAGGTCATGTATAATAACAATTTTATTTCTTTATTTTTCTCTCTTTATGTTATTGGGAATAAGTTTAAAATGGAAATTAGTTTGGTAACGCAATTATATATTTTTATTTTCGAGGTGAATTTTGTGAGTAGAGAATAGGTTTAGAACATACATGAAAAGTAAAATTTTTCACTTTTCTATTTTTAGAACATAAACAAAAATCAGAACTTTTTTTTGATTGCTCACTCCCTCACTCTCGTGCATGTGTTCCCCATGAGAAGACTACCCTTCTCCTTGTGCACAAGACTCTCCTCGTCCCAAACCCCCCACCTCTTCTGACCCCTTCGCCTCTGCCTATTCCACCAGCGGCTACTACACCTCCACCTCCTTCCCCAAGCTCTCCTCCGACAGTGGCATCGGCACCTCTTTCCTCTTTAATAGTACCTCTCTCTTTGGTTTTCGCCACTCTCTGCCGGACAATCCTATCATCTGCACTTCTCCAATCTCCGCTTTGCCACCAACTCGCCAAGCCTTGCTACTCCTCATCCCGGTGCTCCTCCCTCCGTGACCAGGGCATCGTCTATCTTCTAGCGCAAGTTTATGTAGAAGATGTGTTTATGAGATGAGTAGAACCAGGGGATCAAACCAATCCCCAAGTTGCCCAAAAGATAAATAAAATGCGAAGGGGAAATAGAAAACTATATTGAACGTCTAATGGGCCCGGCCCAAGGGCCCAAATGTTTGGGCCCAACATCTGCATTGGCCAACTTCAAGTGCTCAATTTTCAGCCCAGACCGATGATGACCAACTACGAGGGTGACTGATACCGGGAGGGGTGGATGATTCTGAACTCTTGGAGCTCCAGTGAAGCTTCTCCCTGCTTGGCACGATTACTTGGTGAGCTCGATGGTCGATTTAATTTATCTGGGTCCATTGAATTTAGCAGATTTTCTCGTGGGTCCCTTGTCAATCGATCAAATGTTCCGTATCCTTTGTCTTTTGGTATTTTTTTGGCCATCTTTACGGTTCATTTTTCGCTCGAATCATCGGAGTCGAGGCGTAGACAATGAATGCGTGCACGGGCTCGAGGTGTAATGGAATGCCGGGGCTTTTCTTTTTTTCTTTTGTGGGATATTCGAAGAGATGGGCATTCTTGTAATGCAGGAAATGGTTGGGCATGCCGGCATTGAGGCAGATGGGAATTGGAAGTTGCGGAGCGTGATATCTTAGGCATGCCATCGCTAGTTTGGCTTCCGTTTTTTGCAAATAATGTCGTCTAATTGTGTTTATAGAAGCGGCGCGACCATGCTGATTGTGTCGCCGTCCGGCCCATCTTTCACTCAGGCTAAAAGGTGAAGATTCAAGTTGAATATCGTTGAGTAATTGTGTTTCTCTCGTTCTTGCTGTGGCTCTGACAATTTTTAGAAAGAAAATTTAGCTGTCCGGTGGGCGAAACAGGAACAAGTCTCGGAGCTACGGCCTGGAGGCCTATTAGACTGTGGGGAGGTCCATTTTCATGCTTAAAGGCTGAAAATGGAGTATTTGGAGCAAAGCCTTGTAGGATTGGTGAAAGAGATGGTCTCATCATTGTTGACCATAGGTAGAGGCGTAGAGAATAAATCTCATGCTCTGTGAGTGAAAAATTTGGATTCTGTCTTGCTTTGAAATTCTTAATTGGTTCTGTTAGTTTCTCTGCTTATCTCTGATAATGTTACAATAGGGTCTTAACTGCATTTCCAGATGAGTTCGTGGCCATGTTTCGAGATAAAACTGGGTACCCAATTGTGGAGCCTGCTCACATGGTAAAAATTTCTTTTCTGACATTAGTTACTGAGTTTATGAAGTAAATTCTGCTACATGTTGACAACTTTTTGTTCTTTGCGATAGAACTGAAGAGTTATTAGAATATCGATAAAGTTGATTTAGAAGCAATTATGTTGCTCCGTCTCTTCACGAGCTGGATAGTTCTTTCTGTGGATAAAGATAAGGCATTCTTACTTTCGTGGGTGGTCAATTCTTTATTTGCAACTTTGGTTCTCTAATAAATTGTATCCGTGTACTGGGAAAAGATCTATCCAGGTTGACGACATGATGAACCCGGCATTCATCTCCTTTTTAGATGATGGAATCCGCCTGAGTTTTGCTTTTCGTGTGTTTATGATCAGTTTTCTGTTCATATTCCTCTGTTTTCACTATTTACTTATTTTTGCCTCATTGGTGAAAGAAAGATGGTCTGATATGCATTAAAAGATTCAAAATTACTCAGGTTAGGAAGAGTTGCGTTTGTGTATAAGAATTCGCAGCTGAAAGATACAGCTTATTGTTCCTATCAAGCTCTGCAATTGCCACCCATTTCCTCTGAAAATGGTTCTTTTCCTCAGAAAACCTTTAATTCGAAAAGGTTACCATAAGGAAGAAGTTCTACAAAAGAACATATGCCAATAACTCTGCAATATAAGCAACGTTGTTTTGTCTCTTGTGCAATTTCCCTAGTCATTATAAAGTAAGCTCATCGATGAAAGTAACTGATATTATAACAATCTGAGCATGATGCAGTAGAAGCTTTATATCGAATCTTCAAGGTTGAGAATTTTCTTTGATCATTGGAAATAGGGAAAATCTTATATCGCGCATGTGGCTATCTTGCTGTTTTGCAGGACATCATTAATGACAGGATCAAACACTGTCTGAGCCATGTAGAAGGAGATGCAGATGAGTGTGAAGTTTGTGCAGGTACAGGAAAATGCAGAATCTATTAGTTTCATGGTGCAACATTTTCCCTTCACTGGCAATAAATTTGAAAAGGTTCAAGGGAAATGTTGGAAAATTGCTGCTCAGCCTGATTGTCCTCCGAGCTCGATCCAAGTGCCAATGATATTGTGCGGAAATCATGTGGGTGGTTCCCATAACCAACTGGGTAAAGGCCATAAGGTGATGATTATGCCGAAAATTACAGGGAGTCCATGTTCTGGCATGTGTTCTTTGGCCTCAGTAAGGAGTTCTAGTTCAAACTTGCGGAATGTGTTCTTCATCGACTTGACTAGCTCAGGTGTGATCTTTGCGCGACAGAGCTAGATGCAATTACGTGCGGTACATATGTAGATGAGAGTATATGATATCATGGGGTTTCTCCATCGTAAAAAAACGCCGTGATCACCGTGTGCCGCCTTTGTACATCTTATAGCTATGTGGTTGAACTTCTGTCAGTCAGAATCTTCATTGCTACAAAGATCAGACAAAATTGATGCGTGGTTGACAACTACAAGATGTAATTGTATTTTCATTGGGATGTGATCACGGGCCATGGAGCCATGTACAGATAACGATCTGGAGAGGCCCCTCCTTGCAATAGAATGCTTGCATTGTAGCCGGTACTCTAGCACCTATGGCTTTTCTATCGAAGTTTTGATCTACTTATTCACTTTTTATTCCACGCGTTCAAGCTGAAAAGTTCCATGAGTTTCTAGAATCTTGCCGTAGCTTGAGTAGGTGTTTCCTCTTTAATCGCTGCCGTGGCTTCGAAAGAAAACGAGTGCGGTAATTTTATTCGATTCTGGAAGTCAGTTCAAAAGATGATGGAGGGTCGTCGGCAAAATTAGTAAATTACCAGTCGCGGGTTGTTCTCTGAGTTGATTGGGAGAGGGTCTTTGCTGCCATGGCGACATTCGGAGGTCTTTCCCAGCCGCCTCCAGACACGCCATAGCCGTGCTTTGGCCGAGGCCGTGTCGGCAACTCGAGCAGTCCCGGCTCTTCTCTCTCCACCCATTTTAGGCAGTTGCCGGGCACGACTCTACCGACACCCGCCGAATGATGAGAGGAGGACCGTTTATACATGGCAAAATAGGTCTCCTAGCTTTTTTTCGTCTTAATCCATCAAATTATCACTTGTGTATGCTCTATTTCGTAAAAAAATGAATAATTTCAAAAATGTTTTCTAATTGAACTATTTTTAAAATTATTTATTCTTTTAGGAAATTGGTGGAGATGAAAATAATTTTAATTAATTATTATTATAAGTAATTCATTTAAGAAAAATATCTTTAAATCATTTATTTTTGTTTTAGAAAATAGACATGGATTTGAAAGTAATTTATGGTGCATTTGTTTGTGTTTTACATTTTTTTTCTCATTAATGCAGTTTTTGGCTGAAAATGCGCGTTTGGTAAAACTTGTTCCGAAATAAAAAAAAAAAAAAACATGTTTGGTAAATTTAATGTTTATTTTTTATTTTTTTCTTTCTTTTTATTTTTCTTTTTTTCTTGCTTTGGCCGGTCGCCGGCCTCGACCATGGCGTGGGTCGCCGCGAGCCTTGCCATGGTTGGGCGAGGCCGCCGACCCTCGCCGGCCCTCGTCGGCCGGTCGCCGGCCATGGCCCGGCCGTGACCGTCCAAAGCAAGAAAAAGAAGAAAAGAAGAAGAAGAAGAAAAGATAAAAAGAAAAGAAAGAGAAGAAAGAGAAAAAATGTTTCTCGTTTTTGTTAGAAATAAAAACAAATTTTTTTTGTTTTTGTTTTCGTTCTTTTTTGTTCCCGGAATAAAAAAAAATTTGGACAAAACGCAACCAAACGCGTTTACGTGAACAAAAAAAGAACAGAAAAACTGTTTATAAACAAAAAAAAAACAAACAAACAGGCCTTATTTGTCTTCCATAAAAATCAATTTTCAATATTTTGCGCATCTTCATTTTTCTCACCCTGGAAAGATAGAGAAAAAATCGAGGCTAAAAAAAAAAAAAAACTCGAGAAATTACTTTCTTTCTCACATCTTCCCCGAAGCCGCAAGCTTTCCCCCTGCAAAATGCCCATCTTTTCCCATTCAACCGGCGCACAAGTTCTCAGATCCAAGCTCGCCTGACTCCGTCGGGGGAAGGATTGGACGCCGTCGCCTCGGAGATCGCCGTTGCCGTTCGGATTCCGCCTGCTCTGTCGGACCCGAAACCGCGCTCGAATTTCATGGTAACCTTCTCTATTTTCCATTCTCTCTCCGGAAGAACGACGAAGTTCCGGCGACGGACGGCCGGTGGGCCGGCCGGTCGGTCGGTCGGTCGGTCGGTCGGTCGTTCGGTCGCGGTTTCCTAGAGTCGTGACTGACGCTTCCCGCGTCGCTGTGCAGTCCTCAGGGGATTGATCGGCGAAGATGATGGCCGAAGATCTGGGCGTGGAGGCCAAGGAGTCCGCGGTCCGCGAGGTCGCCAAGCTGTTGCCGCTGCCCGAGCTGTTGCAGTCCATCGCCTCGATCAAAGCCGACTACATCGCGCGGCAGCAGGTGATCCGCGAATCCGAAATGTCCGACCTCGAACTGCTCGTTCCGACTCGGGGCGGTGGTCTTTCGTCCCCTTTGAAAATCCTTTTTTGTCATCGCGAGAGAGTCGTGTTTGCGTTGTTTGCTATACGTAACGTCGCTTTCTTCCACATTGCTAGGCAAATGATGCGCAGCTCAGTACGATGGTCGCCGAGCAGGTACATTCCTCCTATACGTAATTTGCCGTCAAGTTGGTTACCTCGTGTTGTTTTCTGTTATCGTTTGGGATCTTAATGAAGTCTGCGGTGTAGTTGAGCATGTGCTGATTATGCTTCGCCCGTCGATCGCAGGTTGAGCAGGCGCAGTCTGGGCTCGAGTCTCTTTCTTTATCTCAGAAGACTATAAACCAACTGAGGGAGAACTTCGTTTCTATTGAAGAGTATGGAGTCTCTTTTTGCCGATAGAACAGATTGTCTATTACCGTATTTGGAACATAAATAGAGCAGAGATTTGGCGGTTTTCGTAGGAGAATTTCTGGTGTCTGTTATCGGCTAGTTCATACTATTTTCGGTGTATCTTTAGCTTCATGCTTTTGGTTGTTGGCCTCTTGTATCAGGTTATGTCAAGAATGTCAAACATTGATTGAGAATCACGATCAAATAAAGATTTTGAGCAATACCAGGAACAACTTAAATACAACCCTGAAGGTGAGTCCTTTTCTTGGCATTACAATGATCAGATTGTCAATCCTTGTCATTTGTGGACTCATGCAGCCACCATGCTGATTTTTTACGCTTCCCAGATTCCAAGGTCTGATGAGAGTGAACTCATGAAAGCCAAAAAATTTCTTCTTCCCTTGCTTTACCTATTAAAAGACTGATAAAAGCCTTTGTCACAACTATTAGATTGTGCCTTCATCTAACATTTTTGGCCTTTGGAGCATGTGGTAGCGGCCTCACAAATTTTTTTAGGTATCAGAGTGAGAGGTCTGGAGCTCATCTTTCCAGGCTTTTTGTTTGCCTCCCTAATTGTATATTTCCACACTTCAATCTCCCGTCAAATTCCAGCCTATGCGTGGATTGTTGCAACATTTGAACATCAAATCATATGCCCATCTAGGAACTTATGCTTTTATATTAGTTGGTTGTGGTGTAGCAAAATTTTTGCTACCTTATTCCTACTTACCATCTCAGTGATGGAAGATTGGGCTACTTAATTAGTTTAATTGATCTTTTTTTAGAAGGCTGTTGTCCAATAGCATGTGTGCTTGAGCTAGTCATATAGCAGCTTTACTGCAGAGAGCTTATTTTCTCTATAATTAAATAAAAATATATTGCTGCTAGATAACCTGTAGGTGAGATTGGATTGCACTGAAGGTCATTAAATATTAATCTAGAATACAAAGATGGCTACTGTACTAGAACCAGAATGTTGTCAATCTTTATCAATCTGCATTTCTTGGTGTCTTTGGACCTTTGTCCATCCCTTCAAGAGTTTTTGGCAAACTGATGGACTTGGTGGTCAAATGCAGGATGTAGAGGGCATGATGTCCATTTCTGTTGAAGCAGCTGAAGCCCGGGATTCTTTGAGTGATGATAAAGAGCTGATTAACACTTATGAAGTTAGTGTTTTTCGATAAATTTGTAGTACAATGACTTGATTTTGTGTGAAAATGTACTTACATGCTTATTTATACTTTCAAGAGGTTAACTGCTTTAGATGGGAAGAGAAGGTTCGCATTAGCTGCGGCAGCATCACATAGAGATGAGGTTGGCAGACTGAGGTTGTCTTTCATTCTCTTGTTCATCATGGATATTTAACATAATTATAGGAAATAATAGTCAGAAGCAACAACTTCAGAGGTTTTTCTGCTCTGAATTTTTTATCAATGATCATTTCTATTGGGGATGAGGATCAAGTGCTTCAATCTTAGTTATCATTCCATTGCAGTTTGCAAAAAAAAGATGGAAGCTATAGTTGCCCATTAGTCAGATATTCTGCTTACTTTCTGTTAAATGTCGGCATAGGCATTTCAGAGCAATCAATTTAAGAATTTGATAATCTCTATAGTTTATTATTCAACACTGCCACACTCTTGATAATTGCCATTATGTTAAGGGTTCTCTAAGTTATGCTGATCACAAGAAAATATCTCTCAGTCATGTTTGGTCCTTAAGATAAGGATTGACTCACTTCCTCTTAGCTTTTGCTTGTTGGATGGGAAACCTGTAATCATAAATAGTTTTTGCTAGCAACTCTTTTATTTGTCAATTGAATGACTTTCTTATGATGCAGTGATTTTTCTGATTTCCTCTTTTAATACCAGAGAATATTTTGAAGACGTAGATCGCACATGGGAGACATTTGAGAAGACATTATGGGGCCATATCTCTAACTTCTATAAACTTTCGAAAGAGAGGTAGTTATTCTTTAACTTGAAGATTAGAGAGAATTTTTATGCTGTGTGAATTGTCTCTTGTCCCAGAGACTAGGGTTTATTCATGCATTTCTTGCTCATGTTTGTAATTTATATAAATTGTGCTAAGCTAATTACTTAAAGTTACACTTTGATTGTTGTGGATTGCACTTGAGATTTGTGTGTTGCCTTAATGGATTTTACTATCATTCCATTTGCCTTTCTATTTGACTCTGACGAGGAGCTCGACATGTGTTAGTGTGTTGAATATTGTGTTAAATGAGAAATCTAAGGGTTCTTGGTCTGGGTGGTTGTGGAGAGCTTCCTCCTAATCTTGGCTGATAAGACAAATGATGATGTTTTGCTTCTTCTCATGCTTTTCCCACTTCTGCTTGATAAGCATATGTGTACCCATTCTGGCTAGGCTAATGGAGGAGATGAACTCGATTGATGCTGGATACTAGTCATAGAAACATATATATATATATATAATGCAGAATACTATTGTAGTTTGGCTTTCCCGTAGTAACTGGAAAGATGTTTTGATTGGTAAGAACTTATGGAATAATTCTAGATTGACTTAAAATGTTAATGATTATACGCCTTAAAGGATTTGAGGAGCTTGTTTTGTTTAAAAGTAACACGTGTTAAGACCAGAACTCACTCCAAAGATACTGTTGATCTTTAGGTTAATCAAATAGCAAAATAATGCCGCCAGTAATAGAAAAGGATGTCATCCCAGGAGGTTTTATAAGATTGCATTTATGTAGCATTTGCATGAATTTACAAAGGAGAATATGGTTTTCCATACTTGGAAGATAGTTGGATATTAGCTACTTGATGTATTATTAATTGCCCCGAGAGAGAAAGAAGGATTACAAAGAGGCCTTTTCTGTGATTCTATTACCTCCTCAGGGACATTTTGCTTATGGGACCTAATACGCACTAAGAGTAAAAATTAAAAGCTAAAAGCTAATACCAGAACTCACTCCCTATAACATTGGAAGCCATGAAACTGATGGGTACGCGCAGTAATTTGTCAGCAAAGGCATCTAAAAGCTAAAACTAAAACCAGAACTCTCCAAATATACTGTTGATCTTTAGGTCAATCAAATAGGAAAAAATATTACCGATATCATCCCTGGAGGTTTCACTAGATTGCATTAATGTAGCACCTGCATGAATATATTGGGTTTCAATGGAAGATAGTTTGATATTATCTACTTGATGTATTGATAATTGCCTCAAGAGAGAAAGAAGGATAACAAAGAGGCCTTTCCTCTGTTTACGTCCTTGAAGACATTTTGCATATGGGACCTAGGAATAGATGCCTTTGCTGACGAATTACTGCTTGTATTCCTCAGTTTTTATACTGAACATATGTACATCACTTTCTATACCTCTTTGATCTAGAACTGATGTACTTATGCATTGTCTTTTGCAGCCCCCAAACTCTGGTTCGTGCTTTGAGGTATGTTCCGTGAGGGCATGCTCTGTCAATGTTTTTGATCTAAGGCTGTTGCCTCCCATTATATCACTTTTGTAATATTTTTCTGCCATGTACTTTGGTGGCAAGACTGCTATGACTTGTTGCATATTTAAGATAATAAGTTCAATATGGATTTATGATAACCCAAGAGTTATTTGTTGGGAAGATGTGGTGGTGACTTATAATTGATAGTAATATGAAACTGACCAATCTAATATGATGGCCAAGAAGAAGGCTGACCAATCTAATACAATATGTAAATAGAAGCTGTTTGTAGTGGGTGCACATGAAGCAGGTTCTTGTGCAACATGTTGCAGACACAAAAGTTCTTGAGCAAGAGCAATGAGCTGTGATTCTTTCCAATTTCTTATGCAAGTACCTCTACATATGAAGCCATGATATTCTTTCACCAATGTATGTCACACAGGGTTGTTGAAACGCAAGAGATCCTTGACCAACAACTCGCTGAGGAAGCAGCTGAGGCTGAGGGTGGTGGCGCGATGGCATCAATTGCAAATCCACGTAGAAATGCCAAGTAACTCTTTTTGAATGATATTATCTATTTTATATCCAGTGTTATCATTTTTGGTCTTCTTAAAACAGTATTAGCCCTTTGATATATCAAATTACATGCATTTTAATTTGATTCAACAGGAACATGTACTCTTGTAACAATTATGGTGATTAATAACATTTAGGTATCTGTTTTCTTATTGCTTGCAGAAAATCTACCAATTCAATGGCTTCCTCCCGAAACCTTACACAGCAGAAGTTGAAGGTTCAGGGAAAAGGGTACAAGGATAAATGTTATGAGCAGATCAGAAAAACAGTGGAAGAACGTTTCAATAGGCTTCTGACAGTGGTACTTTAAATATGCCCATCTTTTGTGATTAAGAAAGAATTTAAGTATTTCAGCTGTGCAATATCTTATTGTGTTGTCTGATGTCCATCAGCTTGTGTTTGAGGACTTGAAAGCAGCACTGGAAGAAGCTCGTATGGTATGCTAAACTGATCTGCTCAATCAAAGAACTGATACTTCTATTTTGATCTGTTTTGTTGATAGGTTCACCTTATAATATGATATTTAGATAATTTTTACTTATCTCAGCATTGGAGTTGCTTAACCTAATGAGATCAGACTTGATAAGGGCCTTTTCAGCCAAATAAGTGTCCTCGGTCAGTTTAGTATTATTTAGATTGTTGGTGATGTGTGTAGCCTTTCCTTTCTACTAGGTAATCCAGTATCCGGCTGTCTCTGCATCCCTACCACCTTTATCACTGAGTGGTCATTTAGGGGCCTTAGCTGGTGATCCGGGCTGTTTCCCTCTTGATGATCTTGTCATTTCTCCCCCCACTTCTGCTTTTTTTTCCTCAAAAAATTAGAAAAAAGAAAAGGAATTTGTCCATTTTTTGTGGTCTTAAAGGCATGCAGAAACACATAAGAACTCTTGAATGTAAATGGAAAAGAGATTTAACTCTTTTATTAGCTGATGAATTGGTCGTTGTTCTTGTTTCTTTAGTGCCAATGTTGCCATGCTCAGATGATAAGTGTTCTTTCTGTTATTTTTCCTATTTGAGTTGGTTTGTAACTCTTCATTTGACGCTTCCTTTTCATGTGGAGATTGGAGAAGAGCTGGGGGATATATATGACTATGTGGCTCCCTGTTTTCCTCCAAGGTTTGTGCTCTAACAAGTTAGCTTATCTTTATCAGTATTATGGTCGATTTGATTTTGATGATTATGTTAGGACATCTTTTCAATCTTAAAGTTGGTGTATTTTGGGGTATGGATCTCAGCCTGACTTGTCTATGTATCAAGATAAGGATAAGCGTTCTTGTTGTATAAATCTAGAAAACTCGAATGCCAGAACTTTATTCTTTACATGTTTTTTTGGCCAGCTGTAGTTCTTTGTTGTGTGAAAAAATGAAGGTAAGTGCATTTTCACTGGCAAAACTTGTACAGTTCTGTTCTGCAATAGGACACGGACTTGCAATTGTCGAGCTTGAGATGTAGTGTCCTCACACACACACACACACACACACACACACACAGACACACACACACACAGACACACACACACACACACACACACACACACACACACACTATGTTTTGTCCAATAGACCTGAGTACCCCCCTTTACTATAAGAGTTGGAGTACCAGATCAGTGTAACTATGACTAAAAAATCTGAAAACTTTTGCTTAATTATGATGAATGTCAGGTATCATGTATGTTGAGTTAAACCTTCCTCTTATAATGTTTCTTTGTTGAGATTACAATGGTTCTTTTTAAAGGTCACCTCATGTTTTTTTCATGGTCAACTAACAAATATAGAAACTGATTTATAATTTTAACTTGATCCTTGTTTGACTGTTGGGGTTTGATTTTCATGTAAAATCGATAGTATAGATAATTAGATGCATTTGGCATACCGCACATAACTCAATTGTCATTTGCTGGATGAAGTAGACATTTACACGCGATCTGTTTCTTCACCGGAAACCTTTTATCTCTCTGATCTGATAACACGTGCCAGATTCAACTGCTAGATTTTCATTTTGCTTTCTTGTGTATTAGGCCATCGGTTGCACATTTATGATTTGTGTCCTTGGTGCTTATAAATGACTTCTGTGATCACATTGGCACCTTTTTGCATGTGACCCCACACACTTTTTTTTTTCCTTTCTTCCCCCCTTGTTGGTTATAGATCTTATTTCTGGTGCTATCTATATTCACCGAGCCTCAAGACCATTTTATCCATGTGCAAAACTGAATTTTTTCCCCATACTTTGAAGACTAGTTCTGCATACATCTAAATTGATTCTACTTACTCTCTATAATGTGTTTCAACTACAAGTCTGCCATGTTTTTCTTTCGTTGATGTCCTTTTATAGAGACAAATTGTCATTATTTTTGTCTTATGGGCAGATATGAAATATTCCAGCTCATGGTAAATTTGTATACTGAGCGGTTCATTCAGATGCTTAGATTGCTCAGCGACCGGGCAAATGAATTAACAAATATAGAGATATTAAAGGTACTTTTTTCTCATGCACAGTGACATCATCCTATGCATGTTCCTTAGTTTTCATATCCAAGACAGGACACAACAATTTGTCTTAAATTGAACTTTCTTCATCCCCATGAAGTGATGCCTTTTAACAGATAAAGGAATCTTCAGCAACTTCAGTTTGTGAATGGTGGTTGGTTAAATATGAAGTGATGCCTTTTTGGCACTCTTTTTGGGAAAGCAGTTGCACAATAGTGATATGTCAATGTACTAAAAATCAGGGTAATCAATCTGTAAAAACTCGTGATCTTTTCCAACAACCTCAGTAAAATTAAACTCCTGAAGAAGTTACTATGCAAGCCCCCTCCCTGGACCCCCAAGAACAGGTAGATGTGATCTAAGTAGCACCAACACTGACATGCAATGGGCGATATGACATGGCATAACACGTCGACATTTTTCAAAAAATAGAAATTTTGACATGTTGGAATATGTTGTATATTAAATGTATATTTTTATATATACATGATTAATTATTTTTTTTATTATTTTTTATCAAATTAATTTGATTCAAATCCACAAATAAATAAATAAATAAATAAATAAATAAATAAATAAAAGAGCCTAATTTTGGGGTGGCTGGGTATGTGACTTAAGTATATATATTTTTAGTAGATTAACTTTTTGACCCCTTTTTTTAATTGCAAATGTTTAAAATTGACCCATGCAAGTCAACATGATGTGTTGGGATGTTGGACTTGCCACGTGTTGGATGTATAACATTTATTGACCGCGTGTCGGTTGTGTGTTGGACACGTGATGGTGTCTGACAAGTCTGACACATGTTTGACACTGACACGGAGGCCCACGGAGAGTGTCTGTGCTACCTTAGACGTGATAGTCTACTTGGAAAATGCTAACCATTCAGTTAAAACGCTTGTTTGTAATTTCATGCAGGAAACTAGCGGTATTTTATTTTTCTTTTTTGATCGATAAACAACACTTGATTAATACGGTACATATTGAAGGGTAGTTCAGTGCCAAATTTCAATCATTAGGGGTCATGTTATTGCAACTTTTGTTACTTAGGAGTTCAATGCAAGTAACATTCTTTTTGGGGGACTGTGTTATGACTTGTATGGACAAGTCACCTGTTGTTCTTTCATTAGTCAATTGTGATGCTGATGAAGTGCTTTTAGGTAACTGGTTGGGTTGTTGAATACCAAGATAATCTGATTGGGCTTGGTGTTGACGAGTCCCTGGCACAAGTTTGTTCCGAGAGTGGTTCCATGGATCCCCTTATGAACTCATATGTTGAAAGAATGCAAGCTACTACACGGGTGAGTTCATCTCCTTATTTTTGGATTATGGACTAGTCTTTTTAACTTTTAGTAGCCATACATCTTGGTACCGTGTTTTACTTTATGTATCTTTCCAGAAATGGTATATGAATATTCTCGAGGCTGATAAGAAGCATCCACCAAAGAAAACTGAAGATGGGAAGTTGTATACGCCAGCTGCTGTCGACTTGTTCAGGATTCTAGGAGAGCAAGTTCAAACTGTCCGAGACAATAGCACTGATCTAATGCTATACAGAATTGCTTTGGCTGTTATTCAGGCAAGTTCGGCTGAAATATTTTTAAATTGGTTGCTCTAGTGTCACTTCTTTGCAGTTTCCTTCTACAGCCCAAGTTGGACAAGACAGTCCAAAGAAAGATATTGGAATTGTGCAACTGCATAATCAAGTGATTATATTTGTAATTGTGCAACCATGGTATGCCTTGTCACTCTTTGTGGGTCATCATCTCAAACAATCTCTAGTTGAGACATTTCTAGAAAGGCATGCATTATTAAGTGATTATCGTTTCATCTGGACCATTTAGATGTGAATATTCTTAGGCTACTAGGAGTGTATGTTTGTGCTCTCTGTCTACACCTTGAGAGAGACATTATTAAGTGAAGCTGTTACTCTTGCATTTATTGGTGGTTTAGAGAGAGAAATTGAAATCAACAAAAACTATGTGGGCTTAATAGGAGCTGGTATAGATATGCAATAGTGTCATTAGTTATCTTGACTTCCTTGCAACTAAGAAGCAAGGAGATCAAATGGGAGGCTTGTATGTACATGGGATAATGTTGATGACTTTTGTGCTCTGCCTACACTCCAAAACCATGTGAACTTCCATAATGTTGGACAGGAACTTCCTATTGTTACATATCATATTTCAGGTTTTCCCGTTTGGTCTTGCTTTGTGCACCTCATCATTATGTTCATCACCAAAACGACACTTATCCTGCATTCAGTCTTGGATGCTTTTCTGTTCTTCATGTGGTCTTATTGTATTTTGCCGTGTGAGTTGGCAAAATTTCCATCTTGAGTGACTTATACATTATCTTTTTTCACCTCTTCTTGCAGGTTATGATTGATTTTCAAGCAGCAGAAAGACAGAGACTTGAGGAACCGGCTTCTGAAATTGGCTTGGAATCGCTATGTGCAGTGGTTGGTCCCCTTTAAGAAATGGCTTTTCTCCTCTCTCCAGGTGTTGTTACACGCTTGTGTTTTAGAACTTATGTTTCCCCTTCCTCTATGACAGATAAACAACAATTTGCGCTGCTATGACCTTGCGATGGAGCTAAGCAACAGCACTATGGAAGCGCTTCCACAAAATTATGCAGAGCAGGTTGGCCTTCATCTCCATGCTGCGTGTTTTAACCCAATATTAGGGATAGTGTATTTTTTATACTTCAATGTTGTTCCAATGGGTCATTACAACTCCAGGTCGATGCCAATCTTCTAAAAATGTTAGCATATTGGCTGCATAAACCTTTGTATCAGAAGTTGGGTAAAAAGTGCTTTATCTATGTTGTAAGCAGATCAACTTGTGCATGTAGAAAATGTAGAGCTTGATAGATTGTTGCTTGTCGTAGCATGTGCCTAGAAGGTTGTATTGCCAGATGCAATGTGAAAAATCGAATGCAAGACTGGTGATCAATCCTTCAGCATTTCAACCATTATAGTCGTTACATCAACCAGCTCACTGGCAAAATTATGAATTGCGTATATTGAAATACTCCGGTATGACTACATTGAAAGGAATTGAGGGTTTGCCAATCTTCTGAAGAACGGTAGATCCATACTAAGTATAACATGACCTGATTAATCTTCGCACTAAGGTACTATGCACCCACAATGAAAGGCACTTACATCCATATCAATTTGTCCATTGAAGTTGCATCGTATCTGCATTAATATATACTCTGGTAATTACTAATCTTTTCAGTGCATTGACAGGTCAATTTTGAAGACACGTGCAAAGGGTTCTTGGAGGTAGCAAAGGTATACTGATGCTCATGAATAATATTACCATGACACTTCCGTTGAGGTCCCATACCCTATCTATACAATATGGCATGAACATGCATTTGCATACAAAACACTTCATCCCGAAGTCACACTGACCACTATCACAACCTGGTGCAAAACATTTACCACAACAAACCATCATAATATTATCGTGCAAAAACTATTAAACAAGAAGGAAAATTAGTATGTGGCCTGCAATGTAGAAACATTCAACCCTGTCTTACAACCTTAGAATAATTATTTATATGCTATGTATGTCTACCTGGTTGATGTTTGTGCAGCATTAGTATATAACTGATTCTGATACTTGGACACATACCCATTCCAAACTGTCGTAACGGGTCCAAGAACTTGATTTTACTCTGTCTGTTCTATTTGACTAGTGCTTGACAGGTTCTTTTAAATCACTCCGCATATCTTAGAATAAGTCTCGTCTATGTTTAATTTCCCTGCTACGCCGGGTATAGTAGCATTTGTGATGCATCTTTTGGACTTCTGAAGCTGCCAACTGAAGGCTTGTAGTTAATGGCAGGAAGCTGTCCATCAAACTGTTAGTGTTATATTTGAAGATCCTGGAGTGCAAGAGCTGCTTGTTAAGCTTTATCAGAGAGGTAAAATCAATATACCAGCTTGATTATTATGTTCTTTACAGATTGTTTACTTGCAGCTTAACTGTATGTCTGGAGTGACTTTTGCTTTTAGCCTTTTGCTTTAACCTTTTCTTGTAGCATTTCAGTTTGAATATTAATTAGCATCGAACACTCTAGCCCTTTGAAATTATCTTGTAACTGTATATCTACTGTTTACTATTGACAGCTAGAGTTCTTTGTCATTAGTTTTGAAGGAACTACTTTTGTGGATAGCACAAAGCAACTTTTGGACGATCTAAACACATTTCAGAAATTCTCAGTGCAAAAGAGCAATGCACATGTTCCATAACATATGTGTACTCTATTCCTCACCTCATGGAGTATCTTGGGGGCTAGTTGATTTTCTTTTTATTTTGGGGGATGAGAGATTGTATAGGTGGATTTGTCTGCTGATTTTTCATGTTAGGCAACATAAACTGAGAATTTCTGCTGAAAGTTTTCAATATTCTTAAGTTGTTTAAGCTGTTTTTCTCCCTTCTCTCTCTCTCTCTCTCTCTCTCTCTCTCTGTGTGTGTGTAATCACCAGGTCACTATATTAAGCTTCTGGTGCGAAAAGTAGTCACCACCATCATAATGGATCTATCAAATGTTATTTTTTTCAATTAAGCACTTGGAATCTGTTTTTGCTATTTTTCTTTTCCCAAATCATAATATGCAACGAATTTTACATGTCAGAGTTGCCGTCTCCATTTTGAAAGTTGTAGTTATCACTTGTTGTTAGTTTTAGCAGGCGTTATTCACTTTGTGCTTGGCGATCACTGTGAATATGTGTTTCCTATCTTCACAAACTCTCTAAATGGTTTTGTGCCGAAGCAGCGTATCAATTTAATTTACTCTGACATGGGGCTTATATATATTGTAATAATCCTTTTCAATTCGATTTTTTGGTTTTTCTACTTGGTGCAGTTCAAGCCCTTAGCTTTGTTCAGGCGCTTCTTATTGTTGGTGCATTTGAGTCTCAGTTTTTGTGATTCTAGTTTCTAGACTACCTTGTCATAATTTGTTATCTCTCAATCTTCTCTTTGTGCAGCAGTTATCCATTTAAAATATTCATTTCCTCTGCATGTCCTTGCTGCCACTATCAAATATCCTGTTAAATGCATGGCTGGCCAAACTGTTGTTCTGTAGTACTTATTGTAATTAGCTTTACTACTCTGGTATTTTTGGGAGATCTGGTGCTTTATCTACTGATAATATAAATCCTTGTTGATCCTTCAAATTATATTGCTTATGCTTTCATATTTATGTGTACTCTCATGATTTTGTTTCAGAGTGGTATGAAGGACAGGTTACTGAGTATTTAGTGGCCACATTCGGTGATTATTTTACAGATGTAAAGATGTAAGTTCTTTCAGTTTGAGCTTGCCTGAAGTTGTTTATTTCATAGGTGGTTGAAAGTGTTTTTATACCACAAATATGTAATAGTATATGGACTAAATCACGGGATTAGATGGACTAGAACAACCAGAAGTCATAATTCTCCATTTGTATAAGGCAGATGCATATTTTTTGGATAAACCTAAAATGCACGAAAAATGGTTTGCCTATCCCAATTTGACTCTTCTTGAGAGCCAATAGGTCAATATGATTAAGTGAGCTTATTCCAACATTGTCTAAATGAAGTAGTTCTTGTCTTGTCTGGGCAGGAACAACAATAGCAAATGTTCTCTCTCTCTCTCTCTTCTTTTGGGGAAAAAAAAAAGATGCAACAAACATTATCTAAGTGAAGTGAGCTGCTTGAATATTTTTGTGCCACCGAATTCTATCAAATATTGTTTCTTTGTGAGATTCCTGCTGAATGTGATACTGGAGTTGCATTTAGCTGGGATATAAGCAGCATCCTAGTTTGCTCTGGCTGATTTTGTTCTCCATTTGTGATTGTGTTGTTAGAATGTCCAACTCAAAAGCTTAACCCAATAGGTTGAGGGAGACAATATAAATATAAGGCCCATATAGAACTCATAGGTGATTGTGTGAGATACTTTAACACCTGTTCTCACCTGAAAATCGAACTGTGAATGGCACGACACGTTCAATAGATGAATGGGGAGCCTGACATGCAAAATATATCTGGGGTGAAACTTGGCTCTAATACCATGTCAGAATGTCCAAATCAAAATCTTAAGCCAATAACTGGAGAGAGAAAACATGAAAATAAGGCTCATATACCATAGGCAAAAGATGTGGGATACTTCAATAGCAAATAAGCATGAGGTTGGTCGGCTTAGTTTTCTATGTTGGAACAGACAATTTCTATGTTGGAACAGACAATTTCTATGTTGGAACAGACAACGTTTGTGCCTTGAATTCATGAAAGCGACCTTTAGAAGGGACTGGATTGGTGGAACTTGAACAAAGAATTATTGAATCTGATGCCAAGGCGTTGAAAAATAATCTAAGAACCGCCGCTAGACTTATTTGTAAGGTCCCATTGGCGTGCATCCAGTATTGATGCTTGACTTGACATATTGTGATGCAGTGCAGTATTAAGAAGAGTTTCTTCTCATTAAATTCTTATCCACAGGTCTCATGACTTGAGCTTGTGCTGCTATACGGTGTTTCTTTTCTTTAAAGTACATAGGTTTTGCTATGCCTTAAGCATTGTTGGATGCTTTAAGCATTATCAGCGGATTCGTGCTTGTACTATCATGAGATCCCACACAATATTGCGAAGATATTTAATTTGTTGGCGATACACTTTTGAGTTATGTGATTATCAATTATGTAATAATCAAGAATGCTTGAGTTTTTAAGGTGATGAAACATTGAAAGATGATGCACACATCATCCATCTCACAAGGATTTTTGAAAGGAATAGCATATGTTATGGATTTAATTATATAGACTTTTATAAACCATGTGGTATACAGCCCAAGTTTGATGCAAGGAAAAAATGTCCGAGTGTGGCAGTTGATTAAATTCAAGTTGTTGTTATGTAAACTTTATTCACTGCTTTTCTCTGGATAATAAATTGTTGTTTTTATTTTCAAGTAAAAATGTTTGGTTGAAATTGTGGGTTTCAAAAGTCACAGGAAATTTTTTCATAAATAATGAATTCAAAAAGAATCTGTTAAATAACAATTATCGGAGGACAAAGTGAAAAGAAAGACAAACTAAAGCAAATAACAATAATAATAAGTTATTTATTTATTTATTATGAGTTATTATTTTATTGATCAATGACCAAAATATCATACTAAAACTTACTGTCACATTCATGTAATTAGGTCCTCTTTCTTCTGATCTATTTGCTCCTCTGCTTGTTTGTCATCGTGCTTCCATTAACCACCTATCTTCCCTTGCTTCGATTTTACTCAGTTGTTCCCACTCAAGAGTCCATTCTGTTAGGATCCAACTTCCTTCAATCAGAATAATTGATTTCCTTTTGCCAATGCTTCTTTCTTGTTTCATTTAACTAATGGAAAAAAGACAATGGTGACATAAATGTCAAGTTCTTTTCTGGTGGTGTCCAATAGCATTCTCTTTGCTTGAATGCACCAGTGGAATGTGTGAAGCGTTTTTCTTCAGTTCTATAAGGTCACAGTCTTGGTAAGACAGATGAATGTTGATTTGATCTGATGCAGAAACATGAAATGCCCCAAATCAAAGCTTCTTTGCTTTTCTGTTAAGCAAGCATAGTACAAAAACGTGTGACTTATCTCAATATGTTGGATAAATGATGAAAATCTCATTGGGTTTGCTGTGTTGTTTAATAACTTTCGATGAATTGTTTGCTTGGTTATAGGTGTGCTGATGGCTGCCTACTTTAGTCATATTACTTTAGAAACAATTACTTGTCATCCATATCTAGAAAATTATCATGTGATGTGGCGTGAGTTTCAAGGCTAACCTTGTGCTGGTTTCTTGTATAATTGACTCAAGGTACATCGAGAGAGATCATTTAGGAGGTTTGTTGAAGCTTGCTTGGAGGAAACAGTGGTTGTTTATGTTGACCATCTTTTAACACAGGTTGGGCATTGTCTCTTTCTTATATTAATATGCTTTTCCATGGCACTAATCTAGGAAATAAAATTCCTGTCTTAGGGAGCAGTGTCCTGGAAAGGTTCATCTGGGCATTGTCCATAGCTAGATCATTTTTACATGAATATCAACCATGCTTCTGGTGTGCTTTCTTTGTAGTCTGATGAATTTGTAATGGTTGTGATCGTAGAGAAATTATATCAAGGAAGAAACCATCGAACGGATGAGGCTGGATGAAGAGGTTCTGATGGACTTCTTTAGAGAGTACATAAATGTCTCAGTAAGTGTGACTTCGATCTTGTCAAATACACCTATAATTCCTGTAGTGTAGTTGCATCTGCATTTTATTATTTTGTTTTCTAATGCTTCCATACTTTGGATGTCTTTGAAATTTGCTACAGAAAGTTGAGAACAGAGTCAGAATACTGAGTGATTTGAGAGAACTTGCATCTGCTGAAAGCCTTGATACCTTCACCCTCATCTACACCAATATTCTCGAACATCAGCCTGACTGCCCGGTATGTTGCTTCAGCATGTGTAATATTTTAGCGTAGTTGGAGAACCTGGTTTGATTTGTTATTTCTTAATGCAAAGCTTTATGAAGTGATATTAGAACAGGAACTTGCTGATTTGCTTCTAGTCTGCAATGATGTGCATTGAACTTGCTGAAGTTTTCTAATGATTTTTTATGTGTAATATTCTCATTCCTTAATGACAGCCGGAGGTGGTTGAGAAGCTTGTCGGACTCCGAGAAGGGATACCAAGAAAGGATGCTAAGGAGGTATGCCCAGATTTTCAGTTAATTTGTCTTGTGATATTAGGGGACAGTGTTTGTTGATTACTTTATGGGAAAATGATATAAATGGTCCCCGAACTTTGGCCCGATATGTAATTTGGTCCTTGAACTTTTAATTTCTTTTCTACTAGGTAATCTAGTGTCCTTGTTCAGTTATTATAATTTTTTCCCACAAACGCAGTGCGAGTTCCCACTTTACAGCTCAGTTATGGGTTTGGGTGGTATTGCTAACTGCTGATATACGGTTCTTGAAATTGTTCTTTCAAATGCAATCGGTTTTTCTTTCTTCAAGTCCCTAGAAAGCTAATAATTGGGAGGGTTCAGGTCTTGTCTTCTGGTTTTAAGCAGCACACATTCTTGATCATTAGGCAATACTGAATGCATCTAATTCATGGATGTGAGCTTCACCAATCACCATTATTGTGTTCCACAAATTATTGTCCAAAATGGACAAGCTACACATTTGGTCCATGGTTGAGCGAATAACCGAAGGAAGATTAACAATTAACTTGCTGGCTCATAAAGTTTGTCTTCTGTTGTCCTTTCTTTGCTTTATTGGAGGAATATCATAGGGAGCTAGGGAAACTCTTAAGATTCAATTTGTCATATTTGAGCATCTAATCAAACTGCTTTCCAATCCTCAGATTTTGTTTAGTTCTGGTTTTACATGATGCTAAATGCGTGCGTGAAAATTTCCTGTAGCATGATCCAATGAGTATTTTCTTGTCGAGCAGGTTGTTCAAGAGTGTAAAGAGATTTATGAGAATTCACTTGTTGATGGGAACCCCCCGAAGGCAGGTTTCCTTTTCCCCAAGGTGAAGTCCTTATCAGCTTCGAAGGGCTCTTTGTGGAGAAAGTTGACTTAGTCCTGGCGGAATCTGCATTTTGTATCTATTGGACATAGCTCAAAACTTTTTGTTACTGCTAGTGATTTAGTGCTTTCCTCTCGTAATCGAATGTAATTCTTTTGACTAAATTTTCGTAGGTTATCCTAGTCTTTTTTTTGTTTCATTTTTTTTTGAAGGATATTGGATTATCATAAGGTGTAAATTGTGTAACTAGTGGGCCACTGAAGTTTTTGCGATTGTAACTTCTTACTGCACCGGAGGAGCTCTCCTGTCCCTTTGGAATGCAGTAGCGGTTGAATCGGGAAATCTTCGCAACTTTTCTAAACTCTGGTAGGTAACTTGTAGCACACCTAACGAGCACTGTCTTTTCTGTTTGGCTGAAGAACTCACCACAATGCGCGGTGGCTGAAAAGAGGGGAGCTTTTATTGGGTATTCTCGACCCATACAAGCGGTCAAATCCTTTAGGTTTTATTGAGATCCACATGAGCCTGAGATCCACATGATTTAACAGCTCATGTGAGCATTTACTTTCCTCTTTCTTTGCAAGGCTTGCTGGCTAGCTCGTGCAGTCAATGAGAGATTCTGTCGCCTTATTAAGCTAGCTTTGAAAGCGGATATTTGAACTGGTGACTGCTTCATGCGACGGTAAACTAAGGAATCAATGAAAATTTATTTCGTATAACAAAATAACTGGAGGAGAGAGAAAAATTCAAAACTAGAAAGCCTCGTTAAAGAAAGAAAACAAATGGGGAAGAGAGATGGGCCGGGGAGAGCCGGGTGAACAAGAGGTGGACCATCACAGGGCCATGGTAAGGGTGGCACGGCCACAGGCGACCGCTCCTGACCATGGTCAAGGCCATGTGGACCCTAGCTTGAATTGGGCGGCAGATGATTCTGTTCAGTAAGAATGTAAGAATATGACATATTTTATGTCACTCAGAAGGCGAGGTTTTAGTGATTGAATTAAAGCAGATAGGCTAGCTGATCAATCTCTGGATGAGTATTCACCAGTAAATACAAAGTTCCAGATGAGGGAATACTATTTGCCATGAAAGAAGATGACTGGAGAGGGCTGACATGAACCCGAAGAGCTAAAACCTAAGGTTTTGTCGCCCTCGGCCAGCTTAGGAGAGGGTCAAATGTGGATGCGTCGGACCATGTTCGACTTTTGGTGACTTCTCTCCCTCTTTCGTTTCCTTCACAAATTTTTTTTTTCTCAGTTTTCCTAATATCAAAATTTACTTGAGATTTTATGTTTTACTTTTTCAAAAATTATGTGGATCTAACTCCATGTTAGCCTTAGATTTATGTAGTCAAATTCTAATTGAAAATCATTGATGTGGCGGTGTAGTCATCATTAGGGGTGAGCGGTTCCCGGTTCCTTACAGGTTCCGTCTGGAACCTGGAACCTACCCTCAGTGCGGGTTCCTCATTTTTGGAACTTGGAACCTACCCGTTAGAACCAAGAACACTGGAACCTACCCCACACGGGTTCCGGGGTCGGTTCCGGGTTCCTACGAGTTCTTCTTTTTTTTTTTTTTTGGTTTCATTTTCAGAATAAACTATGCAACAATTGCTCGGTCCCGCTATTGGGTAAGATCTTAAGGAAAAGCTGTGTTTGATGTTATAAAACAACATTTTCAGGTTCCAACAAGTTCTAATGATGTTAAAACATTAAAATCGATCGCCTTTGTTTGAGCAACCACACATAGGTTTAAGTAGAATGTAAAACCAAAAACATAGTAACTCATTTCCCGAAGAAAACTACGTAAACACAACCATATAGCCCAGCATATCGAAATATACATTTTATTTTGGATTCTAGTAATTTGCTTTTCATAAACACTACATCCCTTTACAAAAAATGGGCGACAAATAAATTGTGAAAAACTGAAAATGGAAGAACAGACAGTACTTGTCCCATTCAAGGAAGAAATCACTATGAACAGAAAAATGGAGGAATTGTACAATGGGTTCAAGAATAAACTTACGAGAAAGTGGGGATAATCGAGTTGAAGTTTCGTAGTCCCCTCCTTCTCCACAAACATTAATTCCATACAACCTGGTCTTCGTGTTGTTCACAACTTTGAGATTGCAATAGCTCGCTTTTCCAGCTCAACTGTTTACATAAATTTGAACATTAGAATCCATCCATTAACATGAGAGAGCTAGAAAGGAAGGCCCTCCTAGGTCACAAAGTAAGAAAAAGCTGACATAAACATACATTTTCATATATCAAACTCTCCATATAATCATGCAATGCAGGTATATACGAGCAAACATTAAAAGATCATGCTTCTGGATATCTAACCTAATTTTACCAGTCAAAATGCAAACAAGATAAAATTTGAATGTTCCCTTATCACGGAGAAGAATGAACAATTTATTCCATTATTAAGGACAAAAGAGACACCATTATGCAGTTTATGTCCATAAGCACGGATAACCAAATTATGAAAGGAAAACAAGGGTGCAATACAAGTACATGAGAATTACTAAATGCAGAAATGATGTGACAACATGCCTTTCCCTGCAAATAAAGAGTCCAAGTTCACTTTCAACTAGCAAAAGGAATGTTAAACAAGTATTTGGCTCTCAACCAAATAAAAACCTCAGAGTCATTGGCCTCCTTAACAACAAGTCCAGAATCATGTCCATTCGGAACAAGAGATACCCTTACTACCCTAAGTGATATTAAGGCTGGAAGATCTTGCTCAAGAGAAATTGAGCGCACCATTCATCACAAGATTGCTAAACTCGTTTCTAGTAGTCGGGGTTGAGTTTAGAACGTTTCAAAAAGCACCATCTAATTACACTTCAGACAAATGTCTATGCAAATTAACCATGAGAGTGCATACTTCAATGTTCTATTAGATCAAGGCTGTTCTCGGTTTGGAGGTAGCAATCTCTCAGGATGCGGCGTCGGAGCGACGCGGGCGAGCGGCATCGAGGCAGGCGATTGAACCAATACGGAGACATTCCATCCTTTGGATTTTTGACTTCCCTAAACCCGAGCATCATCTTGGTGCACCGAGTGTCTTAATCGGCATGATTGCACACAGCTTATGCCGTGAAGAAAATGACATAAAAAATGCAGGAAGTACCAAACGGTTCAAAGGCGTCGCCGAGTGGAGGGGGCGGCGGTGACGAGTCGTCGTTGAGGGCGTCGGCGAGCGAGGGGGGGGGGGGGGCGGCGGCGACGAGTCGTCGTCGAGGACGTCACCGAGCAAAGCGGGGCAAGCGCGACGAGTCGTCGTCGAGGGTGTCACCGAGCGGAGGGGGTCGACAGCGGCGTCGAGTCGTTGTCGGGCGTTGCTGAGTGGGGCGGGGGCAAGTTGCGACTCGTCGTCGTCGAGGGCGTCGCCGAAAGGAGGGGGCGAGCGGCGTTGAGTCGTCGTCGAGGCATTGCCGAGCGGAGGGGGCGGCGGCAACGGGTCTTCGTGGACTTCGAGGGCATCGCCAGCGGAAGTGGGGTGAGCGGCGACGAGTTGGTGGCGCGGTGTCGTCGAGCGGAGGGAAGCAAGCGGCGTTTTGGGGGTGAGCGGAGAAAGCCAAGGAGAGAGGTGGGAGTCGGATGCTAGGGTTAGAGTCAGAGAGAGTGGAGAAAGGAATGGCCGAATAAAATTAGGGTTTTTTAGGAAGTTTCGGTTCTGGTCCCGGTTCCCGGTTCCGGTTCCTATAGGAACCGGAACCGAACCGGGAACCGCCGGTTCCAAAAAAAAAGGAACCGGGAACCGGAACCTTTCTCTTTGGAACCGGGAACCGAACCGGAACCTCCGGTTCGGTTCCCCGGTTCCCGGTTCTACCCGGGAACCACGCTCACCCCTAGTCATCATCAACCATCTTATGTGGCACATAGTCACATCCATGATTTTTTGCGACGATCGGCTAGAAAGACTAAATTGGAATTTGGCACAAAGCTTTATGCTAGAAACTTTCGGAGTGGATTAGCATTCATACAATAGGTTATAATTGATTGAGTAATTTTCCTGATTTTTTAGTATTACTTTTCGAATGATATTATGCTACAATTCTTTTTTTCACTCTTCCATGCACAAGCAACAACTAATATGTGACAAAATTTCCCACATGTTAGTAATCTATGTGCTGCGTAGACCATATCCTTTCTTAGGATAATTAATCAGACTGAAATCAATAGAATCAATGAAACTAATTTACAGACTTGTGGACAATGAGAAGTTCTTTAGTGAGAATCTTCAATCATTACAAAAGATTTATAAACGGAAAAAAAAAATAAAGATTTTTTGTGTTGCTTGATTGCACATATTTGAAGAATAATCTACAAACAAAATTGCTTATGTAGTGATATATATATATGACTAGACAGTGAATGAAGCGACCTAATTGAATATACGATTTGACTGGAAAATTTAAAAGTATCGTGACCTTTTATCCGATTAAAGGAGAATTTGGACATATACATATATAGAGGCAATTTTTCAAATCTTTCTTGGTTATAATATAGTCATTTGATTATCTTCCACTCGGCTGGGAAGGTATCAAGGCTGCGATAGTAAGCAAACATGAGATCTCCGAAAAAATAAGCCTTCCCCTGCGCATCCAAGGAAATAAGTGAAGCGATGCGAAGGCAAAACCTAACAATCCCCACGTCCAAAAAACAAAATTCACTACTCGCACAAAGAGCGTGACCACTTCTAGTATGTGTTGTCCGTGGACAGACTGGTTTGGTACCCAATCCGATGAAATGAATCCTGAGATTAGAGGGTTTGGACAATGTAAGATTTCTAGAGAGCTTTTAGGGTGATGGAGGGGTTAGGATAAGACCACATCACATTCCAACTGATGGAGTATCACAGGTACGGGTGAGCAAAAGGAACCGCTTGGATCGGACCTGATAGCTGGTTCATGGGGCCATTAATCTGGTTCCCGCTTCTGGGTGTGGAAATGGCCTCCCAAATCACCCGGATTGGATGGATTTTTTTTAAAATTTTTTGATTTCTTAAGAAAACCCTAATCTTTTTTATTTCAGACTTCACTCACGCATGTAGACACGCACGAGTCGCACAACTCCTAGTTCACTTATGCACATGAGTAAGATGACAAGAACAAATCAAAATACAACAGTAGTTGCTCATTCCAACAGAATTTGCCACAAATTGGAAAAATCTATGTGGAACTTGCAATTGTTTATATCAGAAAAATAGGTCATGTGATGTCCCGATCCGGCATTTAATCATGCAAAGTCGACAAGTGCAATACTGGTGCATTCTTGTTCAATTTGTTGTGCATGCGACGGCTTGGATCTCGGCATTCCAAATGGTCTCGCAGTATTGGAGGAAATGTTACGAAATCGCACGTCGATTCCAGAAAAATAACGATTGCAAACAATTTACCAGGCAGAATATAATAATAAAATATCAGAATCAGAAGAACACGCCAGCAAATTTGTTATTGAAGTTTACCCAAACTTGGGCTACGTCTCCGTGCAGAGGCACTCTGCGAATCGACTAGACTTCGGAAAAAGTTGGAATAATGATCTTCTCTCAAGATCATGGCACAAAGAGATTGAGAACTCTTGTACATAAAAAACTCACTTTTTTCTTATCTCTTTTTCTTGTCTCTCTATTTTCTTTTTCAGCGTTTTAACGGCTAGCGTTTTGCCATCACTAATATAAAGGTATCAGTTTTAACCTAAAAGCAAATCTGATAGAAAATACAAAAAAGTCCCTAAAAACAAATATTTGGCTTCATCTATAACTATCTCTCAATTGAAGACAAATATACCCAAGCACCAAGCAACTTTGCATCCATCTTTTTCAAAAAAACTAGTAGTTGAAAAACTTGTGCCTCCGCGATACTCCTCATCAATCAACATGGAGTAATACCAATAGTAGTAGTATAGAATATATGCTTCTCTCTGTCTACTACCTTGGTCAACATGTCAGTTGGATTATTTGAGCCATCAATCTTCTGTAACTTTAACTCATTATTTTTCAATGTTGATATAATAAAGTGATAACGCTTCTTGATATGTCTAGTCCTTGAGTGATAAGCTACATTCTTTGCTAAGTGCATTGTACTTTGACTGTCACTCCACAGTGTACTGACTAGCTGTTTTCGATGCAGCTCCTCCATATAATCTTGTAACCACATGATTTCCTTAGAGGCTTATGTGATCGCCACGTATTCTGCCTTTGTCGTTGATAAAGTCACTACTTTTTGTAGTTGAGATACCCGACTCACTGCTGTACTTGCAACTGTAAAGACATATCCAATGGTACTCTTACCACTATCTCGATCACCCGAATGATCTGCATCTACATAACCATGCAACTCTAGAGATGTACCACCATAACAAAGTGAGTAATTGGAAGTACCTACTAGACATCTCAATATCCATTTCACTGCATTCCAATGCTCTCTGCCTAGGTTTTGCATATATCAACTTACAACTCCCACTGCCTGTGCAATGTCTAGTCTTGTGCTCACCATGGCATACATCAAACTCTCAACTGCTGATGCATATGGAACTACCGCCATCTCATCTTTCAAAGCCTGAGTGCTTGGACACATATCCTTGGAAAGTTTGAAGTGACTCGCTAGAGGAGTTGCAACCGGTTTTGCCTTGTCCATGTTAAATCTCTTTAATACATTTTTCACACAGTCTTCCTGCGAAAACCATAATTTCTTATTTTTCCCGTCCTTGATGATTTTCATGCCTAAAATATTTTTGGCCTCTCCCAAGTCTTTCATAGAAAACTGTGATGATAACATATGCTTCACTTCTATGATTCTCTTTATATTGGAACTAGCCACTAACATGTTATCCACATATAAAGAGAGATACACAATATCACCATCATCATACTTGCGAAAATAAACACAGTGATCAAACTCACAGTGCACAAAACCTTTTTCTTTCATGAAACTATCAAATTTTAGGTACCATTGCTGCGGAGCTTGTTTCAAGTCATACGAGCTTTTCTTCAAGCGACATACCATGTGCTCCTTACCTTTGACTTCAAAACTCTTAGGTTGTGCCATGTATAGTTCTTCATCTAAGTCATCGTGTAAAAACGCTGTTTTTACGTCTAACTGCTTAAGATGAAGATCCTCCACTGTAACTATACTTAGCAGAACTTTAATTGATGTCATTTTCACTACAAGTGAAAATATCTCGGAGTAGTCGATCCATTCTTTTTGAGAAAAGCCCTTGACTACAAGTCTCGCCTTGTATCTAATATTTCCATCTGCTTCATTCTTAATTATGTACATCCATTTGTTTAATAAAGCTTTTTTATTTGTGGGCAACTTGGTCAACTCCCAAGTTTTGTTCTGAAGTAACGAGCTCATCTTGTCTTTCATAGCACACTCCCACTGCAAGTGAGACATGTCTACCTTTGCCTCATCGTAAGTCTCTGGTTCCCCCGAATCTGTATATAAGACATGGCTCAGAGCTATATTAGCTGATGGATAAAAAATTATCTTTGACTTTCTCACACGTGTAGACCTTCTCAATATAGGTACTTTAGGGTCGTTAGTTTGCTCCGAATCACTGCGTTCCTCTTGAACTACCTCTTCATTGATAATAGACTCATTTTGAACCTCTCTTTCAAGTGTACTTTGATTTACTGGAAACATCTTCACAGGCATTGTGTCTAATTCAACATATTTTGGTTGTACTACCTTCTCATGCTTTGTGTGACGATACTTGTACATCTTTTCTTCATGGAATACCGCATTCCGACTGCGGATGACTTTGTTATTCTCATAATCCCAAAGCCTATAGCCATACTCATCGCCACCGTATCCGATAAAGACGCACTTCTGGGACTTATAATCAAGCTTTTTCCCATCCTCCCTGTCAATCAAAGCATATGCAATACAACCAAACACCTTTAGATGTGAATAATTAATCTTTTTACCTGACCATCAGTCTTGTGGTATTTCTTAATCCAATGCACTAGATGGACTTCTTTTGATAAGATAAATAGCTGCATCAATTATGGCAGCCCATAAGTGTAGCAGGAGACTTGCGTGTAGCCTCATGCATCTCGCACATTCTAGAATAGTCCTGTTAATCCTTTCAGTTACACTGTTCTCTTGAGGAGTTCTATGAATAGTCTTTAACCCGTATATGCCTTCTCGACTCAAATATTCTGCAAATTCCTTACTCGTGTATTCATCACCATTATCAAACTTCGGAGCTTTAATTTAATAATCTATCTCTTTTTCTACCATGGTCTTCCACATTCTGAACATCCCAAATACTTCTGATTTTTCTCTAAGAGCATAGACCCAAGTCTTCCTTGTTGCATCATCAATGAAGGTGACAAAATATCTCTTACCACCATAAGAGAGTTCCTGAGTAGGTCCCCATACATCAATATGAACCAACTCTATCTTTTGACCTTTATTGTGTCGCCCATTCAATTGAAAACTAACAACCTTCTGTTTTTCATAAATGCAACTCTCACAAAAATCTAACTCAACATTTTGCAAACCTGGAAGTAATTTCTTCGAGTGTAACTGCTTTACACCTTTTTCACCAAGATGTCCCAAACGATAATGCCAAAGAGTAGACAAATGACCTATAGCCATTGTGGTTGCAATCATATCACTGATATTGTCTCATTGGAGAAGGTAAAGTGTACTTGTACACTTTCCCTTTGCTACTACTCTTGTCCCTGAGGTTATCTTCCACTCTCCGCATCCAAAGGTTGTTACCAAACCTTCTTGGTCAAGTTTACTAGTTGAAATAGACGTCCTCCACCTGAGATGTTCACAGTCACAGTTCCTTTCCCAACAATGGGACACATGCGGCTGTTTCCCACAACCGCTTGTTCGAAATCTCCACCAGCATAATAATCAAATATGTCTATTTGCGAGGTGCAATGAAAAGAAGCACCGGAATCAATAAACCATTTATCTGTTGTCAAGTCAAACTCTGCAGATAAACACAAGTTATCTAGTAAAGATTCATTGCTAACCACATTAGCTTATTGATTCTCATATTGTTGCTTCTTTTTGTAGGCTTCATATTGAAACCTCCAGTGTCCGATTTTGTGACAAAACAAACACTCATCTTTTGCAACCTGTCTCTTACCCCTTGATTGTGATCTGCCATGCCCGCTGAATTTTCCTCTACTTTTTCTTCTTCCATGGTTCTCCATTGCAAGTGCCGTTGAAGATGTAGATGCAGAAAAATTATCTCCACTTGAGGCTTTCCTTCGCATCTCTTCATTCATGATACTACTCATAGCATCATCAAGAGTTAAATCATCCTTCATGGTGCTCGAAATTCCCTACACTGTGGTATTGTAGCTTTCTGGAAGAGAACATAAAAATAATAAAGCTTGAAGCTTCATATCTAAATTTATGCCTGTGGATTCCAATTGACCCATGATTTGCGTGAAACTATTAATATGCTCTGTTACAAAACCTCTATCAGATAACTTCATATTAACCAATTTCTTCAGCAAAAATACCTAATTTGATGTGGACGGCTTCTCATAAATATTCGTTAGAATATCAGTGGCTTCTTTTGCAGTTTTTGCTTTCGCGATGTGGTACCCTGTCTTTTTCATCAACCCGAGACGAATCGCACCTAATGCTTTTCGATCAAGAATTTTCCATTCGGCTTCTGCCGTCGGATCCACTTCCACCATCTCGGGTTTCCAACCCTCAAGTGGTGCATAGAGATCTTTTTGATAAAGATAATCCTCGATTTGTAGTTTCTACCATCCAAAATCCCACCCATTGAACTTATCGATTCTAATTCTATCTTCTGCCATCCTATTTGCTTTCAATCGAACGTCATTGAAAAACCCTCGATGTTCTCGATTAGCCAACCTAGGCTCTGATATCAATTGTTACGAAATTGCATGTTGATTTCAGAAAAATAACGCTCGCAAACAATTTACTAGGCATAATATAATAATAAAAGAATAGAATTAGATGAACACGCCAACAAATTTGTTATCGAAGTTCACCCAAACCTGGGCTACGTCTCCGTGCAGAGGTACTCTACAAATCCACTAGACTTCGAAAAAAGTTGGAATACAATGATGATATTCTCTCAAGATCAGGGCACAAAGAGATTGAGAACCCTCATAAACAAAAAACTCACTTTTTTCTTGTCTCTTTTTCTTGTCTCTCTATTTTCCTTTTTAATGTCTTAACGGCCAGTGTCTTGCTATTGCTAATATAAATGTATCACTTTTAACCTAAAAGCAAATCTGAGAGAAAAGACAAAAAAGCCCCTAAAAACAAATATTTGGCTTCATCTATAACAGGAAGCACGTGAATGACATATCAATGGTTGACATGATATCAATCTTGCGTAGTTTACTGTATTCAAATGGCATACGATTGTTCTTTTACGTCATTAATTCGTTATCTCTTTTGGGTTGTCTCCTTTCTATTACTTTTGCGTTCGCAAGAGCTATTGAATGTCCAAAAGTTTGATTCCGAGTTCAGTCTGATGAAGTAACCCGCCTATCGTTTTCGGCTGCATAGTCGACCCAACAATGGAAATCAAGGGTGCATAGAGCAAGGCAAATTTTCCTTAATCAACAGCTCATGAACGTGTAAACCACATCCGTGTGAGGAATTCCTACTTAAGCGACCATCAAACTCGAGTAAAATGCCATCAAATTTGTTCTTCATTTGTATCCTCTTCCTGTCACCCGCCCAGAAAATTAAATTACCCGAACCATTCACGGCGTGGATGACTTTTGATTGACTTCGACTGCGCATACATACCAGCATGCTGAGTCATTTTCGAAAATTGGTCGGAATCACGACATTTCCTTTTCAGCATGTATTTACTAGTGCGCTGTAGTGACCGGCATATCTTATGCCATAATTCCTTCGAAGAATTGGCAAGTCCATATAGAGAAGACCATTGGCACAACCTGATGTGAACGAGCACTAATCTGACCACACAAAACCACACATTGTGTCTTTCCCCGAGAAAGCTTACGCGTCCTCATGCTTGAGAGGAAGCTACCTAGCTACCTAGCTACCTAGGGGGATGATAATGGATAGGGAGCACGCTTAAGCTTGACAAAATCTTGCAGTCATATTGAAAATCATTAAGACCACAATGGAATCTATATTGCCTTTACAAGAAACTCAGAACACTCTCTTACGTAATTTCCATGGACAGTTTTCATCACGCGACATATTGATTAATTCATTCGAGATATTATTCTATTTTGACCTGTCTCATTTTGAACCTCACGGTTATATCCTTTGATATATGGATAGACACTTTTCCAAGGAAGTTACCTATCCTGATAGTACTCTAGCTTGAGCATGCTTAATTTTGTAGTTCCAAAGCTAAACTTACCGTTAAGTCAAAAGACATTTCTTGAGTTAATTTTAATTTTCACATGTATATCCCAAAATTGTTCTCCCCTCTTTTGGTGCACAACACTTCAGTTCATTTCTAAACCATTTGTCATCCTAAAAGTATGCTAGAAACTGTTTCTTATCCAAACCCTTTGGTCCCCATGATCACTCCCCTCCCTTGTCGGACTAGATCATTATAGAGATACTAAAAGGTAGCAAATGCTCATCTAGACTTTTATGCAACAAAAAATGCAATATTATTACTAATATTATATTTAATCCATAACATTTTGAACTATGAGTTCACAAACTTAAAGAAAAGATAGCATAACTTACCTAGAAACTCCTAAAACCAAACTACGAAGGTTACTCGAATTGTTGAACTTGCAATCTTATCAAATAAGTGGGAATCAACATCAAAATATAGTAAAATGCTATATCAATTACGGATCGGCTAAACCAAGCTTACTCACTAACAAAACTATTCTTACGTGATAACAAAACTCTCTTCCAAAATGGATATTCAAAGCTATATGCATGCGAAGCTTGAGCGCAAAACTTGAGATATTGTGACATCCTTGAATTAACTCACTCGAAGTATTGTCCGTTCTACCCCATCCCATTCCGAAGTTCAAGATTTTGTCATTTGGCATACACGCAAAAACTTTCCTAGGAGGTCACCTATCTTAATAGTGTTCTAACTTGAGTATGCTTAACTTTGAAGTTTCATAGCAAAACTTGTCATTATGTCAAAAAGCGCCTCTCTAAGTTGATTCCAATTTTCACATATATATTTCAGAATTGCTTCCCCCCCTTTCGATACACAATTTGGTTCATTTCTATCCCTTTCGCCATCCTAGAAGTTTGCCAAGAGCCGCTTTTTGTCTAGACCCTCTAACCTTGGCAATCACTCCCCGCCTTCGTCGGATTGGGTTGTTACAGGAATACTAAAAGATAGCAATTGCTCCATCCAAATTTTTATGCAACAAAAATACAATTTCATAACTCTACTATATTTAATTTATATGACTTTTAGAATGTGAATTTACAAAGTCAAATAAGAGATAGCACCATTCATCTAAGAATGTTTAAAACCAAACTATGAAGATTACTCGAATTGTCAAAGTTACAATCCTATCAAATAAGCAAGAAACAACATCAAAATCGAGGAAATTGCTACCTCAATTTTGAATCAGCTAAACCAAGCTTACTTGCTAATAAAATGACTTCCAAGTGCTAATAAAACTCTCTTCTGAAGTGGATTTTTAAAATTATCCATAAAGAGGAGATTGAGTGTGAAACTTTAAATATTGTGACGTCCCTAGATTAACTCACTTGAGATATTGTTTGCTTTGGCTTGTCCCTGTTCGAGCCTCACAATTTTGTTAATTGGTGTAACGATAGGCACTTTTTTAGGATGTCACCCATCCTTGTAGTGCTCTAGCCTAAGCACGCTTAATTTTGGAGTTCCTAAGTGAAGCTTACCATAACATCAAAAGGCACATTCGTAAATTAATTCTAATTTTCACACACATACACATCCCATGATCACTCTCCCCAGTCCGGTGTACACTATGGTTCATATCTATCCCCTTCATCGTTCTAGAAGCTTGACAAGAGCTGCTTCTTCTCCAGGTCCTTTTGGCCCTAGCGATAACTCCACCCCTTCATTGGATCAGGTCGTTATAGGTTTACTAGCTTCTGCGTGGTTTGTCTCTAAACCATACACCTATTGGAGGGAGTCCCATTCTAATACCATATTGTGACATCCCTAGATTAACTCACTTAAAGTACTGTCCGCTTTGGGTAGTCCCATTTTTAGCCTCACAATTTGTCCTTTGGTGTACGGGCAAACACTTTTCAAAGCAAAACTTGTTACATTAAAAGACGCCTACGTGAATTTTTCAGATGAATATCCTAGAAGTGTTCTCCCTCGTTCAGTGCATATGGTTTATTCTTGCCCCCTTGACCATCCTAAAAGCTTGCTGCAAGCTGCTCCTTGTCTAGACCCTTTGACCTTGGCAACCGCTCTCCGCCCTTGTTGGAATGCATCGGCACAGATCAACTATTTGGAAAAGCTCATTCCTGCTTCCATCCTTACCTCAACAGCCCAGTGATGTGAAGCTTGCAAAATCAAAGATATTTACGTTAGTCTACACGTCATCCGGCAACATGTTACAGGTTAATCACTATTCTATCCATTTGCTCTGGTCAGACCTGGCTCTCTATCAGGTGCGATTGGCTATTGTTGTGCAAACGCATCGTTGCCAGGACACAAGGGTGGTGTCGGTACCAGAAATTACAAGGTTTCGCGCGTGATATTTGTCCATGTACATCAAATTCGATTTGTAACTAATCAATTGGGATTATGACACAATCACTGCTACCACATAGAAGCAGGCTTAAGTAGAACTTGTACCAAGTAAGAGGATAAAGAATAATTCTTCCTATACGGATCTTTGTCGATTCAAAAAGGGATTAATGGGTCCCACTAGCTGTAACGTAGCTGAACTCCTCTTCTCCTACATTATTCTAGGTAAAAAGATTGCTTCAATATAGAGGCAAAAGAGCATTATAAATACACAATGACTCGAATAGTTTCGACATCGAAGTCGCGCGAGAGAGAGAGAGAGGACCTCCATCACACTTGAGTCGATAAGGGAAAGAAACAAACCTGGAATGGGTCGTAGAAGAGTATTATGATGTTACTTTGCTTGGTTTTTGTAAGTAGAGAGCTCCTTTGCATTGCTCAAGGCAAGGTTCTCTATTATGATTTCGTAGTAAGACTCTTTTCTCTCACCTTTCTTTTAGTTTTTATTTTAACATTTTTTTAGCATCAATAATCACAATCAGTAGATACCACATTTATTTTTTAAGCTCTTTTATATAAAGATGAATTTTTCTTTTTTAAAAGATGTGATCTTTGTGGAGATACTGCGTCTAGACTATTGTAATCTAGTTAACCAATCCAAACGCTCGAAGTACATGTGCCATATTCAAACAGGACAATGTTGACGATTGATTCATAAAGTTGATTCAAAAGGAGATGATGACAACTATTTTTAAACCAAAAAAAAAAAAAAAAAAAAAAAAACAACAACAAAACAACAAAAAAGAGAACGCGAGGGGGGCCAGGTTGGGCCAAATCCGGCCTTGGCCCAACTTGCCCCTCCCTTTTCCTCTCTCGCGCATCCACGGCCCAGCTTAGCTTCTCTCTCCCTTCGGCCCGGCCTGCGCCCCAACTGTCTTCCTCCTTTGGGCGTCCTTCGCGTGCAAACCTGCAGAAAAGATAGGAGCAAAGCAGGAGCAAAGAAGGAGGAGCAGAGTAGGAGTACAGAAGGAGGAGCAGAGAAAGAGGACCGAGGGGGAGAGAGAAGGGAAACCGGAGAGAACCAAGAGGAGAACGGAGGGAGAGGGGGCGAAACTAGAGAGAAGATAGGAGGAAAAAGGCTCGTGGAGGTTAACCAAGGAGCCGAGGAGCCCTCGGAACGCCTAGTCGCCAAGTTGTTGCGACCGATCCCTCGGGGGGAGGGAATAAGTTTAGGGGTATTACCTAAGAGACGGACCTAAAGTCTATGATTAGGCACGGGCTCTCCCAAGCCCATATCTCGTGCGACATAGGAATATTCTTAAGAATTTCGCAAAAAAGAGTTGCCACTAACTTATTGTGGTCGGCTAGAAATCAAGTGAGGCATGGAAGTGTACCTCACTTCCTACACACAACCAGATAATTTAGGGTCGGGGACTTGATTACACTAATTAATCAATTAGTGCCATTTCGGTACCAAATTTTGTTCATTTAAAAAAAAAGATTTTGGTTAGACAGTTTGGATTGATTTTATACCCCTATCCACTAACATGTGAAGTGATCATGCGGGTACGCAATCATTAAAGTGACAATTAGCAACCAAAATCCTAATATTAGTAAACTTTAGCACGTGCAATTAAACATTCGTAAACATAATTAAATATGCAAATTAAACATGCGATATAATCAATGTGCGAACAAATAAATGCCTAATTACTCTAAGAAATACTAAAAAGGCAAGACATGACAATTCCAAACCAAACCTTGTGTTTTTTTTTTTAAATTTTTGAAAATTTTAATTTTTTTTATAAAATATATATATATATATATATTTTTTTTTTTTTTTCGAAAAATATTTATTCATTTTCTTTTCGGCCGGGCCGGGTTGGGTCTGGTCAGACCGGACTTGGGTTTGACCCGATTGGGGCGAGTCGGGTCAGACTCGCTCGAGTCCAAATTGGTTGGGGCGAGTTGGGTCAGACTCGCCTGGGTCCGAACCAGTTGGGGCGGGCCGGATACCCGCTCGAGAGGACCAAGCTCGATTAAGGGTGGTTGGGCCTTTGCCTGATTTGGGGATTGGGCCCAACCCCTTTCTTTGCAGAAGAGAAAGGCCCCTGACGAGTCTTGACCAAGGGTGGTCGGGCCTTTGCCTAATTTGGGGATTGGGCCCAACCCCTTTCTTTGCAAAAGAGAAAGGTCCCTCCCGTAGGCCCACAACGAAAGAGGTCGAGTGGGCTAGATCTGTGATCTGACTCAGCTTAGCCTAGGCTCTCTGGTTAGCGACTGCTCAGTCGTGACTAGGGGAGCCGCGATGGCGTATGGCTCCGAAGGGTTCTTCGAGGAGGGTGGCGATCGATGTCGATCAAGGGCCCACCGGAAGCGGCGAGGCGCCAGTCAAGGGTGGCGTTCTGCCGGCCCGCGACCCCCGCTCTGCAGTTGCCTGGTCGTGATAGGGGAGGCGAGGACGCCAAATGGCGCGGGTGGCTTTTGGCTAGGGGGCGACGACCCTATTTCGGCTGGGAGTAGGGGTGGCAAGAGACGAGGGAAAGAAGGGAGTTGAAGCGGGGGTTGGGGGTGGACCCCACGATGAGACTTTTTTTCAATCGAAAAAATAAATAAATGAGATTAAAAAGTAAATTAAAAAAATAAAAATACTGAATGTTGAATGGTCATAAATTTTGGTCATTATTGAAGATCATGGATTTATTTAAATAAGTTGATTCAAATTTCTTATTTTCATTAATAAATTTTGTCGATTTATTAATATTATTAGTGTAAATTCATTATAGGCTCTTTTTTTTTTAATTAATTAATTATTTATAAATTTGAATTAGTTAATTAAAAATAAAAATATTTATTTTAATATACAACGTGTCCTAACGTTTTGAAAATTTTCTATTATTGAGAAATGATGTGTCATGTCATGTCGCGTGTCCGTGTGTTGATGCTACTTAGTGTATATATATATGAGGGAGTGGAGGGGAGAAAATATTGGGTGGTCCGAGACCGCCACGTCAGCGTGGTCCCGGACCACTCACGCGGTGCCACGTGTGCGGGGAGGGGACAAAGGACTAGAACTGGGCCCACCTCTCTGACGCTCTCTCTCCTCTTTCTTTGCCCACCTCTCCGACGCTCTCTCTCCTCTTTCTCTACCTCTCCGACGCTCTCTCTCCTCTTTCTTTGCCCACCTCTCTGATGCTCTCTCTCCTCTTTATCTCTTTTGTCCTCCTCCCTGCACACGTGGCGCCGCGTGAGTGGTCCGAGACCACGCTGACATGGCGGTCCCGGACCACCCAATATCTTCTCGAGTGGAGGGGGGAAGAGAGAGAGAGAGAGAGAGAGAGAGACTCGACTTATGAAAGAGCCAGCCATTTCTGTCCCTGATGTAATTTGATATCAGTGATAGAACAGGTATCGAAACGCGAGGAGCCAAAATGGGTCCTTCTCTATGCGAGCTCCGATGGCTTCTTGCTCTGCTGGGTGCATTGTTGTTGCTCCTCCCTCTGGCTCAAGGCAAAGACCATTACTACACTTTCATCGTGAGTTTGAGCTTTTCGCTTGTTCTTTTCTCGTCCGTTTTGCAGCTCGTTTTTGGTGCGATCATTGCCGTTTATTCTGCTTTCGTCCACTTGGGATGTTTAATGATGTTTGTGAGAGTGTGTGTAGATTAGAGAGACCAACTTCACGAGGCTGTGCACAACGAAGAGCATCTTGACGGTGAACGACAGCTTTCCGGGGCCGGCGTTGTACGTCCGTAAGGGAGACACGGCCTATGTCAATGTCATCAATGAAGGGTACTATGGAGTCACCATTCACTGGTAAAAATATCAATCTCTCGCACGTGCACGCGCGCACACAGAGAAAAATATATTATTTTTATCGAACATGGAAAGTCAGGCCTTGTTCTATTTTACAAGTCAAATGCAAATGTGTTGAGTGGTGGCACATAGATTTCCTCTGGTCTAATGTGCTAAGTATTAGGGCGTACCTGTAAGTTGTATTAGAGAACTCTTACATCAAAAAATTAGTGTGGTGTTAAGTAATCAATACATTATAATTGGATATAACTCATTAGCTTAAGCCTTTGAGAAAAATCGGATCTAATTGGATATATGAGTGCTGGACATCTCAAGTGTCAAAACTTGATATAGGAGGACATTTAAATGCCAAAAATTCGGAAAGGTATACTTAAGTGCCAAAATCGGATAAAAATAGATCAATCAAGTGCCAACGGTGAGAAATTTAGGTTAAATTATTGCAAAACAACATCATTTTGCACACTGACGTGGTTAGATAAGCTGAAAATGACGTTGTTTTACATGCTGACGTAGTTAGATAAGTTGAAAACGATGTCGTTTTGCCTCAAATTTTAAATTAAATTAAATTTAAAAACTAAAAAAAGAAGAAGAGGAGGAAGAAGAAGAAGAAGATTGTAGTGTTTGGTGAGGCTGTGCAAGCCCTTGCTGCTGCCTCCCTATTTGTTGCCCGAAAGGACATAAAGCTGCCTCCCCACCTCTCGCATTGTTCAGTGAGGGCTATTTAAGCCCTCTATTGGAATTCTCTCATCCCTTAAATGCCGTCTATGTAGTGGCAACCTCATTTTCTTTTTACTTTTTGCTAGGTATTATTGGGGAGCTATCTAGACCCATTCCTTATACTGGAGCTATCTCATTCTATGTAGCACCGACACGGACACGCGACACGCGACACGACACGACACGTCATCATCTCTCTCGCCCCATCATCTTTCTTTCACCAAACAATTTTTCCTCTATTTTTAATTTTATTTTCTATATTTTAAAAATTGATATTTTAATTATTTTATTTTATTTTATTTTTCTTTCCTCCTCAGCCTGTGGTTGGGCATAGCAATACTCGACAACTAGCCATAGAGTCGTGGGGAGCTTGCCCAAGGTTGGTGAGGCTTGAGCTCGCCCGAGGCCGACGAGCTCGTTTGTTGCTACCTCGCGAGTCGTGGTCTAGCAAGGCTCGCCACGACTCATAGACCGTGACTCACAAGGCCTCAAGCTCATGAGTCAGTAATGAGGCTTGAGCTCGCCTGTGGTCGGTCACCGGTCGTTGTCGTGCTCAGTGATTGGCCAAATAAAGAAGGGAAAAAAAAAGAAAGAAAAAAAAATAATAATTAAAAATCAATTTTAAAAACTAAAAGAAAATTATTGAAAAGAGTGTACGGAGGAAAATCAAATCAAATTTTCTTACTAAAACTGTAAAAAAATATTTTCTAATTCATTTTCAAGTTTTAGCCGAGTACAAAAAATATTTGAAAAACATTTTTCAAAATCGTTGCACTTTCTACGAAACCAATGAAACCTTATCATCATCATCATCATCATATTGTCATCTTCATCGATTATAAGGCACAGATGAGAAGGAAAGGGACTTACGAAGAGTAGTTCGAAAAGTTGGGTAGGACTTTCGGACGGCCCATGTACTAAGTCGTGCTCAATAAGGTTGAGCATCGATGTGGTACGATTTTCACAGATGAGAAGGAAAGGGACTTATCAAGAGTAGCTCAAAAAGTTGGGTAGGACTTTCTGACGGCCCATGTGATAGTCGTGTTCAATAAGGTTGAGCATTGATGTGGTGTGGTGCGATTTTCCACTTTCATCTTGGAATTGCATTTGTTTCGCCTCCATGTTATTTCGAATATTTATTTTCTGCGACCATACAATTACAGAAAAAGAAAAAAGCAGAAGAGCTTTCCTAACAAAAGCAAAATCATTCTTAAGAGTTCAACATATAATATTTAATTGCTAGAATTGATACTCATATTTCCGAATTGCTCATATAATTTCTTATGCCGAAAGGCACGGCATTAAACAACCAAGGAATCCGTGGTTCGACGGGCCGGAATATATTACCCAATGTCCAATTCCTCCGGGGACCAACTTCACTTACCAAGTTCTATTCACTTCGGAGGAGGGAACCCTCTGGTGGCATGCACACAGTGACTGGAGCCGCGCCACAGTCCACGGTGCAATCGTTATAAAGCCCGCCCTGGGTACAACTTATCCTTTTCCGGAGCACGATGATGAAGAAGTCCTCGTCTTTGGTATGTCGTTTAATACAATGAAAAGTGAAAAAATCATATAGATTGTCGTTTGTTGTGTATTCGCGAGCACCTCGTCAGTATAGATTCTGCTTGCAGCATCTTGGTACGACAAAGACGTGATGGAGTTAATGATAGAGGCCCTTTCTGAAGGTGGAAAGGCGACAGTATCAAATGCTTACTGCATCAATGGCCAGCCTGGTGATTTTTATAATTGTTCCAGAGGTAAAAATCATTCAAAGATATATTTATATTTGTGTCTATACCATCATGCCTCTGGGAAAAGACATTGATTTGGTCTCTGGAGATTAAGTACGCCTCTAGGAGATTTGCCATGGGTGAATCAATGCTAGAATTAGACCATTCTCATTGAAATCTAAATCTCGAATTGGTTCTTGACATGTTACAGAAACCACGTATAGAATATCCGCTGATTATGGCAAGACCAATCTTCTCCGTCTAGTCAACTCGGTGCAGAACACTAACATGTACTTCGCCATCGCTAACCACAGCCTGACGGTGGTCGGATTGGATGGAGCCTACATCAAGCCCCTGGTCACGAGATACATCATGATAACCCCAGGTCAATCGATGGACATTTTGGTCACGGCCGATCAGCCGCTCGGCGAGTACTACATCATTCTCTCACCTTTCTTTGATGGGCAAGCGGAGGATTTTGACCACAGCATCGCCAGTGCGATCTTCCAGTACAGCGGCAACTATACTTATGCTGGAGTGCCGGCGTATCCGAGCGATTTTCCAGGATGGGAGGACAAACAGCCCGCAACTTTTTTCGTCAAGCAACTGAGAAGCTTGAATTCAGCGGAGCACCCCATTGATGTCCCCAAGGACAACGAGATCACGACCAGGATGTTCATCACGATCGAGGTTGGCCTCAGGCATTGCCCAAACGACTCGTGCGCAGGACCGCTAGGAAATCGCCTCGCCGCTGCATTGAACAACATTTCTTTTGCAAACCCTTCCGTGGATGTACTCCAAGCATACTACAAGTACGACATGCTATCCTCTTTCCTGCTTTTTGCTTCAATTTGTTAGGGCTAGATGGATCACATAGAGAGGGATGAATAGGTGATAGTGCAGAATAAAATAAAAATTAAAAATATATTGCGACAGAACGACCTCTAACCACAACTCGAACAACTGTCAAATCTTATTGGTGTGCAATTAACCCTTATCACAGGTAAAATAAAGAGAGTAAGGGATAGAAAAATTGCACACAAATGATTACAATGGTTTGGCTTTTACAAGCCTACATCCATTCTCCCTCACTGACAGCCGATTGACAAGTAAAATTAATACTCAAGCTCGTGTGAACAATTTCTCACACACTCTTAACCTCTAAAAGATTACACAAAATAGCTCACTAAAATGAATGTATATGATTGAAGATCACTCAAGACTTAGTAATTATAAACTTCACAATTTTAGCTTCTCGTTTCCTTTCAGCATCTAGACCTTCTTTTATAATCCTCATTATCCAAGTTGACCATTAGACATAACTTTAGAGGATTGCTCACCCAATCTACCCATTGGACTTGAATGTTGTCAAAAGATCTGATTGTTTCAAGGTTGCCAAGATTGAAGTCTCTCATTGATTTTGCCGCCCATACAACAGATGGAGTTTCCATAAGAAGATTGCTCCACTTGGAAAGAATATTTTGCCTCTTGTAGATTGATTTATCCAAATCTTGCTATATTCCACCTTGAGAGATTTGGATTGATATGCTTTCCTTCTTGGATAGATCTTTTAATTCTAGCAAGGAATCCACCAAATTTCCGGCCGTTGCACGAAGATTATTTTCCCAATCAATATCCCTGAGTATCAAATATTAAGGATATAAACTTTTTCATGACTTAGAGTCCGATTCTCTAAATTTGATGAGTAACATCTAATAGTGCTCATAAGAGTTTCCACATGGAAAATCTTACCATCAGAATCAAAAAGCGATTAAAGAAAATTTTGTTAATCATCAAAACTAATAAGAGAATTTTCCTCAATAGTCTTCCCCTTTGTTGATGATGATAAAACTTTTATAGCAAAACCAATTTGAAAGAAGTGATTTTGATAAAGCTCTGAAAGTAGCAGGATCGATTTCCAAAGCGCAATCTTAACATATAAGAATGATAGATAAGATAATTTAGATTCTTATAAATATTCTAAATACTGCAAGATAAGAGATAGGAAAGCTTTAATCAATCTTGCAAAAAATAAATCCTCAGATTATGGATTGCATCAACATCCTGGCATTATTACATCAAAATTCACGAAGTTCTGCATCTTCATATTTCTCCCCCTTTTTGTGAACAGCAAAAAAATAGCAACCATATAAAAGCAAACCGGTACATATATAAGTTCAACACTTAGTAGCAAACCAACATAGCAAACCCAAATCATAACTGAAGCAAACCGATAAGTCAAGCAAAAAACAAGCCAACACAAATGAAATTGTCTTAGAAATTTTGAAAAGAAATTAAAAAGACTATGTTGAGGTGGAGGGTTGGTTTGGGTCTTGAGTTGGGGGGGTTTGAAGGAGGGAGATCATCTGGAGGCACAAAAACAAGGGCATAGTGATTTATGTGAGCGATTGTGTTCTCAAGGTTCTTCAGCCTTTTGTTGCCGTCCTCTGGGAGCCTCTTGATCTGACAATTTAGTTCTTGACCTCATCTTTGAGTTCCATCAGAGCTTGAAGGATGTTCTCATTGGAATCGGCTGTAACCTCTGGTTAAAGAATGATCTCAATGGATGGATCATGCTCATTTTCCTTTCCTTTGTGCTTTGTCTCCTCAGCTCTTACAGTCCGTACTTGCTCCCTCTCAATTGGAGCGTCCTTATATGCTTTTGCTTCTCTCTCTACATCTGCTTCTTTGTCAGCTACCACAACATTTTTATCTGATATTGAGGTAGTAATCCCTTGTTCTATGGTTAATCCTGTATTCTCATCAGGATTCCGGGGTACATTTGCCAGCACTTGTTCACCCCGCAATTGATTCGGAGATTATTCGATTTCTAGATGATTTGATAAAGAGGCATTGTCCATTTCAGTAGGCGTTTCTTTACTGACACTAGCCACAACTTCTTGCAAGACATTTCTAATCGATGCTAAGGTATCGGTCACTTCATGCTCTTTCCCCCCCACAATTGCTGGAGGGTCAGTCACTTGCTATTGTTGGGGATTTTCCACATCATTTGGCTTGTCCAATTTAGTTTCATCTATAGTCTTATCTTCTTCCAAATCTTCATCCAGATCAAAATCCTCATGTATGAGGCTATCTCCAATTCTGTCGATCAGCTTATCCAAATCATCCTCCCGATCTTCTATCAGATCGAAGTCCTCAGATGATTCTTAAGTCAATTTTTGCAAGAGTGATTGAGATCCACTCCTATCAATATGAGTTTTTCTTTTTTTCACAGGTGGTGAAACTAAGTCTGCAACTGGACTTTCAACATCTGTTCAGATTGGCTTTCCATGTCTATCTTGCCATCTTCCCTGAACAAACCTAAAACCCTTCTTTTTCATCATCTTTTCATCTATCGAAAAAAAGGGAGTTGCTTTTTCTTGAAAGTGTCTGGGATCTCGATATCATAATGCATGAAAATTTTGGTAATCAAGGATCCATAGGGCAACTATCCGTTGGATTTCAAAACAGTTCAGTATATGTGAAGAATAACCATGTGTGTGAGTGAAAAATGATGATTATTTAAAAGAGCCTAGATGATCTTGGCTTTGTACCGAGATACATCTATTCTGGAGGAACCTTTAGGTCAAAGACATTTAATGATGATTTTGTGCAAGACAATTTGCTTCAGAGGAAAATTGTGATGTGAAACATGAGACAGAGTATCTCTTGAAAAATCAAAGATACCTAAGATTGATTGATAAGCCACATCAAGATCAATATCAATCGGAACAAAGTCTGAGTGATTGACACCGAGAATTCTTGCTAAATTAGTAGCATGGATAAAAACAGATTTATCAAAAATAATGAACTCAATGCTGTCAGGAGAGTAAAATGAAAAACTCGAGTAAAATAGGTTGTTAAAGAGGGATAGTTTGGAAAATTTTCAGCACAAATTAGTCATCCGAAGGTTGTAAAAAATTTGCTTATCTTAATCCTAGATGACTCAAAAAAATTCAAAGTCAACAACCTTATGATTTATCACTCTTATTTTCATCAACCTTTGCAAATACTTCCCGTGGCCAATCGATCTGATCAGCTTTCCAACCCTACTCCCAAAAGCAATATATCCAGCGAGTTTTCTTTTGAAGTTCACAAACAAGTTCTCATCATTATCGCCTTTCCTACCATCATCCAGATCCACTACTCTAGCCTTAGAAGATTTTCCGTTCTTTCTAGACATAGGGGTTTTACCATTTTTTCTTTCCCCTTCCTAGCAACAGAGCTTATCCCACTAGAGGTTCCGATTACCACATACAATATAGTACGAATGGGATTTGCAAACATTAAGTCTAGAGCCTCCTCACTATCGAACCCATTCATAGCTAAAAGGGTACATATTACCTGTTCGTTGTTTCTCAGGCTTCATAGTGATGCAATGGCCTCTTTCAACTTGGGCCACTTAGCTGAAGAATCACTCTCAGAGGCTGCAGGAGCATTACTTGTAGTACCATTGACATTGTCATAAGAATATGACAATTCAAAGTGCTCGATGCTCCCCTTCGCTCGCGATGTCATTTCGGCTATACGTCTAGATCTTCATGAAGCAGAGGGTCTAGATTTCGTTCCTTAGGTAGATTTGGGGCCATGGATGATCTGGGGAGAAAAAAGTTTCAATCTTTGAGAGGATGAAGGAGAAGGTTTTGAAGAATCAGGGTTTTGGAGAGAAAGAAAAAAAGGTGGATTAAGAGAATGAGTTCTTCTTGGAAAAGATGTAAAATTATAAATAGCAAAATTTTTGGAAACTGAATAAGGGAAACTAACATGATTCTTCAATAAGCGGTTTTCAAAAAAAAAAAAAAAAAAAAAACTTGAATAAAAATCCGATTTTCAAGAATTAACTGTAAATAAATTTCTAAATAAATAAATATGGAGAGAATAACTTGTACCTTATTTCTTGCCACACATAGAACTTACCTGCCAAAAAATCTAATCCTATGAAATCCAAACGACAATCTCTGGAAATATTATCCGAAGATTTCTGTCTTAAACACTTCAATCAAACGGGTTAATAATCCCTAGTTCATTGCAAATGAAATCAAAAGCTTTCTTTCTAAAGATTTAGTAAATTTATTTGCTAACTAATTTTTCGAATCAATGAATTGAATATTAACGTCACTGTTTTGAGTGTGATCTCAGTTGAAATGATGCTTAACCTCGATATGCTTGGCTCTGGAGTGCAAAATGGGGTTCTTCGTAAGATTAATGGCATTGGTGTCATCACACTTGATTGTCATATTTGAGTCTTCAACACCAAAATCTTTCAACTATTGCTTCATCCAGAGGATCTAAGCATCACATGCTTCCAAGTGCCACGTATTTGGCTTCAGCTATTGGTAGAGCCATTATAATCTACTTCTTAGGCCCCGTTTGGTTCAGCATTCCCAAGGGGCTTTCAGGGCTGAAAGCCCATTGGGAAAAAAATTAGGTGTTTGGTTCAAGCATTTAGAGGTGTCTTTGGCCAAATCTTTGGCATTTAAAATCTTTGAAAGCCCAAAGCGGTGGGGACTCTTTGCTTTGGGCTTTCAAAGATTTCTGAAATGCAAGTCCACCTCTACTTGTTCATCCGTTGACTTCTTCTTGTTGTTTTTTTTTTTTTAAACCGATAATCTTCCCCACACCCAACCGCCATTGATCGGTGATGGAGTTTCATCGGATTTTATTTTTATTTTTAAAAATGAAAAATAAAAACCCTTTGCAAATGTTGGGTTCACATTTTTTTTTTGTCATTTTTATATTTTGACAATCAATAGCCCAACTTTTTTTCAATACACTAGAATAATAATTAATTAACAAATATGATTAATACTACAATAATTAAAAAAAAAATTATTCAAAGTTGAAAACAAACCTAAAAGAACATTAGGCCAAAAGTTAAGCTTTGCATCTAATTTATAATCAAATTCTTTTAATATAATTTTTAAATAAATTTACTAATATATATCTTTTACATTACTCTCAACATGAAAATGTAAAAAGTTATATAGTCATTTTTTATTTTTGTACTTTTAAAAATACTAAAGCTAAAAAACTTAATTTTTTGAGCTTTGCATCTAATATATAATTAAATTCTTTTAATATAATTTTAAATAAATTTATTAATATAAATCTTTTACATTACTTGCAACATGAAAATGTAAAAAGTTATATAGTCATTGTTTATTTTTTGCAATTTTAAAAATACTAAAACTAAAATACTTAATTTTTTGAGCTTTGCATCTAATCTATAATCAAATTCTTTTAATATAATTTTTAAATATATTTACTAATATATATCTTTTACATTACTCTCAACATGAAAATGTAAAAATTTATATAGTCATTGTTTATTTTTTGTAATTTTAAAAATACTAAAACTAAAAAACTTAATTTTTGAACTTTGCATCTAATTTATAATCAAATTCTTTTAATATAATTTTTAAATATATTTACTAATATATATATTTTACTTTACTCTCAACATGAAAATATAAAAGGTTATATAGTCATTGGTTCTTTTTTGCAATTTTAAAAATACTAAAACTAAAATACTTAATTTGGTCACACTAAAGGGCTTTTCAAATATATGTTTACCAAACAGTCTTGCATTTCCCTAAAGTACTTTTCAGTTATAGTTTACCAAATAGTCTAGCATTTCGGAAAACACCTTTACCTCAAAGGTATTTGCATTCTCCCAAGGGCATTTCCCCAAAGCTGAACCAAACGGGCCCTTAGAGTACCAAGATATCAACATATTGCCTAACATCTGACAAGTTCCAGATGTACTTTTCTTATCTATTTTGCATCATGCATAATCTGCATCAGAATATCTAGACAAAACAAACTCTGACCTCTTTGGATACCAAAGTGCAAGAGAGGGGTAAGTGTTCACATATTTAATAATTCTCTTAAAGGCAGATAAGTGTGACTCCCTAGGATCTAATTGAAATTTGGCACGCAAGCAAACACTAAACAGAATGTCTGGCCTAGAAGCTATAAGTTATAAGAAAGATCCTATCATACTTCTATACAACTTCTAATCAACCTTGTTACCCTTCTCATCTTTGTCAAGCTTTGATGAGTGAGACATTGATGTTGTTGTCTTCTTGGAGTTTTTCCATCTTAAATTTCTTCACGAATTCTTTGGCATATTTTTCTTGAAAGATAAATGTGCCATTTTTCTCGTCTTATTTAAAGTCCAAGGAAGAAAGTCAGTTCTCCCACTATACTCATCTCGAACTCATCTTGCATTAGACTTGAGAATTTCTTACAAAGATTCTCATTAGATGATCCAAAAATAATATCAACATATACATGTGCTAATAAGATATCCTTACCTTCTCTTTTTATGAAGAGTGTAGTGTTCAATTACCTTTGACAAAACCATTTTGGATAAGGAAGTTGTTGACCCTTTCGTAACAAGCTTTGGAAGCTTGATTCAGACCATACAATGCTTCGTCAGTTTGAAGACATGATCAGACTTTCTAGGTTCTTTGAATCTAGGAGGTTGTTCTACGAACACCTTCTCTTTGATGAAGCCGTTAAAGAAGGCACTTTTCACGTCCATTTGGAAAAGTTTGAAATCATGGAAACAAGCATAAGTAAGTAAAAGTCTAATGGCCTCTAATCTAGCCACTAGAGCATATGTCTCATCATGATCTATTCCTCCCTCTTGATAGTAGCCTTTAGCCACAAGCCTTGCTTTATTTCTTGTGACTTTGCCTTTGCCATCCAGCTTATTTCTAAACACACATTTTGTTCCAATTATCAGATGATCCTTTGGCCTTGGTACTAACTCCCAAACTTCATTTAATTTAAACTAATGAAGTTTTTTTCGCATAGTTCTTATCCAGCTTTCGTCTGAGAGAGCTTCCTCAATCCCTTTTGACTCAACTTTTGAAATGAGTCCTCAAATACTGATAGCATCTTTCAGGGTTGATCTAGTTTTGATCTTATTATTGATGCTTCCAATGATGAGATCCTTTGGGTGGTTGGATTTGTGCTTCCAGCTTTTATTATATTCATCATCAGATCTTGGAATTTCTTTTTCATCAGATTGCTTCTTAGATTGATTAGATGTTTGAATCGAAACTTCTGATTCTGGTATCTTCTGAAATTGTTGCAATTGCTGAACAGACTCTTGTTGTTGAGGAGTTTCAGACTCTTCTACAGAACCTTGATTATTCTCATCAAACTTCACATTGATTGATTCTTCCACACGAAAGTTCTTATTGTAAACTCTAAAGGCCTTGCTGGTGGACGAATATCCTAAGAAGATTCCTTTGTCTGACTTTTCATCGAACTTTCTAGGCCAATCATTAACGTTCTTAAGAATAAAACACTTGCAGCCAAATACTTTAAAATATGATATGCTTGGCTTTCTTCCTTTAAAAAGTTCATATGGGGTTTTATCTAAATAAGGTCTAAGAAAAACACGATTTATAATGTAGCAAGTAGTAGAAATAGCTTCTACTTGAAAATATGATGCAACTTGGCTCTCGATTAAAAGAATTCTTGCCATTTCTTGCAAAGAACGGTTTTTCCTATCTACAACACTATTTTGTTCAGGAGTGTAGGGAGTCGAAAATTGATGTTCAAAACCATTTTCGTCACAAAAATTAGAAAAAAAATTGATTTTCAAATTCACCCCATGATCGGTTTTGATGCAAGAAATGGTGTAACCCTTTTCATTTTGAACTCTTTTTGCAAATTTTGAAAAATGTGAAAAAGCTTCATGCTTATGTGTGAGAAAGAAAATCCAAGTGTACCCGGTGTAGTAATCAACAATGACTAGACAATACCTTTTTCCTTCAAGGCTTCAAGTTCTTGTTGGTCCGAAGATGTCCATATGAAGGAGCTGTAATGCGCGTTTAGTAGTAACATAATTAATAGGTTTGAAAGTACTTCTTGCCTATTTTCCAAGAGCACAAACTGAGCAAGTCTTAGATCTTTCAAATCTAATGTCTAGTAACCCTTGTACGAGTTTCTTTACTAAAAACTTCTGGATTTATTTGGTGCTGATATGCCCAAGTTTTTTGTGCCAAAGATTTGACTTGTCCTTGATGGATACTAGGCATTGTATATCATCAGACCTTATAAAGGATTACTTGTTATCCTGACTTGTTCCAAAGCACTTGTCTTCTAGGAAACAAATTCTGAAGCCGAAGTCACAAAGTTGACTGATGCTGAGAAGGTTGTAATTCAATCATTTGACTAATGAAATGTCTTTAATTGTAAGACTTCCTATTTTGATTGTGCCCATGCCAATTATCTTTCTTTTATTGTTTCCATCGAAGGATACACTTCCACCATTGTATCTTGAGATTTCAATGAACTTGGATGGATCTCCTATCACGTGTCTTGAGCCTCCGCTATCTAGGTAGCATTTATTTGCCTTTTTCTTTGGTACTTGCAATCAACAAAACAAATTCAAGCTTTCTTTGGTACCCATATTTGTTTGGGTCCTTTTCGATTTGAAGGTTCGGTCATATTTAGAAAGTTTCTCCGAATTGGTCTTTAACCTTTTGTGCAATCATTTTCAAAATGATTTGGATTCTTGCAAGTTGAGCACTTAAGGAAATTTTGACCAATAGGCTTTACAAATTATTTTTGAAATTGATGTTTGTAAAGAATTTTCAAAGGTCTTTGTTTGATTCTTTCTTCAATTCTTGGAAAATCATTTTGAAGATCATTTGAGATTTTGCAACCAAGACCAAACTCCTTATAATAAGGTATTTAAATTGAAAGAATATGTTCTAAGCTTTTTGAACCAATGGAAAATATTTTCGTAACATCGTAAACTTCCCTTTTCAAATGCTTGTTTTCTTTCAAAACAAGGTCTTGACTCTCTTGAGATTCGGAAAGATTTTTCTCAAGAGTTTCAATCCTTTCTTTTTGAAAAAGATCTTGTTGCTTCAATTTCATATTTTCCTTTTTCAATTCAGAAATCTTTCTAAGTGCAGCTTTGTGATTAGAACATAACTCATCTATGTAATTTGAGATTTCTCTAGGTATATTGAAATTACTTTCCTCAATTTTATCTTATGATTATGAATTTGCCATGAGACAGATGTTGGCATATTCTTCATCATTTTCTTCGCATTTCGTATTATTTCAAGTCTCAGCCTTCGGTGCTTTCTTGCTTTTTTCCAAACTCGTCTTTCTTTTCCTTCAATAGAGGGCAATTTGGCATGATGTATCCTCTCTTCTTGCATTCAAAACAAATCACATCTTTGTTATTTTCTCTTTCACTGAAATTCTTCTTTTGATCAGATGATCTAAAATATCTTTTCCTTTTAAATTTTCTTCCTTTTCTAGCCATTTCTTCACCATGAGGGTCATTTCCTCATCATCTTCATCCTCATCCTCAAATTATGTATCATTAGAATCATAGTTAGATTTTAACGCAATCATTTTCTTACCTCTAGATTCTCCTTCTTCATTCAGATGTTCCACTTCATATGATTGAAGTGTTCCTACAAGTTTGTCTATAAAAACCAATGAGATCCTCTCTCGAATGGATGTTTTGATATTTTTCCATTCCTTGGATAACCTGTGAAGGATTTTTTTTTTTTTTACTTTCATGGAAACAAATATTGGTTGTCCTTGGTACGTCTGACGATGTCGCTGAATCTACTGAACATATCAATCATTGATTCATCTATTTTTATTTTGAAGGATTCATATTACCTTATCAAAATATTTATTTTGGTTTCCTTCACTCAATCAGTTCCTTTGTATGTCACATGCAACCTCTCTCAAATTTCTTTAGCATAGTCACATGAGGATATGCGGTTATATTCAGTAGAAGATAAAGCACAATATAAAAAGTAAACTGCTTTAGCATCTAAAGCTTCTCTCTTGGATAATTCTGTCTTAGACATGGCGTCAACTTCAGGTTTTTTGCTATCCGTGTCCTTTTTGGAGGAAAAGGCTCTAGGCCTAACACCTCTTAGAACTACATCCCACTCCAAGGGATTCTTGGATTTGATGAATGCTTTCATCTTATTCTTCCGGATGTTGTAGTCATTTCCATAAGAGTATGGAGCCCCTGTGTCACTTTATCCTTCCATAAGTCTTGGTGCAATAATACCAACCATCAAAAGATCGTTAACTTAGAAGTAATAAAACATTTCAATAAAGAGTAACCAAGCTCTGATACTAATTGTTAGGGTTAGATGGATCACCTAAAGGGGGTGAAGAGGTGATAATGTGGAATAGTTAGAGGTTACAAAATCTGAGTAATGAATATTCAAGCTCGTGTGAACAATTTCTCACACACTCTCAACCTCTAAAAGATTACACAGAATAGCTCATAGAAATGGATGTATATGATTGAAGATCACTCAAAACTTGAAAATTATAAACTTCAGATTTTAGCTTCTTGTTTTCTTTCAACATCTCGACCTTCTTTTATAATCCTTATTATCCAAGCTAACCGTTAGATATAACCTTAGAGGACTGCTCATCCAATCTACCGATTGGACTTAAACGTTGTCGGAAGTCTCTCACTAATTCTGCCGCCCATATAGCATATAGAGTTTCCATAAGGAGAGAACTTCATTTGGAAAGAATATTTCGTCTCTTCTAGATTGATTTCTCCAAGTCCTACTATATTCACCTTGAGAGATTTGGATTGATGCACTTTCCTTCTTGGATAGATCTTTTAATTCTAGCCAGGAATCCACCAAATTTCCGGCCGTGGCACAAAGATTATTTTCCTGATCAATATCCCCGAGTATCAAATATCAAGGATATGAACTTCATGACTTAGAATTTGATTTTTTGAGTCTGATGAGTAACATTTAATAGTGCTCATTAGAGTTCCCACCTAGAAAATCTTACTATTAAAATCAAAGAGCGAGTAAAGAAAGTTTTGTTAATCATCAAAACTAATAAGGGAGTTTTACTCGACACAATTAATTTGGAATGGTCTCAGTGAAACTAATCAAAATTGAAAATATGACCTTTAGGAGATACCATCCATTTTACCCACACCAACCTGATATTGCATAAATATTAATAAAATTGATTTTGTTGGAAGAATATTCGGCAGAAGAAATGACTAACCTCTTTGATACGCAATAAACGAATTATCTAGGAATGTACATTGAATTATGAGCAAACGATGGACAATATGACTTCACAATGGTGCGAATACAATCACAAGAAAAGTATTCACATTTTATAGTGTTAATGTCGATTGTCTTCTCAAAATAGAAATGGAAGCCTCTATATTCTCTGTTCGTTGATGATAGAAAGAAGAGAGAAGCGAGAACTATACTTTATGAACGTTCTTTCTTCGATCGTAGTTGCGGTTATCTATAGAAGTTAGTTATATAACTTTTCTCATATGCTTTCAAAATGTATCTCTCCATCATATCACATCAAGACGAACAAGTGCCTCTTAATCGCACTCCATCATGGACATACCAAGGAAATATAAAATCTCTCACTCGGACATGATGGGCTTAATAGTGCTTTATCAAGAATATAAGACATTCAACATTTATTTACTTTAGAAACAATTTATACTAACAAGAAAGTCGTGCGACAAGTGAGTATACCTGTACTTGGGAGATCAAATTATGCACCTGTTAGGGATAATATAATGGCTACAATTCCCACAATACCCCAGACATATTTTGCTACATTAGTCCAAGTATATTTATCCCTTAAAGGCTATACTTGACTATTTTTATACACAATGTATTTACAATTATATCCAAGACCACAAAATACCATATAATTAGTCGACCGATAAATACATGTGATAAATGTAAAACAACAATAATCTTCTTTTATACTCATATTTATCTTCATTTCAGAACAACTTCTTTCCTATACATATGTATTCATGTCTCCCTCCATGTCACACTCATGTCTTTCTCCATAAAGCCATATTTATTGATCTTTCACTTCAAGAACATAGTCAGAAGTAACATAGGGCATAAAATGAGGTAAATTATAAATTATCTCAAAGGCTCACACGATGAGTAAATAGGGATGATTTCATTTACCTTTCCTTGTTAGTCGTGCAATGCACAGATAGTATGAATTACATGCTATAGTGGATTTCTTTTTCTATAATAGTATATGTCATTTATTAAACATATTTATTATGCGGATCTTGTCTTAAATATAGTCGTGTGCTTTTCACATACTTATGTTTAGTTCGAGTGCTATATCAACTCGTTTTCTACAATGCCCAATTAAATGCTCCCATTCGGCATCCTTCAAGTATACACGATTGTAGGACTATCATGTTCGGTTTTATCATATACAAATCACAGACCTCATATTGACTCTAATGAAGGCAACGTAAGATATTTTATGTACCAAACTTGCTCTTCCAACATTTATAGTACATAACATCTCATCTCAACGTGCTAACTATAGTACTTGAGGTGATTGCTTGTGTAAGTGAGCCAACCATTACCTATTGACATATCTTGCAATTTGTTTGTGCTAGTCTCATAATGAATTTGTACTTATTGATGAAACATCAAGTCACTAAAGACAAACAAGTATTATACATATGTTCACAAATATAAAAAACAATGATCCTCAATAATATTACATATCATTTTCTACATAACCTTAGAGACATCATGTGGGTTAAAAACACATCTCTAGGAATGATCTTCGTAAATGGATCAACAACTATTCTATTAGTTGAAATGTATTGTGGGATTACTTCTTTCTACTCTATTATATATCTGATGAAATTGTTCTATATGTAACGTGCTTTGTTCTATCATGATACTTGAGATCTTTCACATAAGCAATGGCTACTTGACTATCACAATAAATTGTCATTGGTCTTGAAACCTTAGTGACAATAACTAAATTTTCCAAGAAACATTTTAGCCATATTGCTTCTTGCATTGCGGTAGAACATGCAATAAATTTTGCTTCCGTTGTAGACAAGGCTATGCATATATGTTTCTTGTTATTGCAAGAAATTGCACATTCATTGAGAAAGAACACAAACCCAGAAATTGATTTATGCTCACCTAGGTCTCTTCCCCAATCAGCATATGAGCAGTCTAATAAGCATAAATAATTTCCTTAGGAATAAAGTCGATAATCCATGGTACCTTTCAATCATCTCAGGATCTTCTCCACTACTTTTCAGTATGCTTGATCAGGATTTGATTGGTATCGACTTACCAATCTCACGACATGACATATGTCGAGTCGATTACATATCATAGCATACATCAAACTTCTGATCGCACTAACGTAAAGAACAATTTCCATTTCTTTTTTTTTCTTCTAGAGTCTTAGGACACATCTTAGAACTGAGGCCTTCACCTTGCATGACAAGTATGTCAATAGGATTACAATGTTACATATTGAAACATTCAAGAATCTTCATTATATAAGAGTCTTGTGACATAGTAAAGAGTTTACTTAATCGATCTCTTTCAATTTTAACTCTCAATATATAAATAGCTTCTCCCATGTCATTCATTTCAAAATTAGAGGACAATCATTCTCTTATGGTGATAATCAAACCATTGTCATTCTTAGCCAACAATATATCATCTACATAAAGTGATAAAATTACAAATTTATCCTTAAATCGTTTGATATAGATACAGTGATCTTTTTTAATCATTGTAAACCCAAAAAAACGTTATGACTCAATGGAAATGAAAATACTATTATTTAGATGATTGTTTAAGGCCATAAACTGAGCGATGAAACTTGCAAACTTTATGCTCCTGACCTTAAGTTATGAAACCTATTGCTTGCTTTATATAGATTTCTTTATCTAATATTCTATTGATAAATGCCGTCTTTACATCTATTTGATGTAATTCTAGATCCAAATGTGTGACAATTGTTAGGATAAAGTGTATAGAGACAAACCTTACAACTGATGAAAATATTTCTTCATAATATATACCCTCTTGTTGAATATAGCCTTTCGCCACAAGACGAGTCTTATACTTTTCAATGTATCATCCGTCCTTCAAATAATCTTGGAAACCCATTTTCTTTTCCAATAGCCTTGCGGTTAGGTTCCAGATTAATCAAGTCCCATATGTGATTTACTTTCATTGACTCTATTCCATCTTCCAAAGTTTTCTTCATTATTCATTGTCAAAAGATGAGAGAGCCTCTTGGATAATTTTAGGTTTGGCATCGTCTTGTGGTGCAATCATAAATACTTACCCTTCAATCTCAAAATGACGACCAAGAATACTTTTATGATTACTTTTACGTAACTAAACTTCTTCTGAATTCAGTTCATTAGGCCATGCGACACTCCCATTAAGTTTTGTATATTGAGGTAAATTTTCATTTCCTTCAATAACATTAGTAAGTGTGTTATTAGGATCTTCCATCTTATATAATTGAAAATCTTTGTCAATCTCACATCTACTAGAAAAATCGTTCTCCAAGAATATGACATCTCGTGACTCCATTTATGTCACACTTCCATCAGCTTGTCCACTTGTGAACACGTACCATTTGGAGTGTTCAAAATATCTTATAAAGATACATTTATTCCCTCTATGGTCTAATTTGTCATATTTATGGAAAGAATCATGAATATAAGTTATATGCCCCTAAGATTGTAGGTTACTTAAGTCTAGTTTTTTACCAGTTCACAATTCATAAGGGATGGAAGTGACTAACTTAGAGGGCACATGGTTAAGTATCTAGGTAGCAATCAATAACACATCTCCCCAGTATGAGACATGTAGATTTGCTTGTGCCATCATAGACCTAACAATTTTTCAATAAGGTTTTATTCATTCTCTCAACAATCCCATTTTGTTATAAAGTACCAGGAATAGTTAATTGCCTTACAATTCTCTTTTCATCACAAAGTGCATCAAATTGCTAAGATGGATACTTATATCCGCAATCGATTTTCAATATATTTATTATTTTATTCAACTGATTTTCTACCAAATCTATATACTGTCTAAAGCAATCTAATGCTTTTGATTTATGAGATAATAGAAAAACATAACCAAAACGCAAGAAGTCATCCATAAAAGTGATGAAATATGAGACTTCATACCTCGCCTTCATATTAAGTGGACCACAAATGTCGAAATATATAAGTTGTAATGGAAGATCAGCTCTAGTTCCTTTACCAAATGGCTTTTTAGTTACTTTTTCCGCTAAACAATGTTCATATACAGATAGATCAACATTAGTAAGTGATCCTAAAAAGTATTATCTAGCTAACATTTACATTCTTTGTAACTTAATATGACCTAGTCTAACATGCTGAATACTTGCATCAATCTCCACAATACTTGAAGATGCAATTAAAGAAAAACAATCATCAATATTAACAATGTACACATCATAGTCAATGTCTAACGTCATAAAATCATTTAATACAATTGCAAAACCATAATAAATTGTTCCAAATAAAATGTTAACACAATCATCATAGAAATTCAATACACAACCTAATCTTAGAAGAATAATTAAGGAGATAAAGTTTTATCGAATATCTGGAGCATAGAGGACATTATGTGGGAATAGGTTTCAACCACCATGTAAGATTAATTTACATGTGCCGATATCTTTCACCTTAACTCTTGAGTTATTTCCAACATATATGTATTTTCTTCCAGGTTGTATCTAACGATACTCCACAAATGCTCCTCGGTCTTGAGTTACGTGGTTTGTTGCTCTTGAGTCTAAAGTCCACATAGGATGAGATTCAGCAAGTATTACAGTGTTAGAAATAAAAACATTACTTAAAGTAATTGAGTAATGGGGTATCTCTTTCAACTTAATGCTTTCACAAGTGAAGTGGCCCAGCTTGCCGCAATTATAGCACTTCATTTTGGCATTGTCTTTCTCCCTACCACGCTTCTTGCGTCAAAGGGTCTTAACTCTCTTGGGTGCCTGACTAGTCTCTTTTCCTTTGTTATTGAATTTATTGTTCCTCTTTTGTTTGAAGTCTGAAACTTTGCGCAAACTCAATTCAACAACATAGACATGGGTAGAGGATTTAGCAGTCTCTAGGTGCTTATCCTCTAATTCCAATGACACGTTATATCATCAAAAGTGACGATATTGTCATTGTGTGTCATGTTGATTTTTATATGCTTCCAACTATCAGGAAGATATTTTATAACAGCCCAAACTTAATGTTCATTAGTAAAGGTGTGACCTGCTAACTTCAGCTAATGTATTATGTTTGACATCTTTCGAAGATACTGCCTCATCATTAGATTTAGACACTTTTGGTATATATCAAACTTGATAGTGAGCCTTCTTAACTTAGTAGTAGACGTACCCCCTGAAAGTGCTATTATGAACACCTAGAGGGGGGGGGGGGTGAATAGGTGTTTAAAATAAACCTTGACAAATAAATGCGGAATAAAATAAATGAGTTCAGGGAAGAGAATAAGAACACATAATTTATAGTGGTTCGGCTTAAATCAAGCCTACATTTTACTCTCCCACGCTAACAGCATTCTACTGGATTCCACTATGCAATCAACAAGAGATTACAACTTTGAGTGCAAACACTAAATAGTAGATTACACTATCTCACTAAGTCACTCTTTTGGTATTTCTCTCAAGATCACAAACGTTTAAGCTCACGAGAGACAAGTGTATGATCGAAGTTGCTCAGACTTTGGAATTATAAATTCTACGCTCCATCTCTTACTTGCTCATTGGTTCTTGATCTCCTTAAATACTCCTCAACTTCCAAACTAGCCGTTGGATAGCATCTAGAGGATTGTCTTCCAATCTACCCATTGGACATATCTGTATCTAGAAGATTTGGTAGCCGTTGAGTGATAGAAGTAGAATCCCAAATTGATTCTGATCGCGCATACAAATAGTATCTTGGTTTCCATAAGTAGAGCTTCTTCGTTTAGAAAGTTCTTATCTTCAATATCCAATTGTCAATCAATTAGATTAAATCAATCAAATTAATCTTGATGTAGAATTCAAACCAGATCACTAGCCTTTATATGACCTGTGTTACGATCTGTCTCGTTCTGGATGTAAAGTCTGATAGTAATAGACTTTACAATCTGAGTCTGAGTGCGATAGACTTTAAGGTTTGGACACAGTCTGAATAAGTTCAGCTTTAGCATAAAGTTCGTCTTCTAGTTCTTTCAAGTATAGACTTTGATAATATCCTTTACATGTTCTATCATCTGCATAGTCTGTTACTCAACCATTAAACACGTTAGTAGCCTTTTATTTATTTTGTCATCTTCAAAACATCATAAGGGATTTCCCTAATACCCTCGAACTTATCTTTCAAGGCAGCCTAGATTGCTTGAGTTTTGTCATAACTTTCAAATTCACACATGAGATCATCTTGCATATAATTCGCCATTAATGCTATTTTTGTTTTTCTAAGCTTAATAAGTTTTTTGATCTTTTATGTGCTAAGATGAAGTTCCATACTCAGGTTCATCCATAGTGTGGTTGAAGGTTTCCTCAAGGGTCTAACTCATTTGATGTGAAATATCATAATTGTCACTGTTCAGCTTCTCACTCTTATTGATGTCAGCCACAATAGTCTTGGATACTGAAACCATAATCAATTGCTACTACACATTGACATAATAAACACAAAATCAATACTAGCACAATTTCTACAATAACACACATATTTAATTGACAACAAAGACAAACTAAATTAATAATTATTCAACAAAAGGCATAGAAATGAAAGTTCACTATGTTCCCAATCAACTTTTGCGTACCATTGTTCTATTATCATTAACTAGTTTAATTTGTGTAAATTTTAAGTTCTAGGTGAGAACTCTTTCGAATTCTACCAACCTACGAACTACCACTAGAAAAAAATAATTACATGACCTCATGTAATTGTCACATTTTCTATTAAATATAAAAAGACATAGCATGATATGAACTAATGTACAAATCAATCATGTAGCAATTATAATCGAAAGCGGAATCCAAAACCATAGGGAAATACAGGTTAGAAGGACTAATCAATGCACTTATAGCTAAAAAATACGCGTATTTAGGGTTATGTATGCATTTTTATACCATTAAAAGCCTCAAACATGTAAAATAACTATACTACAATGTAGAGCACATCCATATGAATCAAACGCCACCAACCACGTGTCGGTCGTACCTCACATGTGCCCACACGTGCCAGCAAGCCAATGACATCATCATGGTTGGACCTGGCCAATCAACCTAGTCTGATCGTTGACCAGTCAACTGGGTTGGGTCTTCGGGTAGGATCTTTAGGTTGCGTCACATGTCAAGTCGGTGGTCGGGTCGGGTCGATGACGTTATTGATGACATTAGTGGGTCGGTTACTGATGGTTTGCTAACATTATTGATGATGTTAGCACGCGCTGATTCGTCGACATGCGTATGGCACTCATGCACTGGGCAACCCAAGCACGTGGGGCGCGTGGCACTCATGCGCCGTGGATTCTGGCCATTCGTGTGGGTGCGTCTAGCATAGTCCAACGGCGTGCCACTCGCTGTTTTGATCGTTTTGATGAGCACTTTTACCTCGTATATTCAAAAATTGATTTTGGCCCAAAAAATATTCCAAAAAAATGGCCAAAATAGAACTGGGGAAAAGTACCAAAATAGTCCTAAACCTTTTGCATTGGTACAAATTCAGTCATAAACTTTTCAATTGGACTAATTTAGTCCTAAACCTTTTTATATTGGTACCAATTTAGTCCATCCGGCTCATTTAAGTTGGAAATTGCTGACATTGCCTCCGGCGGTCTTATGTGGCGCCACGTGGACAAATTTTATAATTATATATATATATATATATTTTTCCCCTCTCTCTCTCTCTCTCTCTCTCTCTCTCTTCCTTTTCTCCTTATCCTTTGGCCAGCGAGGTCGTCGACCACCGGCGGGTAGGGCGAGGGGCCTCGCGCCCTCGCCGGCCACAAGCAAGGACGTTGGCCCCCGCCCAGATCCAGGCAAGGGCTGAAACGCTCGCCTGTTGGCCGGCGAGGGCCTCTATGCTCTCGTTGGCCAGAGGTGAGGGCACGACGGCCCTCGCTCATGGCAGGCGAGGGCGCGGCGGCCCCGCCTAGATCCGAGCAAGGGCACGACACTTTCGCCCGCTTGCCCAAATCCGGGCGAGGGCCAAGGCGGCCTCGCTCACGGCAAGCAAGGGCGTCGTGCCCTCGCTTGGATCTGGGCGAGGGCCGCTGTGCCCTCGCCGGCCAACGGGCGAGGGCGCCCTCGTCAGCCACAGGCAAGGGCGCGGCGGCCCTCGCCTAGATCTGGGTGAGGGCCAACATCCTCGCTTGTGGCCGACAGGCGCGGCAGCCCTCGCTAGTGGCCGGCGAGGGCGCGGGGCCCCTTGCCTCGGCCAGCCTGTGGCCGGCGATGGTCGGCTGGCCGGCGACCTCACTGGCCAAGGATAAGGAGAAAAAAAAAAGAAAAAAAAAAGAGAAAAAAAAGGAAAAAAAGAAAAAAAAATTAAAAAATCAAATTTATCCACGTGGTGCCACATAAGACTGATAGCGACCACGTCAGCAATTTCCAGCTTAAATTAGCCGGATGAACTGAATTGGTATTAATATAAAAATGTTTAGGACTAAATTGATTCAATTAAAAAGTTTAGGACTGAATTTTTACTAATACAAAAGGTTTAGGACTATTTTTGGTACTTTTCCCATAGAACTGTCGTCCGCAACCTCCAAACCCATTGTTTGCTTCAGTTCGTTTTTGACGATTCATATTGCAATCTCTGAGCAATGAACATCCAGACAATATGAATTCATCCTCTTGATCTCCATGTCAAACATTAAGTGAAAAAGTTTGACGAAGAAAAAAGGTAAAGATCATAATATAGGCTTTGATACCAATGTTGGAAGTATAGTCGACGGAAGAAATGACTAACCTCTTCAATGCGCAATAAACGAATTACTTAGGAATATACGTTGAATCATGAGCGAACCATGGACGATATGACTTCACGATGGTCCGAATACAATCAAAAGGAAAGTATTTACGTTCCACAGCATTAATGCTGATTGTCTTTCCAAAGTAGAAATGGAAGCCTCTATGTTCTTTGTTCACTGGTGATAGGGAGAAAATAGAGGAGAGAACTGTACTTTCCAAATGTTCTTTCTTAGACCACAGTTGCGGCTATCTTTAGAAGTTATTTATATAACTTCCCTCAAAAGATAACTTCCTTCACATCCCTTCAAAATGTGTCTCTCTATCATATCACATCAAGACGAATCGGCGCATCTTAATCACACTCCATCATGGATGTACCAACAAAATATTACAGATTTGAACTATATTGACATTACTATTAGCATAAAATTTGATGAAGTACCAACGGAATTTCACTTCAACATGTTTACACTAGCTTTGGTGTTATCCTTGTCTTTGATTTCTTGCAGCAACATCACCGGGTATTACACGGCAGATTTCCCTGACCTGCCGCATGTGGGGTTCAACTTCACTTCCGACGACTTAGAGACGGACAACGTCACAATGGTGGACCAAGGAACGAAGGTCAAGGTGTTGAACTACAACGCGTCCGTCGAGATAATCCTCCAAGGGACCGACGTGATGAACTCCGCCGAGACTCACCCGATGCACCTGCATGGGTTCCGGTTCTACGTGGTCGGACTGGGCGAGGGCAACTTCGACAATGGGATCCCCCGAAATGAACACCGTCCCAGCGCCTAGGGACGGGTGGGCTGTCATTAGATTCAGGGCAAACAATCCTGGCAAGTTCACTGGTTGCGCTCACGCTAACTTCACAATAGAGAAAAGACAGATCAATTTTTCCTAACTCGAATTCTTTTTGGGCAGGCGTATGGTACTTTCACTGTCATTTTGATCGGCACATGTCGTGGGGCATGGACAACGCATTCATCATCAAGAACGGAAACACGGCCGAGACGAGCATCCGGGAGCCTCCGGCGTACATGCCTCCTTGCGAGGCCGACTCATCACTCTTCACCGCCTTTCGTTCTTACTTACAACAGAAGGCTTGAGTAATTTTCTCTTCATGGTGTGGCTGTCGTGGGAAGTTTGCATTCGGAAACAGACTTATAATGCGGCCCATTGTACCTGTACATGCCTTAATATAGCCGCCCATTTATTCAACTTATGGCGCTGAATAAAAAGTGCATTTACAATGTTAAATGATGGGCTTCCAAGTCTCAATGAATTCCAGATACGGAGTCAAATTAACAAAGTAGTATATCAAACAATTTTCAATGAAAATGTGAAATTGCCATGCTGTCATGGCCTGGGCCATTGGCCCAATTCAAAGGCCCTTGCGGCGTGTAATACTCGATCATGAGTAGCACATTATCCGACTCAAGCGCGCAATGATCCGATTGTGAGGGGCATGTACAATTTGCAGGACCGTTCGTAAGAAAGCAAGAATGAAAAGTGGCCCTGAGTTTCAAGTCAGTTGTATCAATCAATGATACAAACAATGTACATCAAAGGACTATTGGGATAGGAGAATTTGAGTAGTAAAACCCCCAAAAAGAGCTTTACAGACATCTTTTGTCCTAGTATGAGTAGACGAAAAATGAGAAACATACGAAAAATATTCCTAAGCTATGTCGACGCTTGCTTGAACCAAGTAGCCCACACGGAACTTTTCGTATCAGCCCTTCCACGTCTTGGCGGCAAGGCTTCAAGTAGCTCACGTGGAATACTAGGTGGATTTTCAACCAAGCGGCCAACTGAGGTCGACGAGCGACTTTGCCTACTTTCACCAGCATTGGCATTGGCCCTTCATACTTTCGGATGAGTCGCCTATCTATTTATAAGGGAATACAACTGTTTCAGAAGGATCCTCAACATGGCCGGGTCGTCTACCTAGTACTCATCACTCTTCTCTTCTCTTCTGATCGGCCCATTTCGTCATCGCCTCGATGCCCTCTCAGGATAGGAACAAGAGATGTCACTGTTTTGCCTCCCATTTTTGCTGATGTTGTCGGCTTGTGGGCATTTACTCCAATGTGGTACCACCAATGTTTCGGAAGTGAAGGCTGTGAGGCTATTAGTGTTATGGCTAGAGATATATAATCTAGAGGGGGTGGATAACAAGAGTGTGTATCTTAGAGAATAAAGCTTTCTCAATATTTGATATCTCACACTTTGAATCTTCCACAGTACATGTTGATCTTCTTATATAGCCTTTAAGGTCCTTACTACCTGTTGGAAAATCTCCAAGGGTATTTTAGTAGTTAAGACAAAAGTTAGGATAGGTTAGTTCCTACTGGAGACAAGACAGGATATGATTGAATGTAAGGAGATATAGTCTGGATAAAATTATCCCATTGATGATGGATAAAGGTGAATAAGATTTCTCATATTCATAATTTAAAAGTTATCTTTCTCAAATAACGAACATCTTAAATAATAAAACTAAACAATATTAATATATACACAATATTTAAATTCTAATATTAAAAATAAAATTCAAAATAACAAAAAAAAAATTCATTTTTATTTATTCCTCTATTTATTTATACATTCAAATTTATTTCTAGTCTATAATATATATTTTGTGTGTGTGTGTATATATATAGTATCTATTTTATTACATATTTTAGGTATAGTTTATTATTTAATATAATTTTTATGAAGGAACGATGGAAGTGAATAAAAAAAGAGATGGAAAACTAATAAAAAAATAAATAAAAATGAAGTAGAAAAACTCAGATATTAAATGAACAAATTCATACTTGAAAGAATCTTTCTAATTCTCAAAGAATGAGGAGTAATTAAATTTCTAAAAAAACCTATCCTCTCCTCTTCCTCCTCCTCCATATCTTTGGTTCATGTAGAAGTTCTATGACTCCTCCGTAGTTTTTTAGTTCACGTCAAAACTCCATGAAAGTGGTGAAAGAGTTTAAGCTCCTCCTCCGTATCTTCGGTTCACGTAGAAGTTCTACGACTCCTCCGTAGTTTTTTAGTTCATGTCAAAACTCCATGAAAATGGTGAAAGAGGTTAAGCTTCTTCTCATTCATAATCTCCAGTTCATGTCAAAAGTTCATGAAAGAGTCGAAACTCCTTTTCCTTCATAAGTTTGTGGTTTATGTTGAAGTTTCATGAAAGTAGCGGGAGAGCCAAAACATAATAATTTTCGTAATCACGAAGGTGAATGATCACATTTTCTCTCTTTTACTAGATTTGGTAGTGAATTATGATAGATTTTTACAATCTTCGTTCCACAATTTTCAGGTTTATTTACACTAATATGTCCTAAATACTAGACAATAGATAGAATAGGATATGAAAATATCCGGTTGTTTTATTATTGTAATTCGTCAAATAATGAATAGCATATAGTAAAATCCCTGGTTTTTATATCCTATCTTATTAAATCCTATCATGGCTAGATAAAGGGACCTTGGCCGGCTTTTGAAAGAGGGAAACTAACGCTTTCTTTCCAAATTTTAAGATATTCGACTAATTCTGAGTGGAATTCATGGATAGAATCTGGGAAATTCGTGAACCGAGAGCATATTCTAGGCCACATATTCTCGGTGGAGAAGAGGGAAAGTGGAGCTTTTCCTTCTAGGCGGTGGAATTACCTTCCACAAACGGGGGCTCCCGTGTTTCTCTTACTGATCCGAAGCTTGCATATTAGGGAAGGGGCTGGTTATTTCTATTTTCTGAGATGTGCATTTTGGCCATTCAAAAGAGCAACCTCCAGACACATAGAAGGGGTTAAAAGGCGACGGTCAGGAAGGATTCTCCATCACCAAAATCCATCCATTGATATTCCAGAAATCAGTATACGTTCCCATCATCATCGCTTCATCATACTCACCTTCATATATCATCTCACGAAACTTTATCTCTAAGACACACCACAGTACGAGGATACACGCCCCGTGAGAATCTATGCGTAGCGATGAGGCTCTTCCCGCGGTCATTGCTGCCGCAAGAACCCCTGCTGTCGCGCCTCGCCTTGCTGCCGAGCCTAGCAGGCCCTCACCTGTTCCGCAGCCTCAGAAACAACAGCGGACGAGTTCCAGGCTCGCCCATCAAGCTGTTCAGCAACATCTAGCGATCAGCCCGGCATCTGCTGCGTCCTTGCACGACCAGACCAGTCTTGCCACCGAACCCCCGCAGTGAACTCGTAGTGGCACTGCGAACTCCTGCACTTGAATAGCAACTCCGGCGATGTTCCAACCCAGCTCCGGCGCACCAGACCAGCTCTTGCCGTGACATGCACCTAAACCACCAGCTACCACAGTGACGGCACCGATGAAACCCTTTGTCGGCTTATCCATTTTTCTACAGCATATCGACGTCTTCACAGAGCTTCAAGCTGAGGTCTAGCGAGTTCGCATGCTCAGCAACCCCCGGCGGTCGCTATCCAGTCACTGATCTTTCTCGCCACGCGAGTCAAATCTCTACTGTCAAGCCGCCTTCCCTCGTTCGAATCAAAAGATCAATTTAAGGAGTTTCCTAAACGATAGTAAATTGAATATTTAACTACCTAAATTGAAATTAATTGATTCTAATTCGATTTAATTTAATTCGTTAGGCATTACCAAATAGGTCATTTCCTTGGTTGAGTCGGTTCATATATTTTGAAAATTGGGAAATTGTTCTTTTGGACTAAGATTGGACCCTCAATTCAATTTCTCCTTATTTGGGCGGATTAATATCTAATATAATCATCAATCATGTAGGGTGTTAGAATTTATATGTTATTATTAGATTAGACACATGCATCAAATATATATATATATATATATATATATATATATATATATATATATATATATATATATATATCTGTGTGTGTACATAAAGAATAAGTGTACTGAAAGTTCTAAAATTTGTCACGAAAGTGTAATCGAGTCCTATAACTTATCAAATTAATTCAATCAAGTCATTCCATTGATTACACTTTTTGGAAGTTCTAGGATTTAATTAAGGACTCGATTGCACTTTTTGAAAGTTTTAGGATTTGATGGTACTTTCGTAACAAGTTTTAAGACGTAATTGTATTTTTTGAAAGTTTTAAGACTTAACCGCACTTTTGTGACAAGTTTTAGGATTTCTAATGTATTTATCCCATAAAAAAAAAAAAATTGCATTGCATTTAAGATAGTAGTTTGCATATCTTCCTAGTTTATAACTTAATGTTTTCGGAATTATGTACTAATTTAGAAATATTTTTGTGTTTGTGCTACTCTAATTCTTATCTCACTTAGACTTTTGCTCCGCCTCTTTATAAAGTCTGAGAGTCAAATCTCATACTTGAAACTAAACATCCCCATTTATGATTTAATATAAATTATTTAATAATTTAATTTTGGTGCACCACATAAATGAATGATACAAATTGATTGAACTGCATTTAATTCAAGATTGCATTTAGTGTTATATCACATTCATACACGTTTCTTAATTTTGAAATTGCATATCTTAGGTACATTAAGACTGATTCAGTGATTTAGGAAAGCATAACCATCATTTGGTGCATATTTGGAATTAATTTATATTATTTCCTAATTGGTTAAAGTCATTTTAGGCAGTTTCCTATCTTGGATCATAAAGAAAAAACCCAAAAAGAAATAATTGATATTTCATTTGGCAATCATGTGTAGGTTACGCGCCATTGTTTATTTTTTTAGTTAACATTTCGCAGAACACTGGATATATTGGATATAATAAAGCTTTTATGCTTAGCATAAAGGTTTTTCTGTCTCCCTAAACAATTATTTGACGTTTTCATTTATCAAATATTAAGTTGTAGGTTGTGCACTCACATGATTACCTCTTACATATTAGTGATTTAAGATTAAAATTGATCAGAACTGCTCACAATTTTTATTTTTATTTTTAATCAAAGAGAAGATGTACCAAAAGGTCATTAATTTATTCTAGCATAACCAACTCCCTGTATTTATGAATCTCTAGTTTGTGAAAGTAAAATATTCTCTTGCATTTCTAATTGACCCATAATAGATTAGTAGCGAATCATAAATAAGTTAAATTGCATGTTTAGATGGTTTAATTAAAACTTCAGAGTTGAGATTGGCATAGGCTTGGGATGCTAAATGACAGCATCACGAGGTTGCAACTCTTGCCTGGTCCACTATCATATTTCAGCCAACGCCCTTAGGTTGGGGCATTGCATGGGCGATCATCCATGGATGAATATGAACTCCACCGCTCTTTTATTGTTGAGTTGTCAACTTTGGAAGAGGCAATTTAAAAGATTGCGAGTTTACCCTCTAAATGAATAAGATCTTAATCAAATTTGGTCCTATGAACAACGGTGATATCAATGTTATTCTATTTAAGGGACCCTTTTTAACAGGAAAAGTATTAAAAAAATCTTAAACCTTTTACATTTGTGCCAATTTAGTAGTAAACCTTTTAGCGGTGCTAATTTAATCATAAACCTTTCACTTTGTACAAATTTAGTCATTTCCGGCTAATTTTAGCTGTATTTTGCTAACTAGGCGTCGGTCAGTTGCATAGCACGATTGACGCTGACGTAGACAATTTCTAATAATATTTATTTTTATTATTATTTTCTTTTCTTTTTCTTTTTCTTTTTTTCCTTTCTCCTCCTCCTTCCTACAGCCGATCGCCTAGAGGCGACGGCCGATAAGCCTCACAGCCACTGGTGAGGCTCGAGCCCTCCCCAGAGGCCCCGAGGGCTACTCGCACTAAGCGGCATGGCTTTAGTGAGGGTCAAGCCTCTCCTAGCCTTTGGTGAGGCTAGCTAGAGGCTGCCCTCTAGCAAGGTCGAACCTCACCCATGGCCGGCAAGGCTCGACCTTGTTAGCCTAGAGCGAGGCCGCCTTGGGTGAGGGCGAGCCTCGCCGCCCAACGTAAGCAGCTCTCGCGATCTCTAGCGAGGGCTCAAGCCTCGCCAGTGGCCATGAGGCTCATCGACCGTCAACTCTGTTACCGGCCATGCCACGTTAGTCGACGGACGCCTAGTCAACAAAATCCAACCAAAATTAGTCGGAATAATTGAATTGACATCAATCAAAAAGTTTATGACTAAATTTGCACCATAAAATATTTATAACTAAATTGACATAACTACAAAAGTTTTAGGATTTTTTTGACACTTTTTTCTCTTTTTAATAGCCCTAGTAGCTCACCTAACCTATCGTAAACCAATATAGCCTTCTAGCTAGATCTTTTAATAGCCCTAGAGCTCGTCTAACCTATCGTAACCAATATAGCCTGAAGCACAAGTTTGGCCAATTCACGCGAGCAATTTCCTTCTTGGGCTCGGAAAAGTCCATATAGACTTGCTTATTCATCCCTGCCCATTGATAAGGTGTACTTTCAGCTGCAATGTCTTGACTTAATAAACTCATAATTGTCTGCGCGCGAGTACCTACCTAAGATGGCAATTACCTTGGGATAAATTCACGGGTCTTAATTTCGCATTACAATCCAAGAGCACGTGTGAATACCAATACAGACATTGGACGTCCTCCGTTCTCCCGCGGTGATTACTTAAGGTCGAAGAAAAGGAAGTAGCCGAACTACAGTCGTCATCTGTCAGTCAAGCAGATCTTTCAGAAGTTCGCTCCACGAGAAAGAACAGTGGACAAAGTTACCGCGACGGTTTTCGGGCGTTTTCTATGTGGGTGGTGTCTGCTCTTCCTTTTCTAATTTTCTTTTTCCCCCTTGTTCCAACTAGAGGGAGAGAAGAAACTTCAGCAAACCATACAAACTTTAGGTGGAGGCTTTTCTTATTTTATGGTTTCCAGAAGGGGATTAAATCGAAAATATAATCTTCGCAACGTGATTCGCACGTGAGGTTTGTTTTATGGACGCATGTATTTTTTAATTTTTTATTTCCCTCCCCCATGAAAAATGAAAGTGTTTATAATTGAGAAATGAAAAATCACGACGATATGTGTTTAGGTGTAGAAGAAAATATTCTAAATGATTTTTAGGAGCTAGGATCATGACACTTACGATTTGATGATTATTTACTCACACTCCATTTGTTTCATGAGAACAAATAATTTGGAATATATATATAATTGATCACTTGTATCGGTTGAAATGATTAATTAAAGGAAATTTTTTTCATATCAATAATGATTTATGTTTAAATATTCTGTGAACAGTGGAAAATATTTTTTGTTACTTCCTCTCTGTAAGCTATACAAACGATCTTTTTTAAAATATTATCCAAATAATTCGTTTTTTGTGAAACAAATGGAGTTTATTAAGGAATTATCTTGTAGTTGAAAACAAATGTGATTATGCAAAAAAGGGAATAATCCATTATGTCAATGAATTTATTTATAAGTATAAATAATGTATCTATATAATTATTTTAAATATCGATGCCGAACTTTTTTTTTTTTTAAATATCCTCCTATCACTAATGGCGTTTCTATTTAAGTGATATTTTTTTGTCGGTCACTTTTTTATTCAAGTGACTCGCTCCTTTAACTTTACAAAAGACTACTTGATAAGTCGAAAGAATTCCCGGATGCTCTTCACCAGTTTAGGTGTTTTTTCTTTCATATGATCGAGAAATTTATCTTAATTATAATAAAATAAAAAGTATTGCACAACGTGCAATTACAATAGTATTTCGTTCACGATTACTTTTTATACTCTCGTCCTCGAGATTCCCTATTTTGTCTAATTTTAGCAATAATTTTTTTTTCCCGATTGTTGATGGTCACCCTGATGTTATTTTAGTTTAATATCTTTTTTTTTTCTGCTTGGTCCGGTTGCCTGGCACCACATCCCAATATATCCAAATTTTATTATAGGAGTACGGTGTATATACTAAATTGAACCTGGAACCCCAAAGATGGTGGGACCTATTTGAAAATCATATGGGATCCGCTATTTTTAATGGTTCAGATTTAATTTAATATGTAAATACAATGAAAATCATTCTTGTCTATGCGTGGAATTGGAGTTACTTTGTCGCGGCGGGCGTGTTTCTCCAGTCAAAGTAGCGACCACTTCTTTCTTTTGTTTACCAACTTCCACTTTTCTTAAGACATTTGATTTTTTTTTTCCTTTTTTTAAACTATTTTCAAAATAAATTGTTTTGCAAGTACTTTTACGCCATCTTGGAAAGTAATTCAATTACAAATACTTCCGACTTCGGGTCCTCTGCCGTATGCCTATGCGGATTATGCGATTGAGTTTTTCAATATGCAATTCTAGTAATTAAGTCGTTTTATATTGTACGATTTGTGCAATTGAGTCCTCTTTGTCACTGATTCATTCGATAAATTGATGTCTCACTTTATATTTGTTCTCCCTGTGTGGTGTGCGTGTTGCCCCCTTTATGTGTTTAGGGTTCTCCCGACTTGATTGATATCGAGTCATGTGGCACGCATTAGATAGTGAGTAAAGTTGGAATGGAAGATAAGGTTGGTACGTGCATACGATGTCCTTCTCCCTCAATTTTAGTAAGGAAAATATTAAAACGTATCTAAAAAAAATACTTGTTAAGGATAATTGATTGCAATTTGAAAGTATCAATATTTCCAGTTGAAGGATGCTTGCTCTTTTGAAATTCGTTCTCTCTCAATTCTCTGAGTGCATTAGCATGCATTTTTACTATTTTTAGTGATGTTATCTGGCGTTCCCGGGGCCATTTTGTGAATAGACTACGGTTGTTCAGTTTTTTTTTTTTTTTTTTTTTTTTTTTTAAATGTGTATCACCTGCAATTGGTACCGAATTTTTGAACGACGGACTTCCCCCCTTGGAAACTGTGGCGCAGAATCGGGAATATTAATGCAGATGGGTTCACCAAGAGTTCAACATTCCTCCTCCCTCACTTTCTTCGAAGCCAAAGCATGATGAAGTTGTACCTAAAGGTCTTAAGCCCCGTAACCGTGCTCTGCATGGCACTGAAGACGACCACGTGAGCTCCTTTGCGGTATCTAACACATGCTGGCATTATAACCATACGTCAAAACGCCCCTCGTGCCGGAAGAATCTGCACCAATAGCGAGACTCAGAGAGAGAGAGAGAGAGAGAGATTCGAGTTATAAAGGAGCGAAAGCGAGACGCTTCTGTCAGTAGCATCGTTCGAAACCAGTTTAAAAGAGCAGCCACCGTAACCCAGGTGGCCAAGATGGGTTCTTCTCCGTGCGAGCTCCGATGGCTTCTCGCTCTACTGGGTGGACTGCTGTTGCTCCTACCTCTGGCTCAAGGCGAGGACCATTACTACACTTTCGTCGTAAGCTTTCGAGCATCTCGCTTATTGACCCTTGTCCATTTTCGGCTCATTTTCAATGCCATCGTTGCCATTCGCTCTGGTTGTGTCTTCCGGGGTTGTTTAAGGGATGTTTGCGACCGTGTGTGCATGTGTGTGTAGCTGCGAGACACCAACTTCACGAGGCTGTGCACGACGAAGAGCATGTTTACGGTGAACGAAAGCTTCCCGGGGCCGGCGCTGTACGTCCGTAAGGGAGACACGGCCTACGTCAACGTCTTCAACGAAGGACACTACGGAGTCACCATTCACTGGTAAGTCAACAGAGGCGTTGTTCTGCTTTTCACGAGTCAAATGCGAATGTGTTTGAAAGTTGGGTGGCCGAGGGACTTTTTCTCTGCTGGTCTAGCTAGCCGTCCGGTTAATTAGACGCCAAACAAAATACGATCGCAGCTCTACGTGGAGCAATGCTAGATATGTGTTGTAGGCACGATGCACAGATTCTGTTCCGCGAGTAACGAGGATGACATCCTAATACGAGGAAGGAGTATTTGAACGTTGGTACCTGAAAAATCATCTGATCATTTTTCTCTGTTATTTTTATTGTACTGCAAAAAACTCTAAAGTATGAGTATTTCGATAAACTATGCATACTGCAACATTGATATCCCAAAAATTGTTTTGTGTTAGGAAAACTCCTAAGCTATGCCCGCTATGCCATCAACATCCTTAACTTTTTTCTGTGTCGCAAAAACTCTAAAATTTGTACTGACGTGATGAAAGCATCCTCATCTACCACCAAAACCCTAAATTTGGACTCTATCATAAATGTCAGACAAAGTTTATGGTTTTTGGTGGTAGATGGAGCAGGGTATTTTTGTCATATCAGTACAAATGTGGGCTATCAAAAGTACATAATAAAAGTTTATTTCAATAGACAAAGTTCAAGGTTTTTTGTGGTAAATGAATGGTGTTGATTGTTATAACAGTAGTGTTGTGACGGGTATTATAGCTTGTGATTGTTTGGTAGTATTTTTCTTATTATATTAAGTTGGGAGGCACGGGCATGGGGGGAAGGAGGTTTTATGAAGAGCAGCTCAAAAGTTAGGTAGGATTTTCTGACGGCCAATAGACCCCATAAAGAAAAGCTCGTGGTCAAATTTTGGGCACTAAAACAATAAAAAAAACGCGAGACAGAGACACCGTAGGTCCAACCAATTTTTTACATCCTTTTTGACGTCAACCAACTGTCCAACCTTTCGGCCTTAATATTCTCGTTCTGCTGTATAGCATCGAACCCATTATAATCTTTTTACTTAATTTCATAAGTTTAAGTGGCACGATGTCATCCCATGTGAAGACAACAACAAATGAGCCACTGTATCTTACTGAGGAGGACTTCTAATGAAAGAATGCCACGTCACTTAGTAAATAATCCGTTTTTGTTAATAATTAACATATCTAGAATTGGTCAACGCATTATATTTACAAGGCCAGGCGTGTTCCTTTACCCATTTAAATTTATTGGAGCCTTTGCTTCTGAGAACAAGGTCGAGCTTAACGTGTGATATTGAATTGCAAAGAATCGATGGTCGTATTTGCGAATTTGCTTATATAGCATTTTTTATACTTGCAGGCATGGCATTAAGCAACCGAGGAACCCATGGTTTGACGGGCCTGAATATGTTACGCAGTGTCCGATCCCTCCAGGGACCAACTTCACTTACCAGGTCTTGTTCTCCTCAGAGGAGGGAACCCTTTGGTGGCATGCACACAGCGATTGGACCCGTGCCACTGTCCACGGCGCAATTGTCATAAAGCCCGCCCTTGGCACCACTTATCCTTTCCCAGAGCCCGACGATGAAAAAGTCCTTGTCTTCGGTATGTCCTTGTATGATACGATGAATGAGGAAATCATGTGTATTTGGGAACACTTAGCATTGTGAAATTCCGCTTGCAGCATCCTGGTACGACGAGGACGTGATGGAGTTGATGGAAGAGGCCCTTTCTGAAGGTGGACTGACGACATTGTCAGATGCTTACTGCATCAATGGCCAGCCTGGTGATTTTTATAATTGTTCCAGAGGTAAAACTTATTCAAATACATACGTTGTCAATATACCATCAGGCTTAGCCATCTTGATTTGATCTTTCGAGAGTAAATTTTCCATGTGTAAATCGATTCTAGAGTAAGACTGATGTCGTCGAATCTAAGCCTTGAATTGATTCTAATTTGTCACAGAAAGCACGACTCGAATATCCGTCGATTATGGCAAGACCTATCTTCTCCGTCTAATTAATTCAGTGCAAAATACCGACATGTACGTTGGCATTGCAAACCACAGCCTAACGGTGGTAGGATGGGATGGAGCCTACGTCAAGCCCTTGGTCATGAGTTACATCATGATAACCCCGGGTCAGGCGATGGACATTTTGGTCACAGCCGACCAGCCGCTCGGCGAGTACTACATGATCATCTCACCTTACTTCGATGGTCAAGCCGACGATTTCGACATGAGCATCGCTAGTGCGATCTTCCAGTACAACGGCAACTACTCTTACACCGGATTGCCGGCGTATCCGAGTGATTTCCCCGGATGGGAGGATATAGGGCCCGCGACTGCCTTTGTCAAACAACTGAAAAGCTTGAACTCGCTGGAGCACCCCATCGATGTCCCCCGGGACGACGAGATCACGACCAGGATGTACATCACCCTCTCGATCAGCATGATGAAATGTCCAAATGACTCGTGTGCAGGACCGGACGGTAATCGCCTCGCCTCCGCGTTGAACAACATTTCTTTTGCAAACCCTGGCCTGGACGTGCTTCAAGCATACTACAGGTACAAGTTGTGAATTCTGCTATTGCTACTCTCTTCCCCTGTTATCTGCAACAGTAAATTTGCTACTCTCTTCAAAAATTTTATGCTAGCTTTGGGGTTATCCTAGGTCCAGTCTAAAAGTGAACAACGTTTGTACAATGGATCTCAGTGTATCTAGATAATATATAATTGACCGTCTTTAATTCCTTGTGTTTGATTTCTTGCAGCAATATCACCGGGTATTACACAACGGATTTCCCTGATCTGCCACCTACGTTCTTCAACTTCACGTCCGAAGACCTATTGACAGACAACGAGACAATGTCGGACCAAGGAACGAAAGTCAAGGTACTGAACTACAATGAGTCTGTCGAGATAATTTTCCAGGGGACCAACGTGATGAACTCAGGCGAGACTCACCCGATGCACCTGCACGGGTTCCGGTTCTATGTGATCGGACTGGGCCAGGGCAATTTCGACAACAAGAGCGCTCCAGAAACCTACAACATGTACGACCCACCCGAAGCGAACACTGTCCCAGTGCCGAAGGACGGATGGGCTGTCGTCAGATTCAGGGCAGACAATCCCGGTAAGTTCACTAGTTGACGCGAATGGCATGTGGTACATGATCTGATCAGACAAACTTCAAAATAGAGAAGAAAGATCAATTGTTCCTAACTCGAATTTGTTTTCGGCAGGCGTATGGTACATGCACTGTCATTTCGATCGGCACATGGCATGGGGCATGGACATGGCATTCATAGTCAAGAATGGGACCACGGCTGAGACAAGCATCCGGGAGCCTCCTGCGTACATGCCTCCTTGCGAGACGGACTCGTCACTGTTGAGCGCCCTTCATTCTTACTTACGGCAGAAGGCGTAAATAATTTTCTCTATATGATGTAGTTGTCCGGGAGTGTTTTTATTCGGAAACAGAGAGACTACATTATAGTCCAGGGTACTTGTCGATTTTTTTTTTTTTTTTTCATTTTTTGAAGAAAGAGAATGGTAGTTTTTCGAAGGAAGAAAATTATAGCCCCTACCCAGCTTATGGTGCTGAATAAAAGTGTCTTCACGATGTTAGTCGACGGGCTTCTTAGTTTCAGTGATATCCAGACAGAGCGAAATTAACTTGTTGTATATCAAACAATGTTGAGTAAAAATGCGAGACCGACTTTTTGTCACTGTCTGGGGCGCTGGCCCACTCCAAAGGACCGTGTGGTGTGTACTATACTCGGTCACGAGTATTACACCAATAATCCGATGGTAAGGCGCATGCAGAGTCTGCAGAATCGTTTGTAAGAAAGCAGTAATGAACAGGGTTTATGAGCAAAGGATCCATTCAGTTGGATCAATCAATGGTACAAATAATGTGCGTAAAGGGACTGTTGGAATAAGAAACTTCAAGTAGTTGACCCCTTCAAGAGCTTTACAAACATTATTAATTCTTACATTGAGTAGATATTGCAGGTGTCTAAGATGTCACATCATATTCTCAGTTAATATTGATCAATCCTTAGGTGAAAAATTAGGTATCTACAAGGGGCTTATGGGCTCCTCTTGTCCTAAGATTGGGCTGTTGCTGCTGAATGTTTAGCCAAAACGATCAAGCAATGGGATCCTAAAGTAAAGGATCCTATTGTAAATGCTGATGTCTTTGTTGGTAGAGTTGATACTACCAAGCGAAATCCAATTTTTCATACTTCTTGTCATTGCTGGAAATCTCAGTAATAGAAGTGTTGGCAAAATTGCTATTATGGATGACAACTTTTTTCCTCTAATGGAGGTGGAGGATGATTTGGATGATACGCCTGCTCTCATTAATTGGACTCTTGGAAACTGGGGTTCAGGAATTGAAGGCTCCGTCTATTGCTGATAGATTCTTCATATTCCGGTCATCATCTTGGCTGGATTTTGGTTGTTGTATGAGGACTACAATCTTGTCACAATTGTATCAGCATGCTCTCGAGTTATTCGTTGCTCCATTACCAATTGACATTTGTTTCTATAATAGAGTTTTATATGCATCTAATGCTGTTCTTGAAAGGAAGTCTTTATGGGAATCTTTCTCTAGTCTTGCTGCTGCTGTTACTTCTCCTTTAAGTTATTATGGGGGTCGTCGGTACTATTAGATTTTTTTTTTTTTTTTTTCCTGAAGCAAGCATTTCTGATGATGCTTATGTACCTGGTATGGTTGACTTTGATACTACATTAGTTCAATCTGGTTTGTTTGACTTAAATTAGATTGGTTGCTCTTTTACTTGGACCAATTTTAGGCTTGATGCCCTGTTGCTAGTATGATAGATAAGAGTTCTGGGTGGTGCCTGGCTTGATGTTCATTGGCACCCTTATGGAGAGTTTGCGCCATCCGATATATCTGATCACCGTATGGCCCTTGTACGGTTTATGGAGCAAGAGTTGTCATTTCCTAAACCTTCCAAATTCTTCTAATTTTGGAGTAAACATTTCTGTTTTCGAAGGAGGCTTGGCATTGTGGTGAACAGAGAGCGCCTATGTATGTCTTTCACTCCCAACTGGCGTAGGTGAAGGTTGCTTCAGAGAAGTTTGACAGGGAACGTTCTAATTAGATTTCTCAACAAGTCCAGCAGTTTAAAAATCCAGAGTCATATGGATACAACTCGGGGATCAAGACCAAAACTATTTTACAAGTCTCTCAAGCTTAGAAATTCTAAGCAGACTTTAAAAGTCTTATTTTCATAGTGTGGTTCTAAAATTGAGGGTCATAAGAACATTGCAGCTGAGGCTATTTCATATCATGAGGATCTTCTTGATTCCCCTGATGCTGGCCATGATGGTATTGATTTGAATTCCCTGAGGAACTTTGCAGTTGTAACCTTCTATTGATACGCGTGCTCTTCTTACAAAGCCAGTTATCGATGATGAGACTGCGGAGGTGTTTGGTCTATGAATAGGAAAAATACCCAGGGTCAGACGACTTTTCAGCCTCTTCATTCACTTCAGCATGGATTAGCGTGGGTTGTGATTTTGTGAAGCTGCTTCCTTCTTTAATTCTTCTAAGTTGCTTGAGAGAGTTAATGCTACAGCCGCTTCTCTTGTGCCCTAAGGTAGCTAATCCTGCTCTCGCCTCAGAGTTCAGCACCATATCCTGGTGCAATGTTACTCATAAGTACATTACCAAAATTTCAGCCAAAAGCCTTTGTAAGATCTCAGAATCTGCATTTGTTGAGGGCAGAAATGTTGTTGATAATAGTCTTTTGGCTTACGTATTTGCCCAGAATTATCATAAGGCTGGGTCTTCCTCAAGATGCATGATTAAAGCTGATCTTCGACAAGCTTATGATTCTCTTAATGGGTAATTTATAAATCAAGATCTCGTGGACAATTGGGAGTTCTTGATGTCTTTGTTTCTTGGATTTCAGCATGCATCACTCCCCTTTTTCAGTTAATATAAATGGGTCTTTGGAAGGTTTCTTTGTTGGGAAGCCAGGGATAAGACAGGGAGATCCCTTGTCCTCATCTGTTTGCTCTTGCTATGGAGGTGATTTCGGGAGAGAAGGATCCTTCATTCTCTAGAGTCCAAACGACGCCCCTTTGTTTTGTCGATAATCCACTTATCTTTTGCCTTTGTCAAACGAGCATCCGAAGCGGAAAAGAAAGGAGAGCATTGTCTGGCCGGCGCATAGATGCGTCGTTGCTCCTCTCTGTCCTAACATATGTACAGGCGAAACATATACATGTGAACTGTCCGTCTTGCCTGAATGGGGGTGTCACGGAAGAAGCGGCAACGGTTCACCAAAAAGTTCAATCCGTCCATAATCAACATCTTCGCCGAACTTGACCAACTAATACCAAAACAACCTCAGCAGCAATCAGCGACAATATTCCAGCAATATCAACCACAACCGGTAAATATAATGCATGACAAAGCAAAAAAACTAACACTCACAATTTTTATGTGGAAAAATCAATATGGGAAAAATTAGAGGGGTGCTCGAAATTGCCACTAATTATTAAGAATATCAGGATATACAATAGTTCATCTCTAATCACATAACTAGAGGCTCTCCACATTAATAGTACAACAATATCTTATCAAGATTAATATAAAGAAGCAAGATAGATCTAACCACGTGAAACGATTTAAAGGAGGATTTCATCTAACAAAATAAATCAACCTTTTCAACGTCTTCCATGATTTTGGCAGGAGGATTCTGGCAAAAACTAACGGAGTGCTAAGCTACATTCTTTAACAACTTAATATTAAATCAACCTCAACAGTAACCAGCAACAACATTCCATCAATATCAATCACAACCAATAAATAAAATGCTGAAAATTAAACACAAAGCAGAAAACCAACACCTACAGTTTCTACCTGGAAAACCAAGTGCAAGAAAAACCACAGGACTGATCAAAACTTCCACTCATAACAAAAAAATAGCGGGGTACATAATACTCCATCTCTAGTCACACAGCTAGAAGTTCAATACATTTATAAGACAGTAATATCTCACCATTACAAAAATTGATTAACACAAAGAAACAAGAAATATCTAATGATGGGAGATAATTTTGAGAATAAATTTAAGGAACAAAACATATCATCTTAATCTCACCAAAATCATACTTAGGCTACGTTTGGTAACGTTTCTTTTAAAAAATTGTTCATCGGAATAGAAATAGAAAAAAAAAAAAAAAAAAATTTCTATTCTTGGAATAGAAAAAGAACTGAAAACACGTTTGGTAAAATAATTTTGGTTTGGGCCAACGTGTTTACCAAACTTGTATAATTTATGTTCTTGGTCCTCAATAGAAAAAGAGCTTGGGACCAAAGACCGGACCGACTCAATGGGTTTGGTCAACCCGGACCGATCATAATTTTTTTTTCTTGTTTTTTTACTCCCTAAAAAAGCAAACCTACAAATTCAAATTACACATCCATCGACAATGCGGCATTGTGCAACTAAACTATAAATACCAATACATATTAAACAAATTTAAGATGACACAATAATAGAAATTTTGTTCCTGCTAACCGCTCATCAATATATGGGATCATCTATCTTTAATATTCATAACACCATATGCAAAAGCGTTTTCCGCATTTGATCATGTAGAGTCCACTTAACCAAAAAATGAGCTTCACACCACTTGACTAGCAAATCATTGTAGCAACTGCAATACTACTTTACTCTTCAAAGATTTCTACCATTTGACACAAATTGAAAAGCAAAGTGCAGTTGAAATTTATTAGTAAAATACAATTAAACCATAAAAAATTCAAAATACTTAATATAAACCATGAATATATAAATTCACATCTTGTTAATTCACTTGAACTTCTAAACACCTGAAAACAAAACAAACGACACATAATTAATACTCAACAAAAGTTTTAAAATTGAAATTACTATTAGTGTTATTGATAAAACATCTCACCATAACTCTTAGGTTTTATAACAGAATATATAAAAGAATTATAAATAATATAATGTAATATAATATATATACGGGGTTGGTCCAGGGTTGGACCGATCCAAAACTCTTAGGACCAAGGACCAACCCGCACAATGTCGGTCTTGGAATTTCAGGACCAAGGACCAACCTAGTCCCCTTGGGAACCGGACCAGGACCAGCAGGGTTGGGCCGGTCCAGGGTCGACCCTAGACCGCTGCCCCTATAAACTGGTATAATTTTTTTTTTTTTTTAATTTTTTAATATTTTAATTTTTTTTTTCTTTCTTCCTTCTGGCCAATCGCTAGCCTCGGCCATGGCCAGCGATCGGCCAATGAGGGTCCGGCGACCTCGCCTTAGCTGGGCGAGCTCGAGCTCACCTAGATCCGGTGAGGCCGAGCTCGCCCAGCCACTGGCAACGCTTGGCCTCGCCAGGCCACTGCCAGGTCGGTGTCGCCTAGCGATGGCCAAGCGAGGCCGAGCCTCGCCGTGGCCGAGCTAGCCTCCTTGCCGTGGTTGGGCTAGCTCATTGGAGCCTCGCTAGGCCACCGCGAGGCTCGGCCTCACTAGATCTGGGTGAGGCCGAGCCTTGCCAGTGGCCTTGGTGGTCAGGCGAGTGGCCGGCGAGGCCGACCTCGCGCCACTTGGGCGAGGTCGAGCCAAGTTTGACGATGACAACGACTTTCGTGAGTACAACCCCGAGTATGAGCTTGATGACCCCCCATCTCCGCCGTGGTTGGATCTTTTGAGGAACCCACATACAATGGCGAAGAGGACAAGGACAACGTTGAAAGAGTCCCAAGTCTTCTTGACGGAATGGGGCTGGAAGATCTGGGAAGTGAGGGGGAGGAAGGGTGGGTGGGCAAAGAGGACGAGGGCGACAGAGGTGGCAAGGTAGAGGAGGAGGAGGAGGAGGCGGTGGGGTGGAAGATTCGCGGCGGCTCCAGTAGGGGACTCCAGAGGCTTGGAGCTAGATGGGTGGTGCATCGGCTTTCCAATGTCTCGGTGTCTCCGGGCCTGGCGACACTCCGGCGAGGTCACCAGCCCTCGTTGGCCGGTCACCGAAGAGGGATGACAGTGGAGAAGCTAAGATGCCGGAGAAAGGAGGGACGTGAGACAGAGGGCACCGGCTGAAGAGAAATAAACAAAAAAAAACAAGTTTTTGTTTTTTCTTTTGTTTTTCTTCAAAAAAAATGTTTCTAGGAATTTTTTTGTTTTTTGTTTTTATTTCAAATTTGTTCCCGATAATAAAAAAAATAGATTTTTTATTCTCGAAAATAAAAATGTAAATAAACGCGTTTTTATTCTTTTTTTTTTCGGAAAACAAAAGATCAGAAATTTTTGTTATGAGAAATAGAAACACAGATAAACAAACAGCTCCTTAAATTTCTGCCATCTTCGATGAAGTTTCACAATCAAATCTGGGGCGTAAGAAGTCTATCACTTCTCTGAACGGACGGTTTTCCTCTCTCTTTCTTTTTGCCTTCTTTTTCTGCGATCGCTCCTCTCTCTCTCTCTGTGTTGTGGAGAACGTTCTACCCTCACTTTTTCTTTCTTTGTTGATTTTGTTTAAAAGAGCTGGGCCCCATGAGGCGGACCCAGCCCATCAGAATCCAGGCGAAAATTTTCCTGCGCACTGCCCGATGCGTTGACCTTTTTTTTCCGATGCGCGACTTAACCCACGCACGATGCGCGGGCATTGAATTCGCTGCAACCCATCCAATCAAAGTTTTCTCTTTTAGTCAAGTGTCGCGGGCCAAAAGAGGACCGATCCCAGAGGTTCCTCGATCGGGCGTGACACAAGCATGTTAAAGAAGTTGAGACATGAGTGGTCCTTGAGTTAAAAATGTCTAACCAACAAAATGAATGCACGATTTGAAATTTGAGAGAAAATAACATTAAAAATATCAAAACTTTCATACAACGATTATTTGGATGTTAATTTTTTTTCATTCATTTGAATATCACATCGAAGTAAAATTGTTTATTTAAATGTTATTTCCGGCCAAATGTCTTACGTAAAAATTTTCTTGATTTTTTTTTTTTTTTTTTATTTTGCTTTTTTTGTTTTTTTTTTTAAACTAGCGAGAGTCACCGGCAACCTTTGTCGGCCGTGAAACCCTCACCATTGGTCGTGAAGGCACTAGGCGAGGTCACGATACCCTTGCCAGCTTTGGGCAGCGTCGCTTGTGACTGGTGAGGCCGCAACGCCCTTACCTAGGGCATTCGCGACGAGGGCAAGGCAACCCTCGCCAAAATTTGGCCACGAAGACCATGGGCGAGGGCATTGCGACCTCGCCAACCCTAGGTGAAGCAACATCACCTACAACTGCCTAGAGCTAGCAAGGGCCCTCGTGGTCTTGCCAGCAATCAATGAGGCTTTGACGGCCTTGCCCAGGGCCTTCGTAGCCAAGGGCAAGGTTTGCCCAATCTTGGTGAGGGCCATTGGTGTCAGTCGTCAGCCTTAAAGAAAAAAAGACAAAAAAATAAAAAAATTTTAAAAAAGTTATTCACGTCATGCCGACGAATCCACATGGGACAATTGGCGTCGCCATGTTGGATGACTGACATCCACATAGGATTTTCCAGCGGATGTTCCAATGAGATAGATTAGAATTGAGCTTCTTCCTAATGATAGGATTTAGTCTAGTCTCTATAGAAGATTTATGCTAACTACAATTAAAGAAACACAATGATGTGGGCTAGTGGTCCGGTGAAAATGGGTGTCAACAGATTTGAGCTCAAGATAACTCGAGGGCATACTTTATATCTCGTTATACTTTCACAGTAAAGATTGCTTTGTTCTTTTCGAAGAACGTCGAACCTCATGCATTCTGCGCGTCTCATTGTGCTTTATGCTGTTTTTTTTTTTTTTTTTTTTTTCTTTTGCCTATTTCTTTGCATAGAAATTCTTGAGCCGTTATCGGTCGTACGCTTCCACGATCCTAATTGAAGCATGCTAGTCGTGAGTGTTTAAATTGACAAACGATGCGGCGCCAAACATGTTACAAAATAGAAGTTATTAGTAGGTGGCCAGCCCCCTTGCTCGTGTTGATTTTTCCGGATCAACATGTGGGAGTCTTCTTTGGAAGGACATGTACCCAAAAAAATATGTTCAGAATGGACAAAAACCAGAGTGGAGTTGGTCCCCACAAAATCAAAGGACTAGTAGTTTTGGTCAATATTGACTGACAAGTCGACGTCCAGAATCATTTTGACTTACGAGTAAGGGATCAATTGGAAAGAGGGTAGTAGAAACTAGAAAGGGTCTCATTTTTTATAAACTCTCATCGCGTCTCTTTTGCCCTTTAGTACACACCAACACAACGTCAAAAAGAGAGATGCAACACTCAGACTTACGGCTTTTTTAGCTATGTAAATAAATGGGATTTCAATGGAGTAAATTTATCACTAAATATATAGAGGTTTCTCACTTGATAATAGTGGCCAATGTTTGATATATGAGCACAAACATGCAAGCAAACACGTATATATATCTTTGTTGGCCAAGCACAAAAGGAAAAAAATGCACAATCTTTTGTTACCATGACAAATTTAAACTTTTCAAACATACCCAAGAAGTATATAATGTTGTGCCCTTGTGATAGAAATAGCATCTACGTCCCGTAATCGAAATCTCCGAGCCTTTAACTGGAAGGCCCTACTATGGAAGATAGTTCTTGATACTTGTTTTAGGTAAAGAAAAAAAATTCCATGCTAAATTAGAGAACATAATGTAATTCCAGTGTTAAGGAGGGATCCTGATAAAATTGATATTAAGATGGAAGTGGACTTTATTTGGGGGTTAAGGATATGTAGGTTATAGCCATAAATATAGTATGAGCCAGTCGGATTGACACGTGGATAAGATAATCGTGAGAATAAATAGAATATCAATATATGCTATTTTAATCACAGTAGTAAAATGATGAACATTTTTTGGTACCTTCGATAGGTCGTGTTAAATTGGCGAAAGGTTATGTATTTTTTTATTACATATAGTCCTATCTTTGTTAAACTGCCTTCTTCATATAATTCACAAAAGTAACCGGACAAAAAGAATAATACTAGCGGGAAATAAAGTTAAAATTCTCAGAGCAACACAGAAGTAAAGTTACCCCACTCCACGGTAAGGACCTTCAGGTTATACCGATTGGAAAGAAGAAATTTCACAAGGGGTATTCAATTGTTGTTAAGGGTAGATAACATTTCTATTTCGGAGAATAATTTCTTTTTAAAAATAGTTTTTTTTTTTTATATTTTTATTCTCATGAATAATTTCTGAGTAAAACAATACGTTTGGTAATTACAAAAATTTCTATTCTCAAAGTAAAAAAAGAACAAAAACGCATTTGGTACGACTCACAATTTTTTTTGTGCCATAGAATTTCTTTTAATATTTTAATACTTTTTTTTTAGATTTTTCTTTTTTCTTTTCTTTTTTTCCTCTCTTCTTTCTCCTCCTCTAGCCGACGATTGGCGGAGGTGGAGACCGCGGCCACTACCGACGATGACTAGCGGGTGGCGACTAAGGGGTGGCAATGGCAACCAACAACTAGTGGCGATAGGGGACGATGAGTCTTTACCGACGGATTAGAAGAGGAAGAAGAAGAAGAAAAAAGATTTATTTCTAGAAATTATTTTCGAGAATAATTCTTTTTCCTAATTCTTGTTTTTATTCCAAATCTATTTCCTAGCCACTATTTTATTCCAGAAAATAGAAAAATTAAGTAACGTTACCAAACAGATTTGTGTTCTTTTTCTATTCTAAGAAACAAAATAACAAAAAAAATAAAATAGGAACGTTACCATGCAGGTCTTAAGAGTCTTAATTCAAATTAAAAACGCACTTTTAAATAAATGCACAGGTACGATCAATCAAGTATTCTTTGCACAATTTCTTTCTTCGACCAACGACGTGATCGTGCAATTTTGCAACGGGTATCTTAAGAAGCGTTCATCTATGTTGGTTGAAATTCATAATCAATGGCCGTGACCATAAGCAATCCCAGATTTTAATACCGGAATTACTATGTCTCTTTACCATGGTGCCCATAACTTGTGCCCTTTCCCAATATGTCGATTGACAGGATTTGAGATCATTTCGATCTTTGTTCATTTTTGCAAGAGATTTTTTTTTTTTTCAAAAGAAAATTTCATTCATCTGTCATATTAAACATGAGAGGAACATATAAAACTTCCAAGTAAAGCAAATCTCAAAGAAGCTGCAAAACAAAACAAAAAAAAAAAACCTAGAAAACTGTTTCATGGTTTTAATCCCCATGAAAATCTTTCACCAAACTTTGTCGAAATATAATCTACGACACAGCTTCTTTTAGGTGTAAAACTGGAATTTAATCAACATCAATACACCTAAATAAGAAACACAATGTCGGAATTTAATCAATGATGCTGGACTTGTGGAACAATACAAGAATTCAATCGACGGTGCTAGATCAGATAGAGATGCATGCTGAAATTTAATCAACGATGAGAATTTAGAAAACTATAGCTAACATGCGATAAAGTAGCAATAAAGTAAAGATAAAGTAAAGATAATTGTTGTGTTGTTCAGAGAGAATTCTCAATGGTAGGGCTGCGGTATTAATAGAGTGGACTGATTGTTTCTCAGTCGACCACTCTTTCTTGGGCACTACTCTTCGCATTCTCCATGTTTTCCACTTCTTTTTGATGACCTTATCATTTAATAATTGCTTCCTCCTCTATGGACAATGCTCATGCAGCTTGTTCCTTAAGCAAATAAGCGTTTCCTGTCGCTTCCCTGTTAATTCTTCTATACTCTACCCTTTGGTTAATCTTATCTAACCGTTAGCTAGTAATATATCGAATATCTCTTTAGTTTTAGGGTTAATACCCTAAAAAAAAAAACCATAAACTGGTATACTTATGACAAATTTACCCCAAATTATTTTTTTGACCACAAAAAACTTTAAACCGGTATACCTTTGACAAATTTACCTTAAATTGGTACACTTGCGACAAATTTACTCTATGTTAGTTTTCATTAAATTTTACTATGAAATTATTAAATTAAATAACACGTGACAGTTGACCGGTATACCAATTTGCGCTTTTAAGATCCGTTTGTCACAGTTTACAATTTTTGTGATTTTTTTGTGGCATTAATCCAATTTAGCGGAGTGTATATTTGTCACAAATTTACCAGTTTGAGGTTTTTTTCCGTCGAATAAATTAGTTTGAGGTAAATTTGTCGTGAATGTACAAGTTTATGGTTTTTTATGGTTAATCGAGGTAAATTTGTCATAGATGTACCAGTTTAGGGTTTTTCATGGTAAAAAAAATAGTTTGAAGTAAATTTGTCACAGGTGTACCGGTTTTGGGTTTTTTAAGGTATTAACCCTTAGTTTTATTGGCATCAGAGAAGTAGTAAATAGGTTCTTTAACTTTTGGTATGAGGTTGGATTTTTCCTTCACCCTAACTGGCTTTAATGCTTAACATACGGTTTGTAAATAATCATTTTAGCTACTGCCACCTTTGCTATGTCAACTTGTTATAGTTCTTCATCTGCTTCCATTGTATCAAGCCAACTAACATCTACTCGTCTACCATGCCTTTTGTCTTTTACTTTGAGCAAGCTCTCGTGCTTAGTGGCTATTGTAGATAACTGAAACAAATTAGCATAGGGTTGCCTAACCATTCTCTCCCGAATTTCAAACTTTAGACCATTAAATGTGAGATCTGCAAAGGTCTTCTCAGGCAAGAGAACCAAACACTTATTTTTGGCCTCTTAAACTTAGAGATAAACTGGTTGACTGACTCATTATGTAATTATTTTATGATTGATAAATCAGCCACCGACAGATTTGGGACAGCCCTTTGAAAATAAGTATGGAACAATCTTTTATTTGTTCTCATGAATTAACCAAGTTCGGCAGCAATACAATGTAGCAGTTTTCGATAATGATAAAGGGAACAACCTCAGTTTCCAGTAAGTTTGCATGTGCCGCATCTCCGCATTGGGCCAAGAAATGGTTAACATGCTCAAAAGTCGACCAATCCTCTTCTTTAGTAAATAGAGTAAACTCAGGCATTTTGAAACCCCTCGAGCATGATATAGTATCCATCCAATCTTGGTAAGGTTTCCTATAGATGTTGGCAAAACACACGATATAATTACCATACCCTCAAAACAATGGCCCAATTATTGGCTGATTTTGGATTGGAGTCACGTGAGGAAACCTTATGACTTGTTGCACAGCATATTTGGGTTGTAATATTAGATTTGCATTTTGCTGAGGTATTTGATGGTATTGTTGCTGAGACCCAAAGAATTGTGGCTGTGGGTGGACTATAAGTACTGGATTCATTTATGGATTGGGCATGTTCATTTGAGCAAGAAGAAGAGATTGCTGCAACATCTGACGTTGAACATTCGGAGGCACCTAGGGCTATATATTTGGAATTTGTTGGCATTAAATGTCCCTAACTGAGGTGCTTGAGGTTGAATACTTAGGACTTCCATCTAAGGTTGAATGCTCATTTGTGGCGGTTGGTCCTACCCCCTAGTTGGAGTCATTACCACACCAGGAACCTCCACTGTGATTGCGAACGCACTCGCCTGAGGCATCAGAATGGGACCTAGCTTAGTTAGACCCATTCTTGAGGTATTCTCCAATAATGTATTTCGTTGAGTCGTTGGCGGCATGAGCATTGCGAGATCACAATTAGCATTTGTAATGACATGCGCATTGATAGGCCTATCTGCTTGCACAGTCGTAGGAACTTATCCTCTTTGAAGGATTCTCAAAGGGAGTTCAGTTGACAGGATTTGTCCTATATTACTTAATTACTTAATGTTATCTATGAAGCTGATGACACAAGAACATACCTAGTCAAAACAAAGACTTTTATGATTTGAGGCTGAACTAGGTTCGTTGGAACACTATGTTGCCCTTGCGCACACTCGTGATATGTGTTGATGATTAATGGTATGACTACATCAGTCATTTGTTTGACCATATAATTAGTAAATTCATTTTGAGTTTCTTCCATTGCTTGCCTCATAATAGCAAGAATGACTGGTGTAAGGTCCGCTTGCATTCTTTCTTCTACACGATGCCTTGAGACATCAACACCTTCGTGACCTCGTTTCGAGAGTGTTGGGCTGGTGACGACTTGGCTTGTCTATTGTTCTCAGCCATTAGCACTTGCTCATTAGTTGTACTATTCAAGTTGATTCGGCTTTGGGTCCATGGTGAGGTACGAACATCTGGAGTGTCAAAATTTGGCATAGAGGGACATTTAAGTGCCAAAATCGGAGCAAAATAGATCACTTAAGTGCCAATTTGGCCAAAATGCTGACGTGATGATTTTCCGGCGAGAGAAGTGCAAAACAACGTCATTTTACACACTGATGTGGCAAGAAAATGCAAAAATGACGTTTTTTGTCTCGATGTAATAAAAAATTAATTTAAAAATTAATTTAAAACTAAATTTATTTAAAACATTTAAAAATTAAAATACAAATATTTTTCAAAAAAAGGAGGAGAGGAAGACAACGAGGGCTGAGCCCTCGCCGCCGCCGCCGGAAGGGGTGGTGAAGGAGGGGGAGGGTAGGCCAAGGTTGCCGGCCCCCGACCGACCGACGGCGAGGGTTCGTGAGCCCTCGCCTAGATTTGGGGCGAGGGTCATGGCCCTTGCTCAGATGCGGCGAGGGCTCAGCCCTTAGCTGCTGCCTCCTCTCCCCCACCTTTTTTTTTTTTTTTTATATAAGTAAATTAAAATAATTATAATTATTTATTTTTATATATTTAAATTAATTTTGATATTAACATTCAAATCCGCTAAAAAATGACGTTGTTTTTGCCTTTTTTGTTGAGTCAGCATTTCAAAGTGAGCCACGTAGATGAAAAAAAAAAATTGCCACGCAAGATTTATGGTGGGGTTCGCTAAAGATAGCATTTAAATGTCATTTTCCTAACTTTTGGCACTTAAATGTCCATTCGTGCCAAGTTTTGGCACTTGAGCTGTACTTTGTTTGATCCATGGTATAATACTCTCTCAACTCAACACAATACGTCCCATCGGGTGTGTCGCGACCTCTTTTTTTCCGGCGCCCGATCGGGGCGGGCGCCTAGCGGAGGCTAATGGCTCCTACTGGATTAATTAAGCCCGGACTCTCCCAAGTCTACCAATTCACGACTTTAATAGTCTAAGTTTTTAACCCGTAAGTTAATTTTTAAAACGGAGTCGCCACTAATCAATTTGGAGTGGGTTGATTAGAAACCCATGTGAATATTGAGAGAAATATTCACTCTGCGCAACCAGAGAAATTAGGATCGGGGACTTGATTACACTAGTTAATCACTAATGCCCTTTCGGTACCTAACCTTGTTTAAACCCCGAGGTTCTTTGGATGTTTTAGGGATTTTCCATGCATTATTTGGAAAAAGACATTTTTTTGGACATTTTTCCAATTTTTGGACATAAAAGGGATTTTTTTGATTTTTGATATTTTTGGAAAAATTCAAGTTTTTTTTTTTTTTGGCTTTTTCTGAATTTTTGGAAAATATGGAATATTTTTGATTTTTTTTTTTTCGGAAAATAAAATATTTTTTTAATATTTTTGGAAAATAAAGTATTTTTTGATTTTTCTTGATTTTCTCGAAAATAAAATATTTTTTATATTTTTAAATATTTTGTTTTTTGAAATTAAAATATATTTTTAATATTTTACGAAAATAAAATATTTTTTGGATTTTTTCATCATTTTTCATTTTTTTTTTTTGAAACGGCGCCGTTTGGGGGAGGGGGAACCGGCAAAACCCTACCTGGTTCCCCAACCCGAATCCGACCCGAACCCTTTTTTTTTTTTTTTTTTTTAAAAAAACTGCGTCGTTTTGGGGGGGAAACCCTACCCGGTTCCCCCGACCCAGTCCGACCCGGAAAAAATCGGGAACCCTAGGGTTCCCGATTCGCGGCGCTGAGGAGGAGGACGCGGCTCGACGCGACAACGGCGACGGCAGCGACGGGGGAGGGGGGTGATGGCGATGGCGGTGGCAGCTACCGGCCCGTGGTGGCGAACGGCGGCGACGGCGGAGCGGCGACGACGCCCCTTCAACTTCCCTCTCTCTCTCTCTCTACCCCTCTCTCGGCGCGAGCTCGCGGATCTGGGCTCGCTCGCCGCCGGTCTTCCCCGAAGTCTCTCGGAGGGAGATCGGCGAGCTTGCGACCCGACCGCCTTGCCCCCGCTTTGCTCCAAGCTCCCGATGTCTCTCGGGGTCCTCGGGGCTTCGCCGGCTGCGCGCGTGCTTCAATGGAGGCGGGGGCCTCGGTATTTATAGGCGAGGGCGGCCGGTCGACGAAGCTCGACCGAGGGCTGCCACGCCCTTCGCCGGCCGAACCGGCGTCCCATCCGACGCCAACCACCCCCTGCTTCACGTCTCGTCGCCGCCTGCTCCTCCCTGCTCCACGTGCGTCGCCGTTTGGCGATTTCTCTCCGGCGTCGCACCCTTGCGCGTGCATTGCAGAGGCGCGAGGGAGAAGAAGACCCGGCCGGGCCGGGCTGAGGGGGATGGGCCGTGGAGGCCCGTGCGGAGGCCTCCTCCCTTCCTTTCTGTTTTTGTTGTCTTCTTTGTTTTGTTTTCATTATCCAAAAAAGGAAAAAAATAATTAATAATAAAAAAAACCTAATTTAAAAAAAAAAAAAAAAAAAAAGAATTTAGGCGTCAACAAAAAACATGTTTCATCGATTTTGATCCCCATGAAAATCTTTCACCAAATGTTGTGTTTTGGTTTTATTATAGGGGACTCAGGTTTTGTGTTCAACTTGGACAGAGGAATGTCAAATGCAAAGATGAATTTTATTTATCAACTTATATATACAACCTTGACGATTGATATTTGGGTGACTCGAAGATTAACCACTCTAGGCACAAATTACACGAGAATCTAATTAATGATGTAATTTGGACACTAGTAGCTAGCTAATCTATGCTTCGAACTCAAATTATGCCGGAATTTAATCTACGACACAGCTTGTTTTAGGTGTAAAGTTGGAATTTAATTAGCAACAATACACCTAGATAAAAAACACAATTACAGAATTTAATCAACGATGCTAGGCTTGTGAAACAACATCATAATTCAATCAACGATATTGGGGTGGATAGAGATGCATGTCGGAATTTAATCAACGATGGCAATCTAGAAAACTATAGCTAAAATGCAATAAAGTAAAGATAACATAAAGATAATTGTTGTGTCGTTCAGGAGGTTCTCAATGGTAGGGCTGTGGTATTTATAGAGTGGATTGATTGTTCCTCAGTCAGCCGCTCTTTCTTGGACACTACTCTTCACATTCTCCACATTTTCCACTTCTTTTTGATGACCTTGTCCTTTAATAACCGCTTCCTACTTCGTTGACAATGCCTGTGTAGCTTGTTCCTTAAGCAAAAAATCGCTCCCTATTTTTATGCGCATTTCTCGTAGCAGTTATTCTCGCTTGAGTTCTAATGTTAATTTCGCTTTATCTTTAAATCTAGTGCACTATCCCTATAGCTTGACATGTGACAATTTTCCAAGTCATCGACTATGGAGTTGGCTTCCAAAATCCCTTCGAGGCTCAACTTAAGTAGCCTTCACGAAAGTTGTTTTACCCTTAACTTTGTAAGTCAAAACGGAGCGTTTCACCTAGTGATCTCTTGTGATCGACACATGGTTTTGAAGGTAATTTTGGGTATCAACAAAAACAAAAGAGTATACAAGTTGTAGATATAAGCACATCTCATCCAAAAAGACTAGATCTGTCACGATATCAACAAACAATCGGTAGCCAATCATCTGAACCATTGGTGATTGGCACACGCTGAGGCTTTTCCCTCAAGAAATTACAGCTTGCAATGCATGCCTAGTTTTGACTTCCTTATCACCATCACCATACGGAGATGATGACAATGATAATAACATGTTGAACCACCATAAAATGAAGGCATTTAAGAAACTTTCAAATCTATATTCAGATTAAGAGAAAAAAACTTTCAGATTTAGATATACACTAAAATCAGGAGATAAGAGTTTATGCCAAATGTCGAAGAAGTCATAGTTACATGTCTCGAGCATCTTGCTAGTTGGACTTGTGATAATGTTCTCACAAAATTTTTAGCTACTAGCAAATTTATCCACCGTGACAAGTGAAGAAAAGCAACAACAATGAGCAAATAATAATAATCATAGATTAGATTGGGAGAGGAAAAATAAAGGAAATCAAGACCTAGAAAAGGAAAGTATAGTGAAGCAGACCCTCAGTTTCAAATTGGAATATGAGAGCTTACAAATGAAGTTTCTTTGAGGGAGGATTTTTTTGGAAGAGAGGGCATTGCCAACAAAGAAATTAGGGCTTTCCCTTAACTCATGAATTTATCAAGGATTTTTTTTTTTTGTCAATCCTACTTTATTCATACTCCAATTTTCACTTTTAAATTTTCGCTCTGTATTCTTATAGGGCGTGAGAATTGAAATCCCCACATGAAAACTGAATCATCCTCACCCCACCCTTTTTAAAAAAGTGAACATTTGAACTCTCCACCTCCATCTTCCTCTTTTCATGTGGAAAGAATAGCTACCAGATAAATTCAATGATTGATTTATCAAGGATGTTAGGAGCAATGTTGACACCTAATATTTCAAAAAAATAATAAATTAAATTTGGTTTTTAAAATTTTCATTTCAAAATTCGAAAAAAAAAATTCAGTTTTTATTTTTTATTTCCACTTATTAACACCTAATTTAAATTTAGGAATTAGAAATAGAGGATAATATTTGATTAGAGGGAAATTTTGAAACAAAATTTTGAAATTCAAAAATTAAATGGCCGTGCGATTTTGGAGCCACTTGTTTGTTGAGAAGTTGAACGAATGTGTGCAACTATATCGGAAAATCTTCAGCTGCAAAACAAATTTGATTTGTTTTTTACTCTATAAATTACTCTATAAATGGGGAGTCCGAGATGTGAAAAGCGGGGGCTTCACTTTGTCTTCAGTCGAAAAATAGTGAAATAAAGGCCTTCTTTTTGTTGGTCCCGAGGTCAGCAAATGGAGGACTTTTTCTTTTGCTGAAAAGTGCAGCAGAGAACGTACAAAGAGGAGTGAGAGAAACCGGTGAGTGAGACTGGTGAGGAGGTGAGAGCAGAAACAACAAAAAGGAAAAAGGAAAAAGGAAAAAGGACAGAGGGGGCAGAGGGGACTGTGGATTGTCTTCCTCGCGGCTTCCCCCCTATGCAAGCTGCCGTCCGAGAAGAACCACGCGCCCACCGCCAACTGCCGCCGCTCCGACCTGCGCTGCCTCGAGCAACCCGACGCCCGAGAAGGAGCCGTTCGCGCTGCTGCTCAGTAACCCACACCGGAGCTCCTTCCGCCTGCTTCCGCCTCGCCCGCGAGCCCGACGCACCCAACCATCCTGAAGTTCGTGCCTGCAATAGCCGCGCCGGCCACCACATCTGCTCGCCTCAGCCCCGACGACAGAAGGCCGAGATCCTGCTCCGCCTGCGAAATTGCCGACCCCCCCTAGACGGTCGCCGCGCCTCCGCCCGAGAGACGCCACTCCACAGCCCGTGACTCAGTAGCTCGCGCCCAGCAAACCAGTGATCCGCCCCCTCACCGGAGTCTTTTGCCGGTCCGCTCGCCTGAAAGCCGAAGCTCACCACGACCCGGAGTCCTCCACCTACAACGCCCGCACCCAAATCGCTTCCGAGCGACGCCGGCGCCTGGAACTCTTCGGTCCCCCTGTGCAGCCGCCTCCGCCAAGCCGCCTGCTGATCTCGCCTCGTCGGATCCACCCCCAACGTGCATCCCGCGCCGGCCTGCGAGCCCTCCTGTCGCGACGCCGCGACAAAGCCTCTGCAACCGACGCCAGCACAGCCGAACACCCCACGACGACCCAAGCTCCGACGCAACAACCCGCACCGGAGTTCCTCTCGCCTGCGCTGCCAGCCCGACATTCGCCCGACGCCCTGCCGACCCGCCGAGCCCGACGATCGAGCCACAACAGCCTCGCGTCTCCCTGCACTCCGCGACTCCAAGTTCGTGCCCGACGCCGTTGCCACCCTCTCTTTGGTTATCCCATCCACGTTACTGTGCTCTCTCCTTAGGTAGTTTGTTTTTTCATTTTTACTTTTTTAGTTTAGTTTATTTCTTTATCTTTTATGTTATTTTTTGCTGTTTATTTGATAGCATATTTAGTTTAGTTATTTAAGTATTGGGTGTTAATATATGCATTATCCGTAGATTATACCTAAAATTATTATAGTTATTAATTTGGTCCGAGAGACGTCGGATCATTTTTTTTAATTATAATAATTTTTGGTTTTGTGGTAGAATTTCAATTGTTAAATCACAATAATTATTTAATTTAGTCCGTAAGACTTCGGACCAAATTTGTAATTATTTTGATTTCCTCGTTGTGATTATAGAATTAAAACAATTGTTAATTTAATCGGTGAGACAACGGATTATCTTTTCGGTTATTTTAATTATTATCTTAGTTTTCATGCTTAAATAATTACTTGTTTGAGAAAAAAATGAAAATTGAAAAAAAAAAAAAAGATTAGTGAAATACTAAAATCTTGCATGAGCATTAGGTCATATAGGTTTATTAATTTAGACACGTAGGCTTAATAAATTGACTTTTAGTTTTTTTAGGATTTCATCCTTAGTAAGTTTGCATGTTTTCATAATATAAAAAGATAAAAAAAAAGTAAAAAGAATAATGATTTTCTAAGACAAATGGGGTTTAAATCAAATTAATCCCGAAGTTGAATTAGGAAATTATTCCATTTTGAATAGCTTAATTAGTTTTTTTTTTATTTAGATAAAAAAGTTAGCATTGCATCACTATGTTTTTCCTAATAGAAATTATTTAGTCATTAAAAAAAAAATCATTTTCTTGATTAATTAATAAATTAGTTCGTAATTAATCCCATTTCATATCATCATTATTTAATATAAGTTGCATACATAAAAAAAAAATCACAAAAGAGCATGCATATAGAAGTAATATGTCATTCATCCCATATCATGAAATGCATGCATATATATAAATTAGATTGCATACATATAGTCCAAATTAGGCCATATAAATTGCATTTCACATATCATTAAAGTAAAATTCATTCATATTAATTTTAGATTAAGATTGCATAATAATAAAAGTTAGGTGTCATGTCATTTAGAAATCATGTTTAGGGCATGCATTTTTATCAGCATTTTTTTTAAATGTTTTCTTAGAGAGTGGACTTTAATAATGTTGTGGTTTATAATTTCTTAGCATTTTGATTTATTGAATGTTATTTCATTGATTGTGCACCCGCATGACCACCATTTTCATGTTAGTATCTTAGGTTAAAATTAATCAAGACTCCCCAAAAATGTTTTTTTTAAGGTACCGAAAGGGCGTTAGATTAATCTAGCGTAACCATGTCCCCGAATCCATTAAATCTCTGGTTTCGTAAAAGGTAAAGTATTCTCCCATACTTTACCCGGGTTTCTAATCAGCCCTAATTGGTTAGTGGCGGCTCCAATTTGAAATATAATTGCATGTTTTAATGAGTTTTTTTTCTTAATATCAAGTCGCGATTGGTAGGGCTTGGGAGAGTCCGCGCCAAGTCTTCTGGACTTAGAATCCATTAACCTAGTTTTAGGTGATTCACCCTTCAAAAAAATTGGGTCGCGACAAGCAACTTATATCCTTACAAGAGATTTGAAGAGGGCTTGTTTGAATCCCGAGGTGGAACGCCCACCGAAGTTCATTCGATTGCGGCAATATCACTCTTCACAATGCATTGAACCCTATTTCGCAACACGACTTGAACTAGAGGACGTGCACCAACGAAACTCGTATAATCAGCCCCCAATCGAATAGGGAAAGAAAACAGCTGTTTTGCCACATTTTCAAATATCGAAAACGGGGGATCGTGATTCATGTGGCAGACATACGTGCAAATTCGCACCGGTCAAAGTTGAGATCTATAATCAGCCCCCAATCGAATAGGGAAAGAAAACAGCTGTTTTGCCACATTTTCAAATATCGAAACCGGGGGATCGTGATTCATGTGGCAGACACACGTGCAAATTCGCACCGGTCAAAGTTGAGATCTAAAATCACACTTTTAGAAAAAGCAAGAAGATGTAATCGCCGCAAAACATTAGGGTGTGCCCACCCACCAAATTTGGTTTGGCCTTTTAATTCTATCAACGATTTTGTGGACGGCATTACACAAAGCTTTTTCTTTCTTTTTCATTTGTCTTTTTAGAGCATTTCGCACGTGGCTAATGGAGTTCGAGTCGACGTGACTGCTTCATTGAATATCGGACCCATTATGGTCTCATGTGAGTGGTCCACCGGAAATGATGGTCTGCACGAACAAAAGATCAAGTTTCAATATAATACATGGCAAATTGAGGCCTTATTACCTGAAAAAGCATCACCTTGTGGATCTGTGGCGTCAATTCTTAAATGTGCCCAGAAGGCAACAATAAGGTTTCCTCGAGGACCAAAACCGGCACCCATTATGTTACCACTTATTTTTGCCGTTAACAAGCTAACATGACATCTGACGCGTTAAGTATACTTACGAACATTATTGATTTATATATCAAGAGGTTTGAGACAATATCGTTTCATCGGACCACTCAAATGATTGAGCTTAACATTTTATTCTTGAGGAAAAAGTTAGGGTTCCTTTTGCTTCCGATCTTCATTGCTCTTTCAAAGATTAAAGATAATCGAGTTTGTAATTGGAACAGTCAAGGTGATGGTAAAACAAGGGTTTCATGTAGCTTTCATTTCATTCGATTTAGATCTCTCGGTTGCATTTGTTTTATTTGTTGTTATTGTTTGCACCAAAAATTGGTCGTGCCGTCGATATAGATAAGCGCACAACTAGGATGTGGAGTATTAAGGACATCACCCATCCTCAATGAGTGCGAGAATTATTATCGAAATTAACACACATCGATGACCATTGCTGGTCAGTTGTTGATAGACGATGACAAATGGTTAACAATAGTCTACAAAATTATCACTTAATAAGATGAACAGATTATTAGCTAAGGCACAAGGAGAAAGTTCAACGCATAAAGGGCATCAAGATGTAGTTACAAGTTGAAAGTCACCGAAGAATATGGTGATGGAGGTCATGGAGCAACTGCAAAACAATCTCAAAAGCAACTGCTTGAAGATAAGGTCATAGCATTATGAAAGTAAGGGTACAAGACTTTTCGGAGATGCGGTGACATGACTATAACCGCAAGAAAATTGCTAAGAGACGGTTATGGTAACTTTCTTGAGTTAAGGTACAACCACTATAAATATTATTGTTTGTCTACCGGAAACTTCCCTCGCACAAACAAACAATTTTACTCTCTTGCAATCATCCTTACTTTTTTTGCACTGTACTTATAGTTTCTAGATTGGCATTGTTGATAAAATTTTGGTGTCTTTCTAGGCTATAGTTTTCAAATCCGCGTTGATGATTAAAATCAATTATGTATCTCTATCATAGGTGTTGCGTCATCAATTAAATTCCGATACAGCATCTTTGTGTTCTTAAAGCTTTATAGTCGATTAAATTTGTAGTATAATTTGGATAAAATATTCAAGAAACAAAAGGCACTCCACCTGTCGAGTATCATCGGGACCAAATATTACAGCATTTCAAAGAGTAATGTTGTTATCGAGGGGCGCACCACTAATGCTAGCCAGCTTGTTCCAATCTCTTAAAAAAACATCGTCAAGGCTCTTCCTCAATAGGAGTTGATACGGTGTGCAAATATTATCCTTAAAGATAATTTCGCCTCTCGAAGTATAAAACTTAGTGCACTAGGCTCTAGCGGTTATCCTGTAGGATACGACGGATATTCTTCTTTACTCTACACTGAATTATAGAAGCAATGGGAACGACAAAATCATATGGAAAACCCAGCGGAGAAAGGAAAGAAAATGGCAGGATTGAAAAGAAATTTCTTGTTGAGGTGTGTGGCATCATATTAGGTTCAGAGAAATAATTTGTTTGTAAACAAGAGAGAGTGGTTTTTCCTTTATCAATTCTTGCATCAAATAAAAAGTCATTACAAAACCGTTTTAAATTGTTGGAGCTCAAAACCGTTGAAATAACCAATAGCTATTGCGTCACTGCTGCAGCCGCTTCTGCATCGGAGGCAACTGATTCTGCATCAAATTTTTATTTCTTTTGTATCAAATGCCGCTCACGCAAATGATGTTGATGAGGAGGACGAAGATTTGAGTGGAACCAACACCGATGATTTGGAGGAGACTAGTTCTAAGAGAAGTCCTAAAATAGTTAGATACGATCCAATGAGTGGGGTCACGAGGAGAATGTAGTTGAGTTGAGCATGAGGTCTGTTATCCCGTGCCCGATTCAAGAGTGCCGTGCAGAATTTATCAATATTGAATGGCAATAACACGTGGTGGCAGAGGAGTCGGCGCAAAGATAAGGAAGCTTAGCGTGTGGACGGATGTGGTTGGAGGTTGTTTGCTAGCTGGATGCAATCTGAGCAGACTTTTGCCATTAAAAGAAGTGGAGAACCACGTAGCTATGTCAGAAGCTTTAGAAATAGGCAAGCAAACGCTACCCGGCTCTGCCAATGAGTACTTACCCATGTCAAAGTTCAACAAAGTTTGAACAAGTGTGTTAATTTCTCTTGGTCTATCTAAAAACTCAACAAAGCAGCTAAGTGTGCGAGTTTTGACAAGTTGCGACTCCTTAAACATAACTTCCGCTTCACATTGTTCACCCAACACATTTTTAATTTATTTTTACGTTTTATTTTTTATTTTTTTTTAAAAAATTGATTTTAAAATTTTTCTTTTTTATTTTTTTTTCCCTTTTCTTTTTCCTTGGTCAATCGCTGAATCGGCCATAAGCCAACTCTAGCCTCCCTTGTCGACATGTGGCAAGGCAGGTGAGGCTCTGCCTTGCCCAAGGCTAGATCCGACAAGAGCGAGGCTCAAGCTCGTTGGCCTTGGCGGAGCTCGAGCTTTGCCGAGGTTGGCGAGCCATCGGATATGGTGATTCACATCTTCCTCGATCGTTGGGCAACCGGCTATCGTCGAGGCATGTGGCGGCGGAGGAAGGAGGAAGGAGGAGAAGGAAGAAGGTGGAAGGAAAAGGAAAGGAAAGAAAAATTAAAATTGAAAATTCGATTTTTTTAAAATAAAAATAATTAAAATTTCAATTTTTAAAAAATATATAAAATTAAAATTAATTTTTTTGGTCATTTAAAAATTAAAATTTAATTTTTTATTATTTTCCCCAAGAAATTGAATCATATGACAAACAATAAAAAATATCTTTCACTCCACTTTCGGATTTTAGTTGAACACTTGAAAATATAGTTATTTTCCTGGAAAAAGGCTTCCTAAAAATTATTTTCCAAAACGTGATATTTTCTGCAAAATAAAAGAATCCTCCATTGCGTTGTATCTTTTATAACAATGTTAGTATGGATTGCACCTTTTGGAACAAAATCATCCTCAGTTCTTCTCTTCACCCTTTCATGCAACATAAACACCATTTCCCTTTAACAGTCATCTGGGTTAACTTTAACTAACTACTGGTCTCTTCTTCCTCCAAAATCAAATGTAAGCATAAATACAATTTATTAAATATAAAAATCAATCCCCACGAATATTGTTAATAGAATATAAAAATAGGTATGTGGACAACACCCCATTCACGGAATGGAGTCATCCTTATAAGCATAAGCTAGATTCTCGGGGCCGTTTCTCATCGAATATGTTTTTTTCTTGTCAGGAAGCATAAGAAAGCGGGAAAGTACAATCAAACAGAAATAAATATATGCCGACAATGACCAGTAGGCTTTCTTCGTTAATTAAAAATTGTGCCATCTCCTTCTCTTCTCGCGATTCTGTCTTAAGACTTTCATATATCTCTGCTTTGCCAGTTCGAAAAAATTGAGAAAGAATGCCGACCCATGTCGAATATTAGCAACGCACGCCCATTGGATCCACGTGACCCTGGAATAAGCACAGCACACATCGACCTATATGTAAATGGGCTCACCCGCTAATTGGTAACTTCTGGACTGATCTCAGGGTAAAAACACCGGTTCTCCAATGCTAACTTACGCAGCTTGAAGCGGCAGATTTCAGGTGAAACCAGATAAACACGTTCCACATTTGGATTGTGGGATGAACAGGAAGGTGACAGCATCTTTGCATCCCTTAGGTTTCGACACTCCCTCGTTATTCTTTCTTTTTCATACTTCTATGATGTGATGAAAGGGCTCACACGTTGTTCCTTTGGTGCGAACAGTACCTGTTCAGTCCAAGAAGTTGACCGGAAGATAGGTAAGACATGTGATCGCAGCTTTCAGCTTTACGGGACGACCGTTTGGTTCATTATGATCGGGTAGGGCTATAAATAATAAACATAAATGGTCCAAAATCTCTACTCTCCATGTAGAAAAACAAGAAAAGAGCCTGTCTCTTCGTTGCCGTCGCACACACCAAAAATGGTTTCGATAAGCACTCATGAGACATGGTCCATCTTACTTTCAGCTTTCCTCATTGCCCAGTTGCTCTGCATTGCTCAAGCCGATGTCCATTTCTACGACTTCATCGTGAGTTCTTAACCCTATTTCTCTGATTGTCGCAGCCATTTCATGCACAAGAATGTGCTTCGGACTGAGTCATTTACCCCTTTTTCCTGGTTTTCTTTTCGCCATTTTTTTCTCTTTCGGCGGTGGTGTGCAGTTGAAGGAGACGAACGTGACGAAGCTGTGCGAGACAAAGAGCATCATGACGGTGAATGACAGTTTCCCGGGGCCGACAATCAAAGTGCACAAAGGGGACACGGTGTATGTGAATGTTCAGAACCAAGGCGATTACGGCGTCACGCTTCACTGGTAAGCGATTTTTCCTTTGCCTTCTTTTATAATCCAGTACTGTCGTGATTTTTTCATATTGATTAGCTTTCTTCTCTTTTAATTTTCTGTTCGTAGAAGTCCAAGTATAGTTTTATCATGTCTGCACTTATTAGTCAGCCATACTACATTATTTTCGGGTCACCGTTCGGGACACTCTAGTCGAAATCTACCGGGACTTAGAGTTAGTTGAGTCGTACTCAATGAAAAACTTCTCATTTCTTGTCCTCTTCAAGCTTTATTTCTTGCTTAGATCATTAGATGTACCTTAGGCTTCCTATTCTCTCCTCCTCATCTTTGAATATTCTCTATGGATTTGTTATCTCCTGAACTAGTGCAGTAACTCTTCGCTCAAAGTAACCAGGTTTCTTTAAAATAATCGAAAACTTTGTTAAGATATTTATATAATAAATAACGTCTTTTAGAATTATAGTCATCTCATAAAATTATTCGAAATTTGAACAGATTTATTTAATTATTGCTGTCGATGGCGAACTGATTTTCCCCCTTCCAATGCGAAGAGCCAAACACACGTCCACCTCTTTTCCCGTTTGTTTGATTCGTTTTCTCTACAAAGAATTTCTCCCTTTTATTTATTGGGTTCTTTGTGTGTTTTCTCTTTTAAGGAAAGAAAGTCAACTGAAGCACCATAAGTGCAGTCTACCTTGGGGATTGAGAGAGAAATGTAGGCCTCGTGCCTCGTGGTGGTGCTTTAATGTGGTGGCATTCAATATGGCAACATCTTGGTTCTGACATTGAAAACCTACCAAAGAAACTACGTCAACGAATTTGTCCGTGATTATTTGATTGCACATCGTCCTTTTTCCGTGGAGGTCACATGTGTGTGTTCAACCCGTCAAACAAATCGCACCGCGTGTGGACACCAACCCGCCAGGTTAGGAATGACTCCATGTTAATCTCATAAAATCGCAAGGCTTGAAGACACTCGGAGATTGCATAATTAGTGCAGTCTCTTGGGTCCATCCTTGATTAGATCACATGTGTAGGTGGGCGAAAACAGTCTTGAACCCTAAGGATGTGTGCAGTTTGAATGCATTCTTATGTCATGATGAGCCCCGGACCTTAACAAAGAATTTGTGCACTTTTGCATTTCATTGTCAAATTGTTTGGTGGTGAAATCACATTCTTTTGACTATAATATCGGGAAAACAGGCGGGCGGCATGATTCATTCGATCTGAGAGATGGGTTTACCATGTGGGTGAAAGACAAAAAGTCTTCCATCTACAATGGACGCAAAGCTAAGGAATAATTTTATTAGTCCTTAAATATAAATATTTTGTCAATCAAAAGTTAGTTGCAAGATCCAAGATTAATAACACCACCCTATGGTCTACTTAACTAGGGACGGGTTGCACGATAGACTTCATCTGAGTGGTGGAGCTATGACTGAAATTAGGTCTAACAAGACATCTTAGAATTACCCATTCGGATTTCCGACACGAGGTATCGGACTTCCAACGTCACTTGTCATTCTATGCTTTAAGTACGTGTAGAGCATCCCATAACGTTTCCTCGATGGTCAAGACATACCAAGCAAAAAAAATCTCATGTTCGCCTGCTCTGTCGAAAGTAGTGCGAATATGCTGAATGAATTGCTAAAACTAGCCTATTTGACAGGCTGATGGAGTATCATTTCAGTGGAAATGGTCCCCGGACTGCACAATGCAATGTGTACCTGTAGATATATTCAGGCCTCATTAGGTAGCTCTTCCATACAACGAGACGTCACACTATCTTAATTAAATGGCTATTTTTTAATGCAGGCATGGAGTAAAGCAGCCAAGGAACCCGTGGTCAGATGGACCAGAGTTCATCACCCAATGTGTCATAGGACCAGGAACAAATTTCACATACGAAGTAATATTCTCCGATGAGGAAGGAACTCTTTGGTGGCATGCTCACAGCGATTGGACACGAGCTACGGTTCATGGAGCTATCGTGATCTCACCAGAATCGGGAAAATCGTATCCCTTCTCAGAGCCCGACGAGGACAAGGTTATTGTGATCGGTACGCGAATTGATCTCCTACGTTCTATTTGTTCTATTGCTATAGTGATAGAAAAATAATAGAATAGCTATGTCATGAATAAAAATGGATTTGTAGTTGGCTAAACAATCGAACCTTATATTACAAAGAACATTCTGTAAATGATTTTGGGAGGTAAATAGGTACCTAAAAATATTTGAACTCAAAACCTCCTATTATGATATCATGTAAGATTTCATGATAGAAGAAAGTATGATTTAATATTTCATTATGCTATCAATTGGAATACAAACTATAGTTAACTTAAAAAGTATTATTGCCCTCTGGTTATAATATATATCTGGTTTTTTTTCCCGCCTTGGTGAATATATGTGTGACCATTCGTTTAGTGTGCTTAATTTAATATATAGCTTTGTTTTTTAATATCGCTATCCTCTTGGCCAAATAAATAGCTGCTTGGTACATGGGGGACTTGAAGGAATTGGTGGACGAGGCAATGATGGATGCTAGCGACTTGCCCCATTCAGATGGTTACACCATAAACGGTGAGCTTGGGGATTTCTGCAATTGCTCCCAAGGTACTTCCACCAAACTTAACAAGTTATCTTTTAGATTACCTGCTAAATATATATTTACCAAAAAGTATCACGATTTTCAAATAATTGATTGCACGTAACAGAAAAAAAAAATGGTACATTGAAAACTACAGGCCTTTTTTTTTTTTTTTTTTTTTTTTTTTTTTTTTTTTTATGTAATCTCTTGACAAGTGTTTTGTTAATAATGTGTTTTTGAGGTATCTTAGTTTTAGTGCATTTCAAGTAAGAGCTTTGATTGGGTTACCTATAGTAATAAAAAAATGTGACATATCGAGTTAGATTGATACAAGATTGTAAGGAGGCAAGAACCTTCGATACCTAGGTGAGATATGAAGCCAATCTGCCAAGCCAACGAAGAACAACCATAATAACACAACGGAGGTGATAAAAAGAGGATTAAAAAAACATGGCAATACCGAGATTTACATGGAAAGACTTTCTATGTGAAAATGGAAAAAAACTACGGGGTAACGGAGTCCACTGACCGACCTCAATTAAGAGTAAAGGATTCTAATCACATCCAAAACTACAAATACACAAGCTTCCCCTTCTACAAAAGTTACACCCTAAACTCCAAATTACAAAGCATGAGCTATCACTCCCTAAGAGCAAACACAACGTACTTGAAGCTTGATGCAACCTTATAAAAGAACAATGAATACAACAAACTCTTGTCTTCAATTTGAATGTGATGCAACCTTGGAAGTATTAAAAAACCCTAACCCCTCCTTATCTCTTCTCTCTCTCTCTTAGAAGCTATCTTAGAAATAGACACACAACAACACCGTAACACCGTGGGCTTAAGTTACAACTCACGGGTCGAAGCCGAATTACCAAGCACATACACTTTCTTAGCCCAACACAGAAGCTATTAGGAAAAGAGTAACTTGAGTGATGAAATTAACTCAAAAATGGAGGAAAAATTAACCAAACAGTCCTAAATTTATTGTAACTTTTCCAATTTAGTCATAATTTTTTTTTTCTAGTTTAGTCATAAAAAATTTGCAATTATGTTAATTCAATCCATCTACGTGGACAATTTTTTTTAATAATATTTTATTTTATTCAAATTTTATTAATTTTTTTCTTTCTTTTTTTCTCCTTCTTCCTCCTTCCTCCTTCTGACTGGCCAGAAGCGAGTGCTGGCAAGGCTTGTGCTCACTGTCCACTAATGAGGGCAGCCTCACCGTCACTGGTTGAGGCTCACGAAGGCCAAAAATTGTGTGAGGTCTTGGTCTTCGACCTTGCAGCCTTTGGCAAGATTAGGCATTGCCCATGGCTAGTAAGGCTCAACCCTCTCCACATTTGGTGAGGTCGAGGCTTGCCTAGCCACAACCAGGCTTCTTTAAGGCCGACAAGGTCTCTTGCTAGCCCTACCTCTAGCTGATCGCTAGCAGCGAGTTAGAGCACGCATGATAAAATTTATGTTTCTCGATTTCTTTGTTTCTCTATTATTCGGAACAGGTTTGGAGAACAAAAATTCGTTTGGTAACGCAATTTGATTTCTCTATTTCTGAAATAGATTTCTATTCCAGAAATAGAAAAATCGAAGAAATCAAAAACTAAAAATTTTCACTTCTCAGTTTCTAAAATAGAAATATAATTTTTTTTTTCTCAACTTTTCAATTTAGTTAATTTAGTCCAAAATATTTTAATAATTTTTAAATATAATCATTTCAATCAATTGATTGAAAATCTTAACCATTGGGCCAGATTGTGGGAATTGAATGAATAAGGCTTCATTTGTTGCACGCATGGTAATAGTCAACTTGCCATATTCATATTTAACGAGTCTTTCTTCACCTACTCTTCCGTAGTACGGCAGACAACGGCTCTATCTGGCTAACTATTTTTTTAATCATAAACTTCATATTGAGGCAGTAAAAATGGGTCAAATCATTAGGGTTTCATCCGATTTTTCTTTAATATAGTGTCATCACTTATCAAGACGCGGGTAAAAAGAGATCTAATAAGGAATCTGTTGTCCTTGTAAGAGTGTTGATAAAAATAAATATTTTGATAATAAATTTTTAAATAATCATAGTGTTGATAATTTTGAAAAAAACTGGTGACGATTTTTTAACATGGTGAGGATTTTTTTTAACAGAATTTGGAAAGAAATTGGAATTAGACTTGAAGTTAGGATTTTTTTAGGAGATTAGACGATTATAATCATGGCTATCATTAGACTTATTTGATTAATGTGTAATCAATTTTGGCGAAAACATAACGACATATTCACTACAATTGAATTTCAATTGTTTTTTTTTTTTGCCACGTTGTTTATTTTTCGAAAGAAAATATTACGTAATAGGAAACGTAATCACATGTAATAGAAAATTCCATGAAATTGTATTTTCAACTTTTGTAATGTATTAGTATTATTTCGACTATTATTTTGTATTTGAGGATTTTCTATGTTCTTATCTAATCAATTTATATTCCTAGAATTAGAAATTTTATTCTATTATCAAATGGATTTCTGTTTCAGAAATAAAAATTTTGAGTCGTTATCAAACGGGTTTTTGCTCAGAAACTTGTCCGAGAAATAGAAATTGAGAAATCAATTTCTGGAACAGAAATTTTGTCATGCTAATTGCTAGCAGCGAGTTAGCGATCAACTGGAGGAAGGAGAAGGAAGTGATGAAAAAAAGAAAGAGAAAATAAAAAATAAATAAAAATTAGAAAAAATAAAATGTTATTAAAATATTGTTCACGTTAGCATCGGTTAGACAACTAGTGTCCACATAAGCACCGGTAGGTCAAAATTGGTCTGCTTGACTGAATTGACGCAATTACAAAAGGTTTAAGACTGAATGGCTAAAAGAAAAAAAAAAGTTTAAAACCGAATTGGAAAAATTGCAATAAATTTAGAACTATTATGGTAATTTTCACTAAAAATGGATAGTCAAATTGAATATTAAGCATTTGATAAGAAGGTGTCACATAATAAATCAATTATATAGACTCGCTTTTGCTAATTAAGTAACCCATCTTTTCTATGTGAGTGTACAAGTCTCGTGCAATTGATAAAATTAGGGTTAATGTTGTTCTCCCATCGTTATGTGCGCAAAATATACATATAACCTTCTTTTGACGTAGAGTTGACAAAACAAATTTAATTTTTGCATAAAAAGGAATAATGCATGGACATTACTTTCATAAAGGTTCATCGAAATTTTCGTTGCAGAAACAACGCATCACTGGTACGTTGATTATGGAAAGACGTATCTCCTTCGAATAATCAACGCAGTCATGAATGCTGAGCTCTTCTTTGCCATCGCTGGCCACAACCTGACTGTTGTCGGGATGGACGGAGGATATATTAAGCCGATTGCCACGACTTACATCATGATAAGCCCGGGACAGACCACGGACGTGCTGCTCACGGCTAACCAATCTCTCGGAAGGTACTACATCGCCACGAGGCAATACTCTAGCGAAGACGCCGAGGTCACTGGATTCGACCATAGCATCGGATCGGCCATCTTGCAGTATAGAGGGAACTATAGCTTGTCATCACTACCGGTCTTTCCAAACGCCACACTCCCACTCTATTTGGACTATGGAGCGGCGCTGAGATTTACGAATCAGCTGAGAAGCTTGGCAAGTGAGGATCATCCGGTTGATGTTCCTCGAGATATAAGCACGAGGATGTTCATAACTGTGTCCATGGGCGAGATCCTTTGTCCCAATAGCTCTTGCACTTCGGTGAGTGGCAACAAGCTTGGCTCAAGCTTGAACAACGTAAGTTGGGTCAACCCATCCCTGGATGTGCTATCGGCCTACTATAGGTAACATCATCCTCTCTCTCTCTCGATCCCTCGACCCATCTCTAGATCGAACCCTCGATACTATGTACATGTCGCAACACCCGCCCTGCCACCTGGGGTCAGGCAAATCTACGTACCAATGTTTGTGTATAATGACTAATAGGTGAATGCACATGGAATTCTCATTAATGGGTTTCCTTTTATCGTGCAGAAATCATAGTGGGACTTATACAACGGATTTCCCGGATTGGCCTCCTTCCATGTACAATTTCACGGGAGATGATTTGCCGGATAGTGTCGACATGACGTATCAAGGGATCAAAGTAAAAGTGCTGAATTACAATGAGACGGTAGAAATCGTTTTCCAAGGTACGAACGTGTTGAAAGGCTCCGTCAACCATCCCATGCACATGCACGGTCACAGCTTCTACGTCGTCGGGATCGGTCACGGGAACTTTAACAATGAAACAGATCCTGACACGTACAACTTGGTCGACCCGCCCCATGTGAATACGTTTGGGGTCCCTAAAAACGGTTGGCTGGCGATAAGATTTACTGCTAATAATCCAGGTGCGTACCTCCTTTTTAATATCAATACCCGTACAGGACACCTATGCATCATCAGTTAACGTTAATCCTATGGTTGGATTGGACAGGCGTGTGGTTTTGGCACTGTCATCTGGACCGGCACATGAGCTGGGGCATGGACACGGCCTTCATAGTGAAGGACGGAGGGACTGCAGAGACGAGCATCCGTCCGCCGCCTGCCTACATGCCGCCATGCATGGACATGGGATCTCCTGGCATATCGATGCAAACATCAAGCATCGATCAGGTGGAAATGCAGCAGCTATGATATCGTTTCGTTCCATTACACTTATTCTCAGGAGTACCTAGGATCACATCTTGGGGGCTTCATCAATTGATGGTCAAATTTTGGGAAGGATGGATTTTGCTCATATTTTTAGCATTTTCCTCCTATATTTACTCATAAACTATACCATTCTTATCATTGCTCTTTTAATTAACAATCCTCTCGACTCGTAAAGAATTATTTTGGGCATTTGTTGACCTTGTTATTGACGAAGCGAATGCCAATCGAGAAAGGAGCTCCGCTGGATCAAGAGTTCGATTAGTTGAAGGTATCTACCCAAGTGTCCTTCAGCCTTTGTTCATCCGTCTTGCCTGACGCCGGATGGGGCCCCGAAATTTTGCTCACGCGAACTATTTGAAAAGGGTCTTGTTTCGAATGATTTTTTAATCATTGAAGGAGATGAATTCCCCATGAACTCGTTTTGAAGTGGCTTAATTGGATGAATAAAACCCCGTGTGATAGAAAAATCAAGGATAACCTGAAATTTGGAGGGCGAAAGCTCGAATATTCTTTCGCAAGTTCTAAATCTTGACGACGACGGTGTTGATACGAACTCGGCCCAAATGCTCGTTTCTTTTAAGCCCGAAATCTAATAAAGAATCGATTGACTCGGGTGTTCCTCATGTTTTGAATTTTCTTCTGAGCCATAGGCCGAATCACGTATTTTTCTCTTCTTCCTCGCCCCGACATCAACCCAAAGAAACTCGTTATGTCACTTACCCTTTCTTCTATATTATTATTCTCAATTTTTTTTATTTAATTTCAAGGTGCATTTGCCCCCTACCCATAATTTGCAAATTGTCACTTTCCTTCCCAAATTGTCCCCGCCCAAAAAGAAAAAATCAAATCTTTATTTTCGTCCAACTAGCTTCAGTGGAGTTGCCAAACAAGTATCGGTTTATTGGAATTGATTGGAAAAGAGGTGAAATCGGCCACTCTTTCATTCATGTATTTGATCTCGACAAAGGAAAATGAGTCGATGTCCATTTGCCAGGCCATCTGCCTAAACTTGAGGCAGCTATAAACGCTAATAAAATTTCGTAAGAAAATAGCCAGAGAAATCTATGAAGATCTAGTTAGGTCTCAAGAAGAAAATCGATATTTTACTAGCAATCACAAGCTTCATGTTGGGCATAGTACTAGTTTAATCCGATGTAAAGTGAAGAACCTTATCAAGGATAAGGTTTCAACATGCTGTGAATCATCTTGAAAGAGAGATGTGCCTTTGGAAATGTGAACACTAATGGTGCATGGTTGTATCTGTTGGAAGATCGCAGAATTGATACAGAATTGTAATTGATTCTATTAAATATTCAGTCAATACAGTAAATAGGAAATCTTCGATAGATGTACATTCTTGTATATTTCCTTTCCTAGTTTACTCTTTCAGTCATACATTATAAATGTACAATGTACAAGCATACTGAATATACAAGAAAACACTTCTTACCTATATTCTGTCATGGTATCAGAGCTTTGTTTACTATCTTAGCTTCCGCAATGCTTCTGAATTGCATCTACAACGCTTCTGAATTGCCATTGCTTCTCTCTTATCTCAGAATCGAGGATTCTTTCCCGTGAACAGATTAGCAAAGCAATCAGGAATTCATTATCAATAACATGGCAAAAGACAAGGATGTTATGAATCCTTCAGCAGAAGATTCATCTATTCATCAGAAGATTTCTTCTTCTAATCCTGATGGATCGACTGGAGAAGGGCAGGTGACCAATGTCTCGCCCGCCCCCTCCAAGACAGAACACAGGAACCTTTATCGGCCTCCAGCCCCATGGCATCAATGGGGCCAGTATCCATATGCAACCAACCCGACTGGTGAATCGGGTCAGTCGAATACGGGTCACAGACCCGAATTCATACCGGTCAAGGGATGGAACCCTACCCGGTTTCACACGCACCACCGAACTCTACACATCGCCGGCAGACGGGCTGGAGTTGCGCCTAATCACCCAACTTCTCACCGGGACGGCGAACTACCAGAATTGGGCCCGTGATTTCAAACGAGCACTCGTCACAAAATCAAAAGAGGAATTTATCGAAGGAAAAATTCCTTACCCGATGGAAGAACGACTGCAGAGACATTGGAGGCGATGCAACCAGTTGGTGCGCACCTAGATCGGCAATTGCTTGGCGCCGGACGTCGCCGCCGGTCTTCCTCCGATGGAAGATCCGAAACAATACTGTGATAACTTGCGAGAGATGTATGGAAAGTCAGATATGGTAAGGATTTTCTCATTAACACAAGCCCTAACCGAGCTAAAACAGGGGAACCTTTCGGTGACCACCTGCTTCAACCGGCTGTCGGGACTGTGGAACGAGATCGAGGCGGCTGAAGACAAATTGGAGGGGCCGGAGGCCACTCTCCAACAATACCACGAGATTAAGGAAAAAGAGAAAGCCATGAGGTTTCTACTTACCTTGAACGATTCCTATGCCGTGTTCCGATCGCAAATTCTCGCGATGGACCCCCAACCACCGCTCGGCCGGATCTTCCAGTTGGCCGTGCAGGAGGAAAATCAACGGACTGCTGCGACGGACCATGCTCGCGTCGGAGAAGGAACGGGATTTTCTGTCTTCCCTTCTGGTTTTCCTTCGACGGAAACCCTAGCTGGGAATGGAGGAGAATCAAGAGAAAGAGGACAAAGTCTCGCGGCCGCTGCCTCTCGAAATGACCTAGGGTTTTCCAGGTCTTCTAGAACGGACGGATGGGATCACAGCATCAGATCTGACGGTCGAGGGAAATCTGCTGGACCGAACGGACTGGATCAGTTCGCCAGATCGAACGACTGGGATTCACGCGTGCCATCGAACGGTTGGGATGCTCGCGCGCCATCGGACAGCTGGAATTCACGCGCGCCAATGGACGCCTGGGATCATCGCGGGCAATCGGACGCTCGGCATTTTGCCACGTCAGCACCATTATACAAGGCTTCATCCGTTGCACGGAATGCACCGATTGTAGGGAAGGTCAGTATGCAAAATTCAAAATTTAAAAATAAATATTGTGAATATTGCAAACGTCCACACCACACTATAGATACATGTTGGAAATTACATGGGAGACCCAACAATAAAAAGGAAAAGGTGTCTTCTTATATCAAGTATCTACACAAAGGAGTGGTGGAACATCCCAACAGAGCATAACTCAAGAACAATATGAAAATATTGTGCAAACTTTGAGCCAACTCAAGACTGGTGACGCTGGTGCAGGATTCTCAGGTACTTTTCTCCATGAAAGAAATTCATTATCTATTGATGCATGGATTATCGATTCAGGAGCTAGTGACCACATAGTTTGTAATGAATCCCTATTTTCCCAAATTCATCAAAATCTACAATCTCCGGTTACGGTACGTCTTCCAAATGGGAACATTACACATGTTACTAAAATCAGTACCGTACGTCATGGTCAGAACTTTATTCTTAAAAATGTCCTATACATTCCAGATTTTGAGTTCAATCTTCTTTCTGTTGCAAAAGTGTGTATGGACAATTCTGTAAAGCCATATTCAATTCCAAAAATTGTGTCTTTCACGACCCTTCGACTGGCAAAGTGATGGGCTTGGGTAATGAGGCACAAGGACTCTATTTTTGGATCAATTCTCCAGAAGATTTAGAATTATTGTATAAAGGCATTTATTGTAACACAATCAGTTATAATAAAAATCTTCTTTTGCATCAACGATTGGGCCACAAAGCTAAATTTCCTCATCCAAAGTGCTCCATTTGCTTTAGCTAAACAAACTCGAGCATCTTTTCCAATTAGTACATCTCGAGCCAAAAATCCTTTTTCTTTGTTTCACATGGACATCTGGGGACCTTATCACACTTCCCATCGTGATGGGTCTCGTTATTTTCTTACAATCGTTGATGACTATAGCCGTGCCACTTGGCTATATCTTATGCAATCAAAAAGCCAAACATTTACTCATTTATCAAACTTTCTTTCCTTAATTAGGAATCAATTTGATAAATATGTACATCGAATTCGTACAGATAATGGGCGAGAATTTTTCACTTATGATTGCATAACTTTGCTATCCACTCATGGAATACTCCATGAAAGTTCTTGTACTTATACTCCACAGCAAAATGGGGTTGTTGAGAGAAAACATAGACATCTCTTAGAGGTAGCTCGTGCACTCAAATACCAAGCCTCCATCCCTGAAGAATTTTGAGGAGATTGTGTGGTCACAGCTGCTTATTTGATTAATCACATGCCAAGTCGAATTCTTCATGGTAAATCTCCTTTTGAAATGCTCTACAAGCAACAGCCGGATAATAACCATCTTAGAGTTTTTGGTTGTTTATGTTATACAACAAATATGGGTCCTCGAGATAAAATGAGTCCCCGTGCAACACGATGTGTCTTTATGGGATACCCTCCTCTTCAAAAGGATTATCGTGTTATGGAGTTTTCTACATGGCATTTCTTTACTAGCAGAGATGTTATTTTCCATGAAGAAACCTTTCCTTTCAAAGACAAGCTGCTTTCGTCACAAACCACTTTATCGATGACAATCGGTTTCTCCTATCGATGAAGACTTGTCATTGGCACCGGGTTTTCTTATGGTGCCTCAACCTTCCGGGGTACCAGCACTAGTGACATTTCCACGTCCGTAGATAGAATTGCAAGCTTCATCCGAGGCGGTTCCGCTCTCGGTGGACGCAACGGAAGTGGCTGCTGACTTATCCGTGACTCCTGCACATTTGGTTGATCAACCTTGTCGTTCTGAAAGACAAAGTCGTCCTCCTACGTGGACGAAAGATTATATTTGTTCTACTGCCAAATCTTCAGGTACACACTATCTTGTTTCCTCATATGTTTCCTTCAAACGATTATTAGCAGATCATATGTGTTGCATTAGTCGAATTTCCGATGAGCATGAGCCGTCTTCATTCAATGAGGCAACAAAAGATCCCAAGTGGCGGCATGCAATGGAGTCTCGAACTTGCTGCCCTCATAGAGAATCATACTTGGGATGTTGTTCCCTTGCCATCGGATCAAAATCCTTGTATGGATTAAAACAGGCATCTAGACAATGGTATGCCAAGTTTACTTTTGCATTAACTTCTGCAGGTTTCCAACATTCTAAGCATGATTATGCTTTATTTACACGAAATGTGGAAAATCATCAATCTATTTGCTGATATATGTTGATGACATTTTGATTATGGGAAATGATGATTCTCATGTTGCGAGATTCAAGGAATATTTACATTCCACTTTTCACATCAAGGATTTGGGACCTCCCAAATATTTCCTTGGCATTGAAATCGCCAGGTATGATAAAGGAATTTCTCTCAGTCAAAGAAAATTTGTCTTAGAAATTATTTCTGAAGCAAGGTTATCGGGTTGCAAGCCAGCAATAATCCCTATTGAACAAAATGCCAAGTTAACAACACATGAGTATGATCTCAATTCTTCTTCATCAAATAACGATTCATTGCCCCGGGCAAGGGTGGCCGACTGACCCTCGCTGGCCTTAACCAAGGGGTTGCGCGCCCTTGCTTTTGTCGATGAGGGCTGCGATGCCCTTATCCAGAATTGGAGAGGGTCGGACACCCTTGCCCAGGGCAGGTGAGGGTCAGTAGGCCACCCTCACTAGCCTTCTCTCCAAACTCTTTAAAAAAAGAAAAAGAAAAAGAAAAAGAAAAAGCATAAAAAATTCAAAAAATTATTAAAATATCATATTAATTGGCAAAATGTGAAAATGTTTAAAACTCAATTGGCAAAATTGAAAAATCTATGACTAGATTGGGAAAAATGTAATAGATTTTTATGGATTTTCTGTCAGAAAAGTTAAAATCATTAAGAATGGATTTTATTCATTGGATGAAAAGTTCGCACAAAGTAAAATTATAATTATGTTTTTCTTTTTCAAAGGAAAGTTCATCAAATGCCAAGAGTTCATGTGCGTCGGTGTTTGTATACTATTTTTTTGAGGTGAGGCATTTCAACCTTGGATCCGAGGTTCGAAGAGAGTATCTTTATATTTAGAATTAGGAATTTCCCAATAATTATACGGATCTCTATTGAACAACTTACTTTTGTCAAAATACTGAATAAATTGTAAATGAAAAGTAGTAATAACATACCATAGATATATGGGAAAATTAACCAAAAAAAACTATTACCAACAAAGTCTTAAACTTATTGTACAGATTATGATTTAGTTTTAAACTTTTCAAGCCAACCAATTTAGTATTAAATTTTTTAACAATTTGTCCATATAATCCATCTGACCAATTTTGGCAGCAAATCACTAACATGGACAGTGGTCGTCTTACGTGGTATGATCGGTGTTAAAATGGAAAAATTTTGTATTTTTATTCAATTTTAAAAAGGAAAATAAAAATAAAAATAACAAAATCAGAAAATTTTCTTAAAATTGGAAATATTGTCCACGTCAATGCTAGTCATACACAATATATCAGAATCCACATCGGCAGTTTTCGGTTGAAATTGGCCGGAAAGACTAATTGTCAAAATGTTCAAGACTAAATTGGCCAAATAGAAAAAGTCTATGACTAAATTGGTATTTGCACAACAACTTTAGCTATGTTAATTATAACAACAAAATTATAATGTGACATTTCTCAATGATTGTTAAAAAAAAAAAAAAAAAATAGATCTCTTACTTAAACCTCCAATATGTTGCATTTGCAAAATTTTGCCTCTTCACTTATACAATTACAATGATAATATTAATTTATTGGCATATTGCTATACAAGATCTTGCTCAAACTTCAATATCTATGCGCATACTTTTTACTCCCTCTCTCCCTCTCTCTTCCACCCCACCCAAAAAAAAAAAAAAAAAACGTCTACACAGGGGGTCGCCAATGTTTGATGACCTTGAAAATCCAATCCTCAACAATCGCCAACCTCAATCGACCTCAAATTAAAGTCGATTCTAAATTGTGGTTGGCTCGAGCCCCAGACAATTACTCTATTGGCACGGATCGAGTCAGAGTCTGAGCCTTGCGCTCAATCTATGCTTGAGAAGGAGACAGATGACGGCAGTGTCCACGACGGAGTGCACGCAATGACGAAGGTGGCTGTGTGTGAAGCAGTGTAGCACAAAGCTGGCTACGAGTGCACATCGGGATTTTTATTTTTTATTTTTGGCAATTGACGGACATATGACATCAATATCCGATGCTTATGAGGACTGTGACAGTACATGCAAACGAGGCATGAGAACAATAACCCTCATTCCCTATGTTGGGATAGGGTATTTACAAAATCATTGTTGCTTGGGCTATTTTTATCATATCCGAAGTACAAAGGATCACTAATCTAGATGTCTCATAACACAAGGCATGTCTAGAGAATTCTTTACTAATTCATGGGGGGAGAATTACTAAAAAAGTCCTAAACCTATTGCAATTGTATCAATTCAGTCATAAACTCTCTTTTTTTTTTTACCAATTTAGTCATAAACTTTTTACAATTGTGCCAATTCAGTCCATCCGGCCAAAATTGGCCGGTCGGCACTGATGTGGATGCCGGGTGGGGCCTACTGGGCGGCGAACGTTGATGTGGCAATTTTTAATTTTTTTTCGAATTTTTTTTATTTATTTTTTTCTTCTTTTTTTTCATCTTCTCCTTCTTCCGCCGACCGATGTCGACTAGAGGCGAGGGCCAGCGAGGTTGACCTCAACGACCATTGGCGAGGCTCGCCCCCACCGGCCACTGGCGTAGGCAAGCCTCACCCAACGACGGCGAGGCCGCCATCGCCAGATCTGGCGAGGCTCGGCCTGGCCCAGCCAAGGCGAGGGTTAACCCACCGGTGGCCGGTGAGGCTCCTCGACCAAGGACGGCGAGGCTCGACCTAGCCGGATCCGGCGACGGCAGCCTCGCCAACCACCGGTGCCACCATTGAGCAAATCGAGCCTCAAATTCAAGGCCTCGACTTGACCCGTGTTGACACCCGATTTTTTGTTGACATTTTAAACATTCTTTTTGCAAAAATATATAAAAAAAATAAAGATAAAGAGCCAAAAAGACAAAAAAAAAAAATTGAAAATGAAATGAAAAGATAAAAAAAAAAAAATTGAAAAAATGAATGAAAACATAAAAAAAAAAAAAGAAGAAAAAAAGAAAAAGAAAACAAAAAGAAAAGGAAAGCAAAAGAAACGAAAAAAAAAAAAAAGGGGGCTCTCTCTCCCGCGCGTTCGGGGATTCTCGGACGGACGAGGGGGCTCTCTCGAAAAATGCCAAAAAAGGAAAAAAAAAAAAAAACTCTCTCTGGGAACTTGGGGGGAATTCTCTCTTCCACTTTCTGGGATCTCGGAGAGCGGAGAGCGGAGAGCGATCTAGGGTTGGACGGCCGAATCGATTCAAGGGGAAGAACCAGAGAAACCACGGGGGGATGGATCACCATTCGCGTCGTTCTTTGGCGGACAAAATTCTTCTTTGACCCACGGCGGCGGTAGTGGTCGGTGATTGATTTCATCGCCTCCGGCCTCCGCAGCGGTAGAGTCTCTCTCTCCGAAGCTCCCGGCAATCACTTTTCCAGTGATTCCTTGAAGCGCGACGCTCGGCGATCGGAGATTAGGCGTCGGAGTTTGTTCGTTCTTCTAGAATCTGTGGTTTCCGTTGGAGTGCTCGATCGAGCTGAGCTGCCGGACGGCTTTCGAGGTGCGCTAAGTTTAGATTTGTATTACTTCGCCGGAGCGACTAGATCCGTGTCCATTTCCGATCAACACCCCTAGCAGCCGTGATTCGTTAGTCGGTTACTGATCGGAAGGAGAATCAGTTCATTCCCTCTGTTCGTGGTTAAATCTGGTTCCGGAGGTTTTCGATCGGACACTCTCGGACTCTTTCTCAGAGATCTGACGCTCGCTCACTCGATCGTCAGCTCTCTCTCTCTCTCGGTTCTCATTTGAGCGGCTTTCCCCTCTCGATTGCTCCTTCGTGCGCCAGACCTGACTCATTGGAACGATCACTGAAGGAACTTGGAGTTTAGGGCTCAGATAGTGTTGACGGCAGCGAAGGTCTTTGATCATTTGCCGAATCATTCAAGGTTGGTACAACTTCTTCAACGACAGTTGATCCCCTGTTTATACTAGCAATAGTCATTAAGAGAAATGGGGTGTGATTCCATATTGATGTTTGTGTGAAGCCTGTGTCAATGAAATCTTGGTGTGATAGATTAGTGGATGCTTTATATTGATTAGGTTTTACCATTGATGATCCTTATGTCCTGATCAATTACCTCATCGTCTTGATGCTTGCTTGTTTAAAACTTTGTGCCGATTACAGTCTAGGTTTTCAGGGTCATATACTTACGAGAAGTGATGTCTTAGCATAAAAACATATTTCTATGGACAGACCTCTCATTTGAAACTGAAAGCATGTGGACAGTTCCTAGCTACTTGAGAATATATTGTTGTTGCTGTCTGTTGAATCTCATGCTTGCTTTAGTTTCAATTATTGGGACCTTGCAGTATGATATATTGCATCTTGGATGTCTTGCCTTTCCTCTGGTCTTCTTTCGAATGAGACTCACTATATTGAAGGAGAGAAATAGGATTTTTAAGTTCTTGCAGATGTACAACTTTGCAGTTACGGTTCTATCTCTTGCATATCAATCTCTTTTGTTAGGGATTTTTGTGCCAAAAAATGCAAGACAACAAATTATATACTTGAGGTGATTGATCGTTAGCTGACTTTGTTTCTCTTATGGGTGTTTCCTTCAGTCGATTGCCCTTATACAATGTTGTTGGTGATCATCATAGTGTCCAATGAGGCGAGAACCTTTTGTGTCGAAGTGCATGATCGACAACGAAGGTTCGGGGCCAGGATGCATTGCAAATCTAATTAAAATCGATGTTTGTATGATCTGGAATTGATTGCAGTTGGATGCTGAGATTCTATGACTTTCGAGTTCGGATGAGTGACTCGCTGTTTTGGCTTAAATGAGGTGATAGATGAGGCTTTCTGGTCTCGAGCCCTTTTAGACATAGAAAATAGACTTCTCAAGCTTCGATTTGATATATTGCACGCCCTGAACGGACATCATTCGGTCATCCAAAAACACCTATAAAATCTGTCAATTCTGCAGTAGTTTTTTTTGGTTGATTTGCTGTTTTGACTTACTGCAGTTTTCTGTTTTAACTGGAACGAACTGGTAGATGATGTTATTAGGACTTAATGTCTTCTAGAGATTTGTAATAGACTTCTTAAGCTTTCCATAGACATATTATATGTGCGATTTAGTCATCATTTGCCTTGCTTCTCCATTTTTGAGTCGAGCTTTGAAATCTGGATTTTGTCTTGAACTGCAGTGCTGTCTTGCCCTTATGAATCTGACTGTTTACCATTCTTGTGTGGTCTTATGCATGATGATTTTGAAGTTGAGTCCTCAATAAAATTTTGTCCACATCATCCATGTGATCACAATTAGGTTTTGAGTTCTCAATGAGAAATGTTTGTCATCCCTTATTCTATATGACACATCTTTGGTTAGATTCATGCCTATCTCTTAGTGAGCAAAATCATGCATGTTCTCAAATTTTGTTACAGAATTGAAGCCTTGATATATGCCCATCTTTTTATACTTGATGGGTCTCTTAGAGGCCAAAGTTCATGTTAGTGCCTTCTCGACACTTGAACTACATATGGCAAGTTTATTGTGCATCTTGCTTGGGTTTTATGTGCAAGTACATAGTCACTATTAGCTTGCATAATCTTCATCTCGACATGTGCTATTTGTTGAATTTGTACATTTGCTGCATTGTGAGCTCGCTAGATATGTCTACTCTTACCATACATGGCTCAAGTTTACTGAATTCATTGTTGTTCTTGCTGAACATGCTGAATTTTGGCTATGAATGTCATGTATGTTCATAATATGTTGTCGCCATATTATAATTGTTGTTTGTGACTTCAATTTGTTGGATTCGTGTTCATGTCTGATGCCTATGTTCATTTGTTATAATAATGATTTCAATGCATTGTCTTAGTCATATAAGATGAGGCAAGGAATCATTTTTCTTAGATTGGGTTTAGATTAGGATTCCAAAGATGGACTTTGGTGTGAAGACGATGGAAGTCGATGTCCATTCCGACTATTATCTTGTACCATTTGTTTTCCCGACATATGTCTCAGGTTTCATACATTGTATAAAACCCGACGAGTTGCGGGTTTCTTTTCTTTCCCGGTTGTTTTCTCTTTCATATTCTTTAGAATTGCATGATTAGATTTACTGCTTTTCTTGATTGTTTACTTCATGTCTTGCACTTTCAATTTCTCTCGATTGATTTCTTTTATTGTTTTTCTTCTAGAAATAGAATAGCATAAAAGTAACCCACCATGCGTGATCACTTAGCTTAGAATTGGTGATCTCGAAAATATAAAAAGAGATGCATGGACATGTTAGGAAAAACACAACATATTGTTAGGTACCGAAAGGGCGCTAATAGTTATATTAGCGTAACCCAAGTCCCCGAATCTAGATATCTGGTTGCGTAGGAATCGAGGGAATTCTCCCAATCCTCGATTGGGTTTTCTAGCCGACCTCCAAAAAATATATATATAAGGCTAGTGGCGACTCCTGTATGTTCTTAGGTTGTTAAATACCTAGATCGTATAAATAAATTTGCTGTCACGCGGGGTACGAGCTTGGGAGAGCTCGCGATCTTATGATCAAGTATCCCTAAATCCGACCTTTCTCCCTTCGACATCGAAGGGCGGCGAGATCGGGTCGCGACAACCCGCCGCAGGACGGCGGCGCCGCCACCCCAGAGGTGGAGCGGCGTGGCGAACTGCGAGAGCTTCCACGGCGGTAGGGATAGGAACAGCGGGCCCTGTGGGGGCCACGCGATCATCCATTTCGAGAGCGGGGAGAGGAACCGATTGGGGAAGTTGGAGTGGAGGAAGGGGTTGACGAAGAGTGGCGTGAACAGTGATGGGACCGCGTAGTGGGAGTTGGTGGCGGCGAAGGCAAAGGCCGGGGAGGAGGAGGCGGCGGCAATAGCGGTGAGGAAGGGCCGCGACTTGCTGGGGCTTCCAATGAGGAGGGACCACAAGGAGCTATAGATCGTCATCATGCGCGTCGACGGAGGCGAGCGGAGGGAGCCGACATGGATTTTTTTTTCGCGGAGGTTGGAGACGGCGGCCTCGCCGTCGTTAGGCGAGGCTCGCCTTCGCCAGTGGCCGGCAGGGGCAAGCCTCACTAGTGGTCAGCAAGGGCAGCCTCACCGACCCTTGCCTCTGGCCAGCCAGCCAGCCAGAGGCTGGAGAAGATGGAAAAAAAAAATTAAAAAAAAAAATTGAAAAATTATTAAAAATTGCCACATCAACGTTCGCTGGCCGGCGGCCACGTCGACGACCGGCCAATTTTAGCCGATGCACTGAATTGGCATAAATTGTAAAAGGTTTAGAACTAAATTGGCTAAAAAAAGAAAAGTTTAGTATTGAATTGGCACAATTGCAATAGGTTTAGGAATTTTTTGGTAATTCTCCCAATTCATGGGTAATAATCGTAATGAGAGGACTACTTGGAGTGGAACTAGCACAATAACCCATCGCCATAGCCCTCTACTTAAATTTGAGTACCCTAGAATAGGAATAGAACCCACAATTATCAGTTTCTAAATTGAAAATACGGGAACGTTCTCATCACTAGGAAATTTCAAAATCGGTCATGTCCGGACAACTTAATATATCTCATACAAAGCTTATCAAGAGTTTAGAATTTTCCGTGGAATAAAATACCGAAAGTGCTTTACCTATTAGAAATGGGTGTAATTATTACAACTATCTCACTTGTGAGATTATGTATGGACACCATCTCCTCACCTAATTAATTTCTTGACATATCGTTCTACATCCATTTTAAATCAAATGAGTACTATGAATTATCTGCTTCAAAAAGATGGTTGAATGATTGATGACTGAGGCACAAAATAGGGTCGATAGACGCTGCGAAGCGAGGGTACAAGCTTACTATATGCACTGCTATTCTTACGTTCCCCGCATCAAGAAGCCTCCTCTGAACTTTGTTATTAAATCGGAGAATTCATCAATGCAATCAATTTATGACCTGATGACTTCAAATGCTCGAAAGGAAAACCTAGAATGCTTCGTCCATTCAGAGTCATGTCTTTTGCTTGACTTTTGATATTTTTCAAATCCCACGGCATGCGTGCAAGCAATAAAATTGCATGACGACGACACACAGATTGATATAATATTTTATCATATTTCTCGTAAAATTTTTGTGAGTATTCTATAAGTTCTAATGAGAAATGTTGAGAAAGGTTAATTTGACTTTACAGAAATTAGGAACGAAAAGCCTTCGCATTGACACTTTCAACAAACTTTCTTGCAAGATGAAAAGCATTGACACCAACAATTCACGTGAGCATGACTGATTTTCCCGCAAACGGTGGCCTCGAGAGAGAATACATGTTCTTCTACTATAACCAAAGAATCGCGTACGGGCGTGCTGGTCCTTCGATAGAAAATACTACGAGCCCGCTGGCTCGTGGACAGTGCCTGCAACGAGGACCAATCTGACTTCATTAAAATAAATTGTCAGCAGTGTCTCCTCATCCGGACCACCAACTTCGTGGTGCTGCTACTGGCCGCCTTTATGACCTTTTCTCGTTCGGGATCCACTCTGATAAACAACACAAACGACTCGACCCAGAACGCGGATGTGTTGGAGAAAACTTCCTTATTTGTTTTGAAATTGACAAAACGTTTCCATTAGTCTAGTCCGAAAACTCATAGACTCTATCGTCAAAGTCTGAAGACCTCCAGACTTTAGAATCAAGATTCAAAGTCTACCCTCACTGATATTTTCCAGACCGATGAAGAAAAGATTTATCCAGATGCAAGTATATTCTTAAGGATTTGGTTCGACGGTTGAAGAAGATCTCACGAGTTGGAGATAGCACTTCGTCATAAATTATTCTCATTGAAATCAATTTGGATAATTAGATCGGCAATTGACGAAGTATACTTGGAAGGTTATACTTATGGAAACCCAAATGATCCTAATTGTATGGGCGAGCAGGATTGATGAGCTATTATCACATTCCTTAAATAAAATCGAGATCTCCCTAATTGATTATGTCCAACGGTAGATTGGAAGAACTCTTTTGAAATGTGCCAACGGATAGAAGGTATGGATGAGTATATAAGGAAGACGCTTAAGTTATACGAGTGTGTGCGTGATAGAAGAATTCTAAAGTCTAAAGCTCCTAGTTATTTGTTATTTCATTCACCGAGCTTATACCGTATTAAAAAGAGAGATAAATACTTGTGAGACCTTGAGGAAGTGTAGTAGAGTCTCCACACTGTGGAATCAAGGACGTGAGACTATAATATCTCTTTTTGTTCTTAGTGAAATCCAGCCGGTGGGCTATCAGTACGAGAGGCTGGACGTAGGCTTAGTCTAAGCCGAACCACTATAAACTCTGTATTCCAATTCTCTTTCCCTAAACTCTTTACTTTAACTTATAGTCTTAGATATTTGTTTACTGTCTTTTATATTTTCAGTCTATTTTTATCAAAAGATGAATTAAGCTGTTAAGTTTTTGTAAAAATTGTTTTAACACCTATTCACCCCCTCTAGGTGTTCTTACTAGCCCTATCAATTGGTATCAGAGCTCGAGTACTCATTTAATTGAAGTGTTTTTACTTCTGAGTTAAAGATTTATGGCTAGTATGTTGGCTTCAGGTTTGGTTGAAGGCCAAAGCAACACCTGACCACCTTACTTCGATGGAAATGAATACACATATGAAAAAATAAGATGAAAGCATTCCTAAGATCGAAAGATTCTCTTAAATGGGATGTGGTAGAAAAAGGAATCATTCCTAAAAGCTGCATCAGTTTCAGAAAGAGGAAAAGAAGTTGCAGTTGCTAGCGAGATGACTCAAGAAGAAATAATCAAGAGACAAGCTCTTGATGCTAAAGCAATTTACTCCTTATATTGTGCATTATCTCCTATTGAGTATAACAGAATATCTTCTTATGAAACAACTAAAGAAGTCTGGATAGGCTGCACATTACCTATGAAGGAACTGATCGAATGAAAGAAACAATGATTAATATTCTACTCGGACATTATGAAGCATTCAAGATGAAATCAGGAGAACCTATCACTGATATATTTAGTCGTTTTACTGAAATAGTAAATGGTCTAGAGTATCAGGGACATCCAATCTAGAACCAATGAAGGTCAACAAACTGTTGCGTGGACTCTCCAAAGATTGGAATCACATAAAAACTTCAATAAGGGAAACACAAAGGATCATGCCGTTTTCTGTAGACGAACTAGTTGGCACACTTCAGACCTATGAAGTGGAGAAAATCAATGAGGAGGAAGATCCTAAAGGTAAGAAATCAATTGCTTTGAAATCTAACGATGATTCTGATGTTACAGATTTTGAAGATAATATGGATGATGAAGAATTAGCTCTTATGATAAAGAGGTTCAGAAAATTGAACAAAAATGGAAGAAGATTCAATTGGAAGAAACAAAGCACTCAAAAGTTTCAAAACAAATCTAATGAGAATAATGAAGCCAATAAAGATGTGATCCTGCTTTGAATGTAATAAAAATGGACACATCGGATCTAACCGTCATATGTTGAAGAAAAAGAAGGGAAAAGTTGAGAAATACATAAATGCTCTCAAAGCAGAGACATGGAATGATACTGAATGCGAAGAAAGTGATTAAGATTATACCAACATTTGTTTAATGGCAAAATCAGAATCAAACTCTGACTCTAAGATAGACACAGACTCAGACTCAAATAGTGAAATCGAGGTAAGCAATCTAAAGATTCCTATTAAAGTCTCGAAATACATTGATGCGCTTTGCCTTAGTCTCAAAACCTCTCTTAAGAGGATTTCCGAGCTAGAAAGGAGAATTCTACACTAAAGCAACAAGAAAACTCTTGGAAAGAAAAGTTTGAAAATTTAGATAAAAGCTTTGTTGTTTTAAAAGAAAATGCGGACTTTCTTTTAAAAGAAAATAATCTTTAAAAATTGACATTTCAAGTATTTCAAAAAGATTTTCAATAGAATCTAAAATGCTGGAAAAGATTCTTTCAGTACAAAGACCTTACTTCAACAAGTCAGGCTTGGGAATGACTTCAAAAATTGTTCCTCTAATCGATTTTCCAAAAGTGAAGGAACGAATTAAACAAAGACCAACAAAAACTTTTTACAAGAATCATTTTCAAAAAGTTTTTACAAAATTTGTTGGCCGAAGTGCTCTCAAATGTTCAAAATGCAACAGCTCAGAACATTTTGAGAAAGAATGTCCTATGGTTTGGAGACCTGTTAAGAAGGAATGGGCAAAGACTGCATATTGCACTAACTCTTCTGGACCTAAGAAAATATGGGTATCAAAGAAAGTTTGAGTTTCTTTTTTAATTGCAGGTCACTATCAAGAAAAAGGTTAAATGGTTTTTGGATAGTGGTTGCTCAAGACATATGACTGGAAATTTAGGTTGTTTTATAAAACTTGTTAAGAAAAATGGTGAAAAAGTCTCGTTTGGTGGAAATAGCAAAAGAAGAATTGTTGGATATGGAACTGTAAAGATTGGAAGTCTCATAATCAACAAAGTCTCCTCGTGGAATAATTAAATTACAATCTACTCAACATTAGTCAATTGTGCGACATTGGATTCAAAATCAACTTTCAAGAAGGAGTATGTTCGGGAACTAGTAAAGATTTTTCTCAATCCTTTCTTGGACGAAGACATGGGAACATCTATCTTCTGGTATAAAACTAGAAAAATCTCAATGTCTGATTTCAATACAAGATGAAGCAAATCTTTGGCATTGAAAGCTTGGCCATGTCAATATGAAGCAAATTGCCAAGATCTCTTCCAAAAATCTTATTCGGGACTACCCAACCTGAAATATCAAAATTCTGACTTATGCACACCATGTGTGTTGGAAAAATAGGTTAGAAGTTCTTTTAAACCAATAAATCAAGTTTCTACTAATCATGTTTTGCAGCTTCTGCATATGGATCTCTTTGGACCAACAAAAACTCAAAGCATTGGTGGAAAAAGATACGCCTATTAATTGTGGATGATTATTCTCGATTTACTTGAGTCTACTTTCTAACAAGTAAGTCTGAAACTTTCTCACTTTTCAAAGTTCGCCAAGAAAAGTTCAAAATGAGAAAGGATATGTTATTTCAAGCATACGGACATACCATGGAGGTGAGTTCGAAAATCAAGACTTTGCAAAATTTTGTGATGATTCGGGCTTTCAACATGTTTTTTCTTCTCCATATACTCAAGAACGAGAATAATGATGTGGAAAGAAAGAATAGATATCTGCAAGAGATGCAAGAACTCTTTTAATAGAAAGTAATATTTCTTCTCGTTTTTGGGCTGAAGCAGTTTCTACAGCTTGTTATATTATTAACAAAGTATTCTTAAGGCCTATTCTGGAGAAAACTCCCTATAAGTTATTCAAAGGAAAAAAAAAAAAAAAGCCAATTGTTTCTTACTTTCATGTGTTTGGTTGCAAATGTTTTGTTTTGAAAAATGCAAATGATCGATCTGGTAAGTTTGAAGAAAAATCAAACGAATGAATCTTCATTTGCTACTCAATCTCAAGCAAAGCTTATAGAGTATTCAATAAAAAGACTCAGACCATGGAAGAATCTATGAATGTTAAATTTCAAGATGCTCTGCAAAGTGAATTGATTCAGACTCAACCTGAAGAATCCGAATCTACTTTACAACTTACAAAGTCTACTTCCCCTAAAGTGGGTCAGACTTCTGAAGATCATCAACAAATAGAAGTTGAAGAATCAACTGAAGAAAAGGACTAGCAAGTTGTCAAACCAACCAAGAATGGAAGCACAAGTCTAGTCATCCCAAAGAACTTATCATTGGTGATGTTCATGAAGGGATTCACACCAGATCCAAAAGGCAAGAAAAGTCTAGCGTCGTGGCATTCATTTCTGAAATAGAACCTAGAAGCATAGAAGAAGTTTTAGTGTGAAAGCTGGATTGAAGCAATGCAAGAAGAACTCGAGACAATTCAGCATTAACGATGTTTGAGAATTAACTCCTAAACCAAAAGACAAATCCATCATTGGAGCTAAATGGGTTTTCAGGAACAAAATGAATGAAAAATGAAGACTAGTAAGAAACAAAGCAAGACTCGTGGCCAAAGGATATACGCACGAAAAAGGGATAGACTATAATGAAACTTACGCACCAGTAGCCAGGTTAGAAGCAATTAGATTATTACTTGCTTTTGCTTGTTATAAAAATTTCAGGTTATTCCAAATGAACGTCAAGAGTGCATTCTTAAATGGATTTATCCAAGAAGAAGTCTATGTGGAACAACCTCATGGATTTGAAGATCCAACGAAATCAGACTCAATATTCAGACTGAAAAATGCTCTATATGGATTAAAGCAAACACCTCGAGCATGATATGACAGGTTAAGTAAGTTTCTAATTCAAAATGGTTTTAACAAAGGGAAAGTGGATACTACTTTGTTTATTAAAAGGGAAGGTAAAAACTTTCTACTTGTTCAAATCTATGTCGATGATATTATATTTGGATCACCTAACGAAAGCCTGTGCAAGAAGTTTTCTAAGATTATGCAAGATGAATTTGAGATGAGCATGATGGGTGAACTCTCCTTCTTTCTTGGATTACAAGTAAAACAATTGAAGGAATAAATCTTTATTCACCAAGAAAAATATGCAAAAGAACTCGTCAAAAGTTTGGTTTGGAGAATTGCAAAAATACCGAGATACCAATGTCAAGTTCTTTAAAGTTGGACAAAGATGAAGGAGGAAAGAAAGTTGACCCGAAGCTCTACAGGAGTATTATTGGTTCACTTTTTATCTTTCTGCTTCTAGACCTGACATTTTGTTTAGTGTTTGCATTTGTGCTAGATTTCAATATAATCCCAAAGAATCTCATCGAAGTGCTGCGAAACGCATCATCAAATATGTAGCAACTACCTCAAAGTTAGGTCTGTGGTATCCCAAAGAATGAGACTTTACTCTCCTTGGATATTCAAACGCAGATCTAGCGGGTTGTAGAATTGATAGAAAGAGTACATCAAGTACTTGTCAATTGCTGGGAAATAGGACAGTATCTTGGTTCTCAAGGAAGCAAAGCACTGTGGCTCTTTTAACAGCAGAAGCAGAATATGTGGCCCTTGGAAATTGCTGTTCTCAAATCTTATGGATAAAACAACAACGAGAGACTTTGGAATTGAAGATTCATGCACCGAGATCAAATGCGACAACACCAGCACAATTAATCTTACAAAGAATCCAATTCTTTATTCAAGAGCAAAGTATATAGAAATCCGACATCACTTTATTAGAGATCATGTCCAAAGTGGAGAAGTTATGATCCAGTTCATTGATTCAAAAATCAACGGCGCATATATTTACAAAGCCATTGGAGAAAAGCCTATTCGAGTCTATACACACCGGGCGAACGTCACAACTTTAACTATTAAAGTCCTGAAGATGCTCGTACTCGAGGTAAAGTCTGAAGGTGCTCGGACTCGAAGGCCAAAAGTTACGACCTGTAAGTTATTTTTGTTCTAGTAATTTAAATTTCTTGGAAAGGTACGTTTATTTATCGCTACTTGATTGGAATTATCTTTCCAAAGTTTTGTTCTTGAATTATTGACACTTATTATTTTCAAAAGGCGCTTATTATCTATTTTTAAAAATGCAGTTATTCATTTTCGAAAAGGAAGTTATTATTTTCAAAAAGGCATTTCAATTTTCCTTTTTGCGACGTTTCATTTACCTCGCTTCACTTGCTTTATATATTGTAGAAACTGTCTTCTTTGTTTTTCACTCGCAAACCCTAACTTACTCCCACTTGCTCTCACTTTCTCTGTTGTTTATTAAAAAGTTTTCATCTTTTCAAGCAAAGTTGTGAAATTCTCTATTGAATCGACAATGTCTTTGAGAAAGTCTTCAAGAATCGCAAGCAGGGGACCACGCAATATGCCTAAGGGTCCTACCCATTTCAACTTGACCGAGGAAGAAGATTCTTCACCTCCACAGCAACCAAGTCAGCGACAACATTCTCAGTAGCATCACACTCCTCCACCATCTCATACTAAAGAAAAATTTGTGGAAGATGTTGAACCAGTAAGGACTCTTACCCCTAAAGTCGCTTTCAAGCTTTACTCTTGCTTAAAAAAGGGAGGCACTGCTATGTCATTGATTGATGAATTTTTAAGAGAGAGAGGATACAAAATGAAACCATGTTCTTGCGTGACATGAAAAGATGGGAATTGCTAAAAAAGGTCGGCTGAAAAGGTATTTGCTAACTTTCCTAGCAACCCGCGTTTTGGTATGGCAAATCAACCCGAAGGGCGGGGATGATGATGAGAGAATGTTTACATTTCCAGCCTAGATCGTGTGGCTGCAAATGTTGCAAGTGACGATTCAAGTCTTTTTTAGATCGAAGAATCACAAAATGGTCTATTTAGACCTAATGAAGAGAGGTCATGAACCCTAGAAGTATTGATTTTGATTTCCTTGATTCAAGAAAAGTCAATCGAGAGAGAAGTTTACTATGTTGCAATTGGGGCACTTTTTGTTCTAAATCTACTGCTGCCTATCCAAAACTTACAACCTATTTCTATTCGAACCTATCTTTTTGGATGCAAATAGTTTTTCTTTCACTTTGTGAAAGATAAGGAGTTCATGGTGAACATGGATACCTTGGCCGACCTAATTAAAGTGGAAAGAGAGTGTTTCCAACCAATTAGTATATATGTGCTTATGCTACTCTTTCCTTGGTGCAAGACAGATTCCCAAGGCAAGATATCCTACTCTAGGATGAATGCCAATCACAATTGACTTTCAGGAAACGCCAACCCTTATCTAGGGTGAAAAGAACCAATCAAAGCAGGGACCAATTCATATTGATGATCGTGGGTTGGGATCCTAGTGGGAGTCTCATTACGTCAAGTTAAGCAATGGCTTGATCTAGAATAAAGAGACCCGAATCTCGAGTCTATATTAAGAAGAGATTGATCGTCCTGATTTGTGGGTCTCTTGATCATGACAATACGATCAATTTTGTTAATAGATTAGACGTTGCGAAACTCAACGGGTCTCAATTGTTTGGGGTCAAATCATGAATATGATCACATAATCATCATACGAAAGGGTGAATCATCATGCTGCAGTGAGATATTTCCCCTACTCTTGCGTAGGGCCTCTAAACAATAAGCGGGAAGTGGGAGGAAGGTCTATTGCTCTGCATTCACATCAACCCACAAATCAAGCAATTTTTTGGTTAATTAGATCACAAGCAAAGAGCCTTTCGGTTCGTTTCATAAAAAAAACCAAGCACGTGAAAGTCTTTTCTTTCTTTCTTTATTTCTTGCCTTTTTTAATTGATTTCCAAGATGATATTATGGCCTGCACTTCTAGGCTATTCGGCTTGGTCCAGTAGTGTTAACCCGAGAGGAAATCTCAAGGCTTCACCTGCACTCACATGATTGTTCTAGTTCTCTTGATTCTGTAATGTCATGGTTATGTAGTTCATCGCACTTTGACTTCAGTCAAAGATACCGGAGTTTAAAACACTTGAACAGTAAAAATAATAATATTTCATGTTATATTCCTCCAAAACCCTTATTATATTGTGGAAAGCTAGGTTACTAATAATAGAAAGTCCTCTGTGTGTGTGTGTCTCTCTCCCCCCCCTCTCTCTCCCCATAATGACCTAAGTAATCATTGCTAACTTGAAAACCTTAGCCTGTCACGCTTGAATGGAGCCATGCATGTGCGTCTAGTTACACCAACTAATCTAAAAGCCACTCTATCCTCATCAAACAATCATTATGCCCCACTTCTTCTGTTCTTTCTCCCCATTCGATCTCATGTAATCTCTTTACCTAAGTGTCTTATGCAAATTACATGCACTCAGTACATAACGGACCACCATGGACGAACTGTATCACCGACGTAGGCATCTCTCCCCAAATGCCTTGAGACACCGTGTCGAAACACCCGTCAAACTTGGTAAACGTGTTTTCGCATTGGGAAATCAGTGGAAAACGCACCACTCGGATACTATTCCTCTGTAAAACTCATAGAAAACTTGACTTGAAATACAAGGCAAACTAGGGAAATTTCTCATGATAATATGAACGGATCATTCTTGTGATGGCAACCCTAGTCTTTAGTCTCTCGTCATGATGAAAGAAGCTGGTCAATGGTAACATCTTCTTTTGCATTTGATTTGGTTTGTTAATAAGCTTTTATCAATGGTCCCAAGGTCGGTCTCAGCTATAGCGAGGAAAAAGGCTTAAAAACCACCACGAATCCACAAACATAAAGAAAAAGGAGGAGGAAAAAGACATCAAACAACCGTCGCTATCTCCGCTTCTCCCAACCAATGACAAAGAGCATGGATCGTCATGAAGTCTAAAGCTCAATCCTTTCTATGTTCTCTCCTTTCTTTGGAGGAGCTTTCCATTGATTACGATAGCAAAATCGGCTCGGATGTGTGAATTTGTGCATTTAGATTTTGCAAGCATGTTCATCACTCTGAAATGTTATTAGAGAGACATAACAAGAATCGATAGTAATGTCGCCGACAAATGATCGATAATCCTATACATAATTCGACCAAATTGTTAACCTACATAAGTCTCCCCCAGCATGATGCACCTCTGCCTTCGCCTCTTGTTAGAAAGGCAAATGTTGCATCAATAGAAAGATCACTAGCGTACGGATATAGTCTAAGTAAATCTTCAACCATAAGCTGGTCAAGAACATAAGATGACCATGGAAATATCACCGCATCAAATTAGGTTTCGGTGGGTCCATGAGTTTGACATTTCTTACTAGATATAGCACTAACATCTCACTGTACGCTCCTTCGTCAACTTACTTTTTTGTTTTACATGGATACAAAGTGTGATGGTCTCCTCCCAACAATCGGAAAACCTTAGTGGGGGAAGCATCTCCGCCAATGCTCAAAGGTACCGTCCATTATCTGGTCTCACCAACTTGCCACGCTAACATTGAATACATCTACCGATTTGCTCATCCTTAATCAGTCAAAAAAGAGCTAAAAAGAAGCACACACCCAATAGCAACAAGAGTCAACGAGTAGATGCTGCTGACCATTCCACCATTTACAATCTTGATACATAAGAATAATATAAAATAGAACTAAAGATCTGTTCATTTAAAGAAAACTATTTTAAATTTTATTTATGACTTTTCAGTATTTAGATAACGAAAAAACTAATCGGTTTATGAAAATGTGATCGATGAACTGAAAACAACTTCTCTTTTTCTAAATCACCAAATAAATGAAAAAATATATCATTATCATGAAGTTTTGATAAAATAAACATAACCTTAAAATCAATTGATCTTATACATGAGGAGTCATAAGTTGTTAAAAAGCTATTTTGTTTGATGGTCCTTATATAATTTTCCCAGGATAATGGGGGTACCTGACTTGTAATCACTCATTATTGAAGTGTGCTGCTGTTTAGGTTGGTCACAAGGTTTTCTTGGCACAATACGCTGCGCGTCAACTCAATTGAGGATAGAAATGATCCCAATTCACTGCGTTTGGCTTTTGCTGACGAGCTTGGACATTTACTACATAACCATATTTAGACCATCAACAAGACTAATTTTGGAAAGCACGCAAACCCGTCTTGTCCATGTGCATTAAGCAAAGTACTCCACCACGGGGACAGTGGCCATGTCCTCAAGATCACTTCAAAAGGTTAGTGTCGTGATTCAAACATAGATCCACCGTTTCCAAAACCAAAAGTACCGAATCACTCGGCTAACATCTCGAGGCTGGACAGACCGGCCCGAAGAACGGAAAAAAGAAGAAGAAGAGATACGATGAGTTATTACACAGGCAATGCATCATTCCGCAGACACGTTGAACACAGAGATTTTATCCACGTACTTCATATCATCGAAAATTCAGAACACTTCCCAGCGCAAGGTGCTTCGCTTTAAGGCCATTTTAAAAGGGTTTGAACATCAATTATTGCCGAGGAGAGAGAGAGAACCAGTGGGGATCACGTTGTTCCCGGCATCTCGACTTTACGAACCATCATCTTTTTCTTTCCAGTTTTATCGCCTAGAAAGCAACCCTCTGGCTATTAAGAGGGGCATATTCTCGACCTCTAGCTAGCTAGCTAGAGACGCTTCCCCAGATATGTCAAGTGTCAAGGAAAGGGCTATGTACCGAAGCACATGCGCAGGCATGTGAGATGACCGCACCTTAACCTAATCTAGCAACACACTCGATCCCTTTTTCGATACACTATTCTTCGCCAGAACTGGTGAAAATCCGAAGCTTTTAGACGAAGGAAGTGAAGATGGAACGGATGGGCAAATCGACTATTCGCACGTTTATAACGAGGAACGTGGTGTATGCATGTGTGTGCTAGTGGTAGGATGGGGTGATGTCTATGTGCAATGCGATCATGTTTGTATTGCATGAATGGAGAAATGCGTCCAATTAAACCGAATCAGACATTTCAATCATGGAATGATTGACCGTTCATATCGTTGTTTGCCCATATGGATTTGATCGTGTTCATATACATGGTATTCGGTAAACGCGCCATCTAAGTATTCGAATCGAAACGCCTTCCTTTTAAAGTAATCTTGAGGCTATGGCAATCATCTTGTGGGTAGAGTCTTGTCGATGCAAAGGCGGGTGTTGCGATTTCCGTGCTCGTTCTATCATGGATTCCAATGAATTGTAAGTATGGGATAAGCTTGTGTTATCCAAATCTTCCTTCAAGGCTCCCTGTTTTCTTGGGCTGGTAAACTACATGAGTCTCTCGTTGATTAATATTGCTCGGTGTTTACGTACGTCTCCAGGGCCCGTTGACTCAACTCCGATCTGTTAGTGGGCTTCGTTGCGACTCTCGAGAGGGTATGGTATGGCCCATGCCTATTATAGGCATCACCTTTTGGGCCTCTATAAATTTTAGTTGAGTCGCTACTCATCTTGCAGGCCCATCAAAGGCAACCGCTGTTGGGTTGTTTGCCCTGCGAGAGAGAGAGAGAGAGAGAGAGAACCATGCCAAAATCTCATGCTGCCCGCCACCGTCGCAGGGGTCACTAGAGGAACGATATTACTAGGTTCGTCGGCTGTCTTACTAGGCAGCAACACATGAAAAAGTTTGCGAATAGTTGGGTGTCAAAAATCGAACCGAACCGAAAAATTCGGTTTTTCCTTCTAGCTTTTTACATCTCGGTTCTCATTAAAATCAATTTTTTTGATCGATTAATCGAACCGAACCAAATCAACAAACTGATAAGAGTTTAATTCTTGAAAAAAAAAATATATACAACAGAAAAAGAAACAAAAAAAAAAGCAAAAATCGAAAACTAAGCCGAAAGCCAAAAAGCGAAACTTAATCGAACCAAAATTTCGGTTCGGAAGTTTTCCTAATGGTTCGGTTCGGTTCGGTTTTCAAAAATCAGTCGAACCCGAATCAAGGATACCCCTGCGAATACCGCTTGACCATCGAAACAAAAAATGAAATTATATCGAATTTTGAGTTTATCCTATCTAAACCAACTACGTGTCTACATTACCACATGTGCCCTTCCAAGTAACTGCCAATAGAAATGCACAAAAGAAGGGCATTAGGGACGATCTTCTCTGCTAGAATGTCGTAATTCTGAAAAAAAAAAAAAAAAAAATTTATAAATACGTATGTGGGAAAAAGCGTCACCAAACCCCAAACTTTGCCCGAAAATGACAAATTTACCTCAAACTTTTTTTTTGACGTGAAAAATCTGAAGTTTGCTAACCGTGACATTTACCCCCAAAATTTTTACAGACACAAAAAAACTGAACTTTCATTTGTATGGCATTTACTCCCAAATCATATGGGCATTTTGGTCTTTTTACTTTTTTATACTTTTTTTTTATTTGTTTTTCTTCCCTCTGCCGGCGTCGGCGAGGCCGCCGCCAGTGTCGGGCGAGGGCTCGCCATGGCCTAAGTGGAGGGAAGAGAGAAGAAAAAAATTTAAAAAAGAAAAGAAAAACATAAAAAATAAAGGCGGGTAAATGTATCGCATTTTCGCAAAAATTTGGGGTTTTCGTAGCCATGAAAAAAAAAGTTTGGGATAAATTTATTCACTGGGTAAAGTTTGGGGTTTTTTTTGCTTTTCCCACATATGTCGATTCTCTTAAATCTTTTTAATTTGACGACTTTAATCTTAAATATTTTGATAATTTGTCCATGTAATCCTTTTGTCCAAATGTTGGCTATGGTGTGACCGATGCGAATGCAAACAAATTTACATTTCATTTTGATTTTTGACTTTTTTTTTCATTTTTTCTCTTTCTTTTATTATTCTTCTTCTCCACTAGTTGCTGACCCCCATCAGCCCTCACATGTGACTGGTTGCAAGGCTCGATGATTGGTGTAGGAAGAAGGAAAAAATACATTTAAAAACAAAAAAAGTAAAAAATTGTGCATGTTACTACCAAATCGATCAAGTCACTGACACTAATCAAAATTAATCGGAATGTCTAAATTAACATATTGTCATAACGATTTGACATTAAATTGCCTAGATTACAAGGCTTAGGGTACGAATACATTGAAGATTTTTTTTGTTTTGGTGTTACTTTCCGTTTTTTATTAAACTATAATGGAAACCATCGAGGGTGGCAATAACTCGCACGTTCTAGCCTAATTGCGAAACGTGATCCGACAAATCCGTAAATCACACGACGCTGATGACGTGGCGGATATAAACAGCCAGGTCATTGCCCACGTTCTGGTCTTCCACTGTCGATGAAAATTATAATAAAATAGGCCAATAAAAAAAAAAAAAAAAAAAACGCCATAAATGGACTAACCTTCTCATCTGCCGCGAGTCCAACCGAAGTCAGCCGAAAGAGTACCCCGAATATCCGTCGTCCTCCGATCGGCGTCCCTGAAAACCGGAATCCTAGCCGAATATCCCCGATCGGCGACGGCGACGGCGACGGCGACGATGATCGGCCGGAGAGCTTGGCGCGACCTGCGGCGGTGTTGCCGCCCGCGGTAGCCGGCCCGGCGCCCCGTCAGCTACGCGCCCCCGCCGCCGGGCGAGCTCGGAAGGCCTCCCGCCCGGGGCGGCCGCGCGACGACGAGCCACCCTGCTCCGCGCGGCCGCGGCGTTCTCGCGACCGATCTTCGAGTCCCGGAGTGAGTATTGCTCGAGCTTTTCCTTCCTTAGTTTTCTATGAGCTCGTTCATGCTACGGCGGCGGAGCGCCAGTTAATCTGGTTTGAGGTGTCGCGATTGCTGAAACTGTGTTGTTTGTTGTGCTTTTGGTCTTTGCCTCCCCTTCGGTGATGTAGTCGAAGGTTTTCGTGGAACGAAGGCGTGGCTTTTTCGAGCGACGCGGTGAGGGACGCTCCGTCGCTGGAGTGGTCGATGTGCCGTTGGCGCAGACAGGGAAGGCATCGCCGAGTGCGAACTTATCAAGTGGTTTGTTCAAGAGGTGAGCCCGTGGAGCTAGCTTTGAATCTTTGCTCTGTTATGTTCGTGTGCATTTAGAGATGAGTACACTTGTCAAGTCAACGGAACTTGTCTAGGCAGAGACGGAGCGGCCCCCGCCGAATCGTTGGCCGTCAAGGTTGTCGTTCTTGCTAGGTAGATTGGTAATAGATAAGCGATTTTCGCAATACTGATGTCTAACTGAATCATGGAAGTACGCTGTGTCAACGAGCGTCTTACGATCATCCATCCATGGGCATACATGCATATGGAGATATAAAAAATGATGAAGAATGAGCAGTGATATTTTAGCATTGACATTTATTCTGGCAGGGGATCTGATTGAAAGAATTCCAACCACTCTGTGAAGTTCAGAGCGACAAAGGACCATAGAAATAACAAGTCGGCACAAAGGAAAGCCGCCATCTTAATCCCCACATTCCTGGCAATATAGTGAAGGTAAGAATTAGCCTGTATCTTGATTTCTTCTGGAGCCTATGCCTATGTTTTTGTATATTATTATTTATCCAGAGTTATTATCTAGTAAAGCTATAAGAGTATACAGAAGAAATGGTATCATAATGGAGATGTGGAACGAAATTATTGTTATAGAACTTGGTAATAATAATCACATGTCAAATGAAAAGTGCATCACATACATGATCAGCGTGGCACCTTGCGTATGATGTTTTTGAGGCTATGCATCCTTGACAAGTATATAGGCATTGGGAATTTGAGGGATGACGAATTGTGGATATTAATATTCTAGGGATGCTTGTGCTGTAAAGATTTGTGCCTCCATTTGCTGAGTGGATTTTTATCTGCAATCTATGGAGAGACATTCTACCTATTGTTCTTGCTTTAAAGTTTGCTAACTGTAGGTTGGAGACTCTTCTAAAGATGGTTGTTTGAGAACCACATCTTCTAGTGGAGGCTTGCGATGGTTTAGAAAATGTCAATTCCCCAACTTCGGAGACGATAAAAAGCCAAAAATGTGGAGTCCTGTCAACACCAGCAGTTCGAGGCCTTGCCAGGAATATGGCATAGACATAACTGATGTGCATGGTACTGGAGCGGTGGCAGAGTGCTAAAGGAAGATGTTCTTAGATATGCTGCTGACAAAAAGAAGTGTGAAGGTAGTTCTGCTCTCTGGGTACTGATCACGGGGATCAGTTTTTGGGAGGGGCACAGACTCACCAAAATGTATCCAGCTAAATCTGGATGGCATTACAATGATGAAACGATTCCCTTGAGGTGAACCTTGATTTAGCATGACAATTTCTCTGCCTTCTGGGCCTGCAAATGCAAGCTTTGAGCCGAGCACATAGTATGGCTTATTAGTAATGGAAACTGTGGTAGTGATGATGTTTTCATTGTTTCTGTCTCTTTTTTTTTTTGAGGGGGTAGTATCATGCTCTGCACAAAAATTTTGGGATCAATAAGGGTTAGTTTTCATCTGGTTAGATTGTTATGTGTGAAAGTACGTAAGCTTATAGAATTTGATAAAATCTCAAAGATAAGCTTCCATAACTTGGTCGTGTCATTCAATCATACTTTTCAGGTGGATGATGTGGTTATTTCCATTGTCCAGTTGCAGATTTCTTCATGAAGTTCTGTTTGACTATTTGACACCAATTGCATTTGTAAAACAAGGATAAAGAACTCAACAAAATTGACTGTAGAGCTGCCTAAGATACTAGTTATCAATTCATTTGTTAGATTCATCTGCTACTGTTTTTGTCTTCCCTCTTGTTCTTGTTCAGCAGTCCTGAGTGAAGAATTTCTGCGGCATGAGGTCGTTTAGTAGCTCTCTTAAATTAATTGAAACTGAGTATCTCTCACGTGTTCTTTCAGGGGATTCCAGGCAATGGTCAAATCAATGTCCATGGCTGCAAAAGTACCACATTTTCATTATGTGGAGGAGATAAACTGTGATGCTCTGGTGGAGCTTAAAGCATCTTTCCAGGACAATAACACAGATCCAGATGTCAAGCACACTTTTCTACCACTGTTGATAAAGTCACTTTCAATGGCCTTAAGCAAGTATCCATAATGAACAGTTGCTTCAATGAGGAATCAATTGAAGTCATCCTTAAAGGTTAGCTGATCTTTGGGATGGGGATTGCCCCAGCTTGACTTTTTACCCCATGAATGCTAGAAATTAGGCATGATTTATGCTATTTGTTTCTGGTTTTCTTAGGATTACAAGACAAACTGAATGTTCTTTTCTGCAGGTTCGCACAATATAGGGATTGCGATGGCTACTCCAAATGGTCTTGTTGTTCCAAATATTAAAAATGTTCAGTCTCTGTCTATCTTGGAGGTTAGTTTTACTATATTCACAGAGGTGACATTGAATGTAACCTCTCTCCATTCAATTATTAAATTATTCACTTCCAATTATCTGGTAGGTTGTTGCTTCTTTATTGTGAGAGAATAATAACAAGATTTAGGAGACAACATGAGGAGTGAGTGACCTTTCTTTTTGTAATCCAGATTCCAGTCTATTTGGTGTTGTTCATGCATAACACATAAAAGAAGTCCTCGACAAATGCTTCGTGCCAGTGTTTATATCTTCTGTTATTCAAGCCCACATTCAGTTGCTAGAATTGCTTGTGCACTATAACATTTAGGCAAAACACCGCGGCTTAATTGAACTGCAATTCTCTTCCAGTAACAGATGAATCTTAAAATAATTTGCATGAAGCGTTTTCTTTCTTCTTACTAATATGAATCATACCAAGGAGAAGCCACTGCTTTAAAAGCTAACGCCGTTTATGATGCTATCAGATAACAAAGGAGCTGTCACGGTTGCAACAATTTGCATTGAGTAACAAGCTCAATCAGAAGATATATCTGGCGGAACAATAACGTTAAGTAACATCGGAGCAATCGGTGGGAAGTTTGGTTCTCCCCTTCTGAACTTGCCTGAAGTTGCCATCATTGCAGTCGGGCGGATCCAGAAGACTCCACAGTTTGCAGATAATGGAGACGTGTATCCAGTGTCTATCATGACTGTAAGTATCACGGTTTTCAAAAGGAAATAGAAAGAACATGTTGCCTTGCCTGCAAAGAATTGCATCTCGATCTGGTTAGCTGCATTCAATAAGCCATGTGACATAAGTAATGGGAGGGGATGAAATCTTATCATCTGACGAGTAAATTATCGTGTCTGACGACAAGTCTTTGTTCCTTATATCAGGTAAACGTGGGTGCGGATCACAGAGTTCTGGACGGAGCTACGGTGGCCAGATTTTGCAACGAGTGGAAGCAATACGTGGAAAAACCGGAGTTGCTGATGTTGCAAATGAGGTGATCCGGCAACGAAATACAGGTCGCCGTCCACTCCTTCGTGTCTGTACATGGCAATAAAAAGAGCTTTTTAACCGTTTGGGAACAGAATGTACATGTCCGAAAGGACGAAACATCGATTATTATGCAGTGCATGGGTTGCAGTGATTCCATGGTGAAACCGAGAAATGCCACTAGACTTTCACATAACACGCGGGTGGGAAGTATCTTACTAGGACACTGTTGGGTTGCACATACGAATTAAGCATGAATGAGACTCTGCCTACTTGTCTGGACGGGGTCGATGGGTGATCAAGAAGAGGCCCCTGGCCTAGGCTAGTGAGGTGCGCTAATCTATAAGGTCAGCCCAAAGCGGCTGAGCCTAAGTCATAATTCGTGGCAGTGGGGGCCCTGCCTTCGCGCGGCCCCTGGCTAAATTCTTAACCCAATGATCCGTTCGTGCCGGTATGGACTGGACCCCATTGGTCACGGGCCTGACGTCTTGGAGGCCCAATTGGTTTTGGGCCTGGGTCTTCGACAGGTCTAGAACGTGAGGGGATTACATTGGCTCACGAGGCTATTTTATGCATCCAGAGCTTAATCTCTGCTTTGACTGACGTTGTCCTCGTCGGTAAGTAGATTTGCTGTTACGACTTGCCCGCAGCCTCTACGCAATATCTAGCACTTACTCAAGACTGCTAAAGCAGTGACGACAAGTCTTCTTCAAAATTGAGGGCGGAGTACGCGATCCGCCGTTCTACGGCGCTCTAATGTTCCACCTGTTCGTGCCCGTTCGACGGCGCTCTCGTGACGGCTCCCCCCCCCCCTCTCTAATCTACCCTTGCGTGGAAGTTGTTGCTTTTGAAGATCCTTTTACGGACGGAGCAATTTTTATTTTTCAAATTATAAATCTAGACATAACCTACTTATTGTGGTGACATGGTTCGAGTGGGTGGTTTCCATTTTGGAATCAAAAGAAATCCTTTAATACGGCTCGGTTCCGAAAAATTAAAATCAGGAACCACCCATTAGTTTCATAGATCCATCCAAGAATTTATGGACCATTAGTTCGGTTTGGTTCTTGGGTGGGTCCATAAAACTAGTTCCATCCAAGCTTTATGCACTTGTGCAACGTTCTTCGGCAAGCCAAAGTAAAGCAAAAATAAAGAACTTCTCTATTCTTCATTGGAAGATGAGTTAAAGATTGGATTTGTATTGAAAGTTGAGAGTTGGCACTGTAAGTCGATGGGCGTTGAGCTTGAGAGTCGAGGTTGTGAGTGACAAATAGAAAGATGACTTATATGAGGTTAGAGTGAGACGATCATTTAGTTAATTAGTGTTGAGCTTCAGATTAAGAATTTTAGAGTTTTTATTTTTCTTAATTTTTTTGGTGGGAATTTTTTTAAAATTAATTATGTATTTATATATTACCAATCTAGTCTTGGTGGGTGGGTGGGTGGGTGATTTTACACTTAGATCGAATCCGACCACCCACCGATTCCAATAAATTGGAACAAAAACTGGACCGATTTCTCTGGTTTGATTTCGAGTGGTCTGGCGATTCTTGATTTTTTACACCACCCTACTACCTATAAGGTAGTGGAGATTAAATAAAGTTAAATTGAGAATAGTGGAAGGCACCAAAAGAGATAAACCTGGCATGAATTGGAGGCAATTACGTGGGGAGGAGCTTCTTCCCCACTTTTGCCACAATTTCAGCGAATGGCATCAAATGGGATAAATGCAAGATAAGAAAGAGATTGAAGGTGCTTTGCACCATATTTGTTATTTGATGTCTTCATTTAAAGATGGATAATTTGCAAAATCAAAATTTGAGACCAACTACTGAAGTTTTTCCCCTTGATTATATGAATGCAAATCGACATAGACATAGATATAGGACTTGTGACTCACCTCGTGTGTATATATCTGATGGACTTAGTAAATCATATTAGTAATTGGGATATTAGGAAGAACATAGAAAAAAGAGAGGAGAAGTTGAGGATTAGTTGGATTTTAATAGAGTTGCAGACACGAGCAAAATGGTCAATTCTATGAGCCCCAACTCCTGAAATCTCCCATTAATAGCTAGCATGGATAGTATAGATAGAAAAATTGATGTGATCCTTACATGACTAGTGTGATATAGGACAAATTAGTAAGAGACTATTAGTCTTTCCATGACGGAAATTTAGCAGCAAAGAGACTTCAAGTTTGTGTGTGTTCGGGGCACAAGACTTTTTTGCTATGTTTTAATGACGTTTTACCTAAAAAAAAAAAGAAAGTTCGAAAGTTAATTTTTAACATTAACAATTACATCTATAAGATGGAGTAGATAGGGAGATTTTAGAGTTCGCTATAGAGAGTAGTTTATGTATTTGGATCTAGTATGGATTAACGTGTCATTGCAGGTTCCTATATTTTGATTCGTAACACATTAATTACATTGGAAAAATTAGGACTCTTCCACTCCAACCTATAAATGTATCTCATTCTCATCTCTTCTATCCCAAGCTCAACAAGCATCCTAAACTCCATTCTCTTTGATCGTATTGTTCATATTTCTCTAGCAAGCAACCTCAAAACATTATGGGCATGTTCAGTTTCACGAATGAATACGTTTCGACGGTTCCGTCGGCAAGGATGTTCAAGGCTCTAGTTGTGGACTCGCATAACCTAATTCCCAAACTCATGCCTCAAGCTATCAAAGAGTATTGACATCATCCAAGGCGATGGAGGGGCTGGAAGCATTAAGCAGATCAACATTATTAGTGGTAATTATGCAATTTTTCTATATAAATGTGTTTTTTTTTTAGCTTAAACATGTATTATGGCATATACATGTGTACTATAATACGATCTCCTATTGGATACAGGTAGTCGGCTTATCAGCATCAAGGATCGTGTGGATGAACTGAACGAGGAGACATTCACGTACAAGTGCTCCATGATGGATCGGAAGGAGAAGTTTGAATCTATTGTTCACGAACTCAAACTTGAGCCGACGCCAGAAGGCGGGAGCAAGAACATGATTATGACCACATACAACACCAAGGGTGATGCTGAGTTCAAAGAACGAGATAAGGCGAGCAACAAGAGTGTTTTGAAATGTACAAGCTTACCAGAAGCATACCTCTCCAAAACCCCAATGCTTACGCTTGAAGCTTTGAAAGCTCTCTTCAATAACTTCAAGAAGTCCAATAAATAAGTACTTGCAATATTCTCTATATCCTGTTGGAAGTATCCGAATTCTGTCGCTTCTATATGCCTAAACGTCCCTTAGATTTGGCTTGTGATGTTTTTGCTATAATTTGGCTCATACTTCATGATAGGAATGTCATACGCTTTCACAATCCTTATTGAATAATACAAGAATGGATTATAATAAATTTGTACGAGGCATGTATTCTCTTTGAGTACATATACTAGCATAAACCTTGCATTATTTTGCTTTTATGATTGTATAAATTTAATTCATTGCTGAAATTTATTATAGTCATCTAATACATGTTAGGAATTATTTGATGGCAAGTAAGTATTCATTCATCGTTCTATTTATGTGAACGAGTTTATAAGATTAGCTACAACGATCCTATTCTTAAGGTGTTTAGAATATTTATGACAAGTTTACGATTATGCATAATCTTTTAACAGTTTCGGATTGAAAGATCATTGAGAGGATATTGATGATTCTGTTGAGACCGATGCATTACCAAGTTTCACTATTCATTATTAAATACTTGAGGGATAATAAGTCACAAGTCATTGGGTATGGTGATATCCGAGCTAGAACACAAGTGCTTGTATCGCAAGTTTACTGAATGTCACATGTATAGAACGATTGGCAACATGAAGCTTTTAAAGGACTCAATGTTCGATCGTTCACGCTTTAGTCGTGTGTAAGATCCTTAGACCGAGGCACGATGCTTGACTTATATGTTGGATGGCTATATGGTTTTCACAAGCACGCATATTGACATTTCGTCGAGCCGTCTCTATACTTGATGGTCATAGTTTGTTCAAATATCAAGGCACATGCATGCGCAATATGGAATTTGTCTTTTGTTATATATAGATATACAAGATTGATATCTTATGTGATCTAATCGTGACATTATATTGAAATCCTCGACTGAGGTTGTAATTGAGAATGAATGGTTAATGTCTCATAGAATACATGTCAATTAGATTTGGGCATATGATCGAATTGGTGGCTTGACCAATAATTCTATGGCCTTTGTTCGAAAGGATCAAATTATACGGTCGCCAAAGCTGAGAGTTCATTATGTTCTTGAAACATTTCACACTGCGGATAGTTGATATATTACTAGATGTCACTCATGATTTGTAGGAACAAAGATTGATCCGGATAATCAGTTTTCTTAGTTGTGCTAATGTGTTAGTACAAGTTTTGTCATTCAACTCGGCAGTGATGAATTTAAGAATGTCACACATCATAACCAATTAGAATGACGTTTGAATAAGAGAGAATATTGCAAATATGTTTGCAAGTTGAGCCAATCAGTTAAGTCGCTAAAAGATAAAGCATTTGAAAATGGAGCTTTAGACTTTATAGCTGAATCAAAGATCTCGAAACGTGTTTAGATTCAATGACCGAATTAATAATGCAAGTGAGTTTTAAAATTAGTACATGCATTAATAATCTAAAGTGAGTTCTTAATCAATGGCATCATTAAAGATTTGAAGTGAGTTCGAGAATCAATAGCCAATTAATGATTTAAAATGGTTTTAGACTTATGGCTAAATTAAATATTGAGATGGTTTTAGATTTAACGGTCACATTAAAGTTTTGAAACAGTTTTAGAACTTAATAATCACATTAATGATCTGAAATGGTTTGGGATTCAAATGACTAATTAATGCTCTGAAACAGTTTTAGATGTAATGGTCAAATTAAATTTTGTAACAGCTTACAAGGTTAATACTAAGAATAAAGACTTGTAACGGTTACAAATAAATATCTGGAATAATGCTCTATAACGATTCAGAATTAATGCTTGAATTAATGTTTGAAACGGTATTAGAACTTACATCTATTAGAAGTTATGGCCGAATTAATTGTAAAATAGTTTTAGAGTTAATGAGCCGATTTAAATATGATTTGCATTCGCTACAAAAGGTAATACAGAGAGTAGATCACAGAATGATCGATGATTGACAATCAATAATTGAGAGTATTGATAGTGACCAACTAAATCATTTACACACAAGAGCAATTGTTAGCATAATTGTAGTTATGAGATCTCTCAATTTCTCTCTTCTATTCAATGTGAGAATGGTGGTATGTTTGAACTAGAGGCCCGACACTTGTAAGTTGGATTTGAAGAACGTCATAACTTGCCATACAAAGAGATCATACATTTTGCATTTGAAGAATGTCGAACTAATATTACCAGAAGACATCGATTTTTCGTGTGGTCAAAATTCCAAGAACGTCATAACCGGTGTTACTAGAAGGCGTTAGATGTTTATGGTTAGAGTTTGAAGAACATCATAAGCATTACTGCGAGAACATCGACATTCGTGCTCAGAACTAAGAACGTCATAATCTCAAAGTTGGAGCACGGTATAAGGTTAATATGATTAGCCTCCTTTATCTCTTCTGTGTGTTTTTATTAAAATGCATGAAAATACTTTGGAAACACGTGTAAGCGTTTTTACTTCCGCTATGATCAGACTTTGATCTTGATTTACTTATATACGTATGATTGTTTATCGAAAACAAACACCAACAAAAACTACCCTGTTTTTTTGATCTAGTTCCAAAGTCTACCCAAGAACTTGTTTTATTTGTTTTTGTTCCATTTTTATTTTTGTTTATTTTTTATAGTATGAGACTATGAGTAACAAAACTATTAAAAGTTAAAAATTAACGGCAGAAATCCCAATCTATAAAAAAAACAACAATCTATAAGATGAACCCATAGTCACGTATAACTATAAGTGATAAAAAGTTTAAACATGTAATATAAAATATAAATTATAAAACTCCATTTCCATTAATTCATAAGAATTTGGGGGAGAGGAAAGACGACGAGGAGTCTAGATGAAAAATAAGGGACAAAGGAGTGCCGATATTAGAATTTAAGGGAAAAAGAAATTAGGTTTTGGTTTTTTAGTTTATAAAATCGATTCCAAAACAAGATGGTCCGATCCACCCAAGTGGGTTAGAACCCATTCTCGAACTCGTTCAAATGGAACCGGTCCCGGACTTGTTTTCCGGGTGGTCCGGTCTAGCTCCCAAGTAAATGGTTTGGTTGCACATCTTCACGCTTGGACGAGGGCGAGCACTAGTGAGGGCTCCCCTCCCCAGATCTAGCGAGGTTGACCCTCGTCCATGCCAAGTGCCAACACCGGCAAGGGTGAGGCCGCGATTCTTTGGTTTGAGCAAATTTTTGGTTGGAAGAAGCGGGTTTGTTTGGAATGTATAGTGAAGAAGCGTTTTTGGGTTTGGGTCTCAAAGGGGTCAAAGATGTTGAAGACTACATCTAGCCAACTATGGGGAAGGGTTTGTTGCCTTGGGATAGTGTCTTAGTCATGTCTTTGATCTTGTGCAAAATGGAAACCAAAGCGTTTCGATAGAATCATCTTGGAATCGTTTGAATAGTAAGGGTGAGCAGTTTTAGATTCCAACTAAGTTCCTTACAAGTTTCACCTAGAACCTTGAATGTACTCATCAATATAAGCTTCTCATTTTTTTGAAACTCGAAACTTACTTGTCGATTTTTGAAACTTTGAACCTATCTTGTCACGAGTTAGAGTCTAATAAATTCTTTTTATATCTTTTTGTTTCATTTTTTGGTTTAGCAAAATGAAAGTGAATGCAATAATAAAAATGAAAGTTTCTTATTTGTCAATAGCAATAATCCATAAAAGATAAATACATAAAATAAAGTAAATAATAAAAGGTTCAAAACATGTAACATAAAAAATAAATTATAGAATTTCAGTTCTCAATCATCCATGAAAAATTGTTCCACATTCTAACCACTTGAAATCAAAAGAAATAACAATCATATTTAATCACTTAATAATAGTTAAATTTAAAATTAATATAAAAAAACTAATAAAATAATTATTGAAAAGTCTCAACACATATGTTCATTTCGCTTCAACTAATAAATTCTATTTATTGATGATAATATTCTCTTTAAGACAATCTATGTCTAAAAAAGAAAAGATATTAAATAATATATTAACTCATTAGATATATAAAAGAAATTATACTATATAAAAATATAAATATCACTTCAAGTTTCAGTTTAGGAGAAAAATTAGGTCGAGGTTTAATCATTCTTTCTGGTGGATGATATGGTTATTTCCATTGTCTAGGTGGAGCTTTCTTCATGAAGTTTTGTTTGAATATTTGACATCATTTGCATTGTAAAACAAGGATAAAAGGACTCAACAAAATTCTACGCCAAGCTGCCAAGATTCTAGATATCGATTAATTTGTTGGATTCATCTCATAATGCTTTTGTATCGCCTCTTGCTATTGTTCAGCAATCTTGAGTGAAGAATTTCCGCAGCATGAGGACTTTTTAGTAGCTTCTTGAATTTATTTAAATTGAGTAGCTCTCATGTGTTCTTTTTCGGGGATTCAAACGAGCAATGGTCAAATCAATGTCCATGGCTGCAAAAGTACCACATTTTCATTATGTGGAGGAGATGAACTGCGTGATGCTCGTGGCGCTTAAAGCGTCTTTCGGGACAATACCGTAGATCCGCGTCAAGCACACTTTCTACCGCTTGTTGATAAAGTCACTTTCAATGGCCTTTGCAAGTATCCCATATTGAACAGTTGCTTCAATGAGGAATCACTTGAAGTCAACCTTAAAGGTTAGCTGATCTTTGGGATGGGGATTGCTTGTTTGACTTTACCACGTGAATACTAGAAATTAGGCATGATTTATGCAATTTGTTTTTGGTTTTCTTAGGATTACAAGGCAACCTGAATGTTCTTTCCTGCAAGTTCGCATGATATAGGGATTGCAATTGCTACTCCAAACGGTCTTGTTGTACCAAATATTAAAAATGTTCAGTCTCCATCTATTTTGGAGATTAGTTTTACTATATTCACATGAGTGACATCGAGTGTAACCTGTCACACCCCGATTCACAAGAAAAATGGGCATGACACAGGCCGTTCTTTTACCAAAATGGACGAGCCTCAACATAACCAAAATTCAACCTTGAAACAGCATATATATATATATATATATATGACAAAAGAGTATTTGAGTTACAATATCGAAAGTATTTTTACAATCAACCAAACCAAAACATACACCTACTACAAAGACTAACTTATAAACTTATCAACTATGCATAAGTCATACCCAAAATTTCCACCACAAAAAGTCCTCCCGAACGAACGGCTCACGCATATTCGCAACTCGCTGAAGAACTTGAAAAACAAGTAGATGAGAGGAGTGAGCTACTACGGCAACAAAGAGTAACACATTTCTTCTAAGCGGATTGAGAAATCACTATGCATATTTAAAACACAATCATAACTCACTTTATCATAAAATATAATCATAATTCAAATACCCGGCCAATGGTCCTCCATTAGTCAATCTCATAAAAACATATATCAATGGTCTATTCCATTGATTAATCTCATCAAATCACATCGATGGTCCATTCCATCGACCAAACTCAAATCACGCGTTAATGGTCCACTCCATTGACCAATTCATGCTCAAATGTCTAACCAATGGTCACGCGTAACGCCCGTGACAAAACGACCAATATTCCTCTTGGCAAAGTCTCCACCCTGTTATTACCGATGGCTCGGCCCACAAGGATATTCTGATTAAGTATGCGCATACCCCACACCTCGGGGTCCAGAGGGATTTGAGCACCAACCACCAATCATAATATCCGGTAATCCAACATCGAAAGGAAGTCATGTCACAACTCAAATTTGATAAATAAATATCAAAGCATTCTTCGATTCTTTCATAAAGAATTTCACAAACTATTTTCAAACAACCATTCCAATCGAAATCGAAATATAACTCTTTTCAAACAACAAAGATGGCGTAATAGCTCGATCCTATTTTATGCGAAATAAAATATGCTTTTTATCAACTCACGAATTATATAATCCACCACGTTTCTCAAAATATGAGTTTAAAATACAAAAAAGAAGAAATAGTGTTACTCACTTGGGAAAAGTCAAAATCAAATATGACGCTCACTCGAACAAGCACTCGGATCCTAACAATTAATGGAAAAACAATATCAAAAGGCCGAGTAAAAAGGAATATTCTTATAACGACTCGCCTATACTAGGTCTATTAGTCGATAAAAACGACACCTATGCGCCACGAAAGCTCACAATTTAGCGGAAACCCAACATTTTCAGCTAGGTGCAGCCCATGCGCCAACTTCATCACACCATAACTTCCTCCACAAAATTCCGTTTCAAGCCGTCTTACAGTCTTTAGAAAGCTCTCTTAACGTACAATGACAACCTCAACTCAGCTGCCCCAAAACAGTACTGAAAACGATAAAAAAAACAGGCTCGAAGCTGCTGTTCGCTACAGTACCAGAATGTGCCCCCAACTTCAAAATTCCGTTCCGGACAAACCGCAAGCTCAAATCACGATCCGAAAGATGCTATAGCTTCACAACATCCCAAAGTACCATTTCTATAAAAATATACAGCTCAATGATTCAAAAATCGGGCTTCGCCACACAAAATATCCAAGAAATCCGAATTTCGAGCCCTAATTGCGGCGATTGCTTGAAGTAGGTGGTTAAAAGCTTTGATTCCTTACCGGCGTTGCAAAACATACTTGAGTAAGCTTTATGAGGTGTCCAGATCACGAGCGCGCCAAAATTTTCCCTTTCCCTTTTCCTTTCTCTTCTTTCTCTCTTCCCCTTGTTTTTCGTTTCTGCCTGTTCTCTTCTCTCTCTCCCTCTTTCTCTCTTTTTAAACCCAACCCAAGGTTCCACAGTTCTCTTCAGCTTCCCTTTTTGACTTTTCAAACTCTTTTTTTCCTTTTATTTTATTTTCTTTAAAGCCCATATATTACATAACCTTCTTCATTCGATTACAAAATTATTTACTTCCAATTATTTTGGAGAAGTTTGTCGCTTCTTTATTTAGAGAGAATAATAACAATGAAAATTAGGAGACAGCATGAGGAGTGGTGACCTTTCCTTTGTAATCCATTCCAATCCGTTTGATGTTGTTCATGCATAACACATACAAGAAGTCCTCGACAAGATGGTATAGATAGGAGGATTTTAGAGTTCGCTTTAGAGAGTAGATTAGGTGCTTCGATTGAGTTTGGACTAACATTTCATTGCGGGTTCCTACATTTTGATTCGTGACACTTTAATTACTTTGAAAAAATTGTGGGCTCTTCCGCTCCAACCCATAAATATAATCTCATTCTTGTCTCTTCTATCCCAACCTCAACAAACCGTATTTCTCTTGCATCAACCTAAATAACATCATGAGGCATGTTTAGTTTCACGAATGAACATATTTCGACAATTCCTCCAACAGGATTGTTCAAGGCCCTAGTTCTGGACTCTCATAACCTTAGTCCCTAAGTCACGCCTCAAGTTATCAAGAGTGACATCATCCAAGGCGATGGAGGGGCTAGAACCATTAAGCAGGTCAACACTATCAAAGGTAATTACACAATTTTGCTATATGAACGAGCTTGTTTTAGTTTAAACATATATTATGGCATATACACGTATGCTATAATATGATCTCCTATTGGATACAGGTTGTCAGCTTATTAGCATCAAAATTCGTGTGGATGAGCTGAACGAGGAGACATTCACGTATAAGTACTCCATCATTGATCAGAAGGAGGTTTGAATCAAGATTATGAGCACGTACCACGCCAAGGGCGATGTTGAGCTCGAAGAAGAGGACATTAAGGCAGGTAAAGAGAGAGTCTTGGAAACGTACAAGGTTGGGGAAGCATACCTCCTCCAAAACCCCGATACTTAACTTATGCTTAAAGCTTCAAAAAACTCTCTTAAGCAAGTTTAGGTAATCCTATCAATAAGCACTCGTGATATTTCTCCGTACTCTACCGGAAGTAACCAAAAGAATTTTGGTTAAATGGAAAAAAAGAATTTTGTACGAAATGACAAAAATTAATTACTCATTATGTATATTTTAATGTTTAATTGCTGAGAAAAAATGATTGATTAACTATAAAAGATATGATACCCTCAATTCATAAAAGGAAATGACTAACCAAAAATCCGATGTGATATTTGTAGGTAGTTTTATTGATTTATTATTTTCACATTAATTAACCATTTAAAATTGCATAATAAGATATGATTTTTATAATCTGACCTTTTTGTAGCTGATGCCTTTTCCATTTTACCTAATTTTTTTTTAATTTTTCTAAGGGCTAAGTATATTCATCAACTTCAGCGATTTTTGTTTTTAAGCACTGTCGTTGACATTATCTTTAAGATATGAACATCAGTTAATTTATTTCCTCCATTTATTTATCTATTTAAAAATATCAAGGGCAAAAGATAGGTTTCCTTAACAAAACGAGATAATATCTTATTTTGAAACTTAATTTTTAAAAAGTTATGTGAAATGTACATGCTAAGCGAACATATTACGGAGGGGCGGCGACCGTGATAAATGTGTACTAATTGTGAAGTACTAGGAGTTTGTACAATTTCGATATTTCTTTTTTTCCACCTGCGCCTCTGTACGAAAACAAAGGAAGGAAATAAAATGTCGTATACTTCCCTCTGCAAATGCTCAACCGTCGGTAACCGCTGACAAATCCAACGGCCACGATCACTCTCCTTCTCGTCGCCTCTGAATACAATCCGCTCGATCAATAAACTTCTTCTGCACCGGCCCCTACTGTCGAAAGTAAAAACTGGAACTCTCTCTCTGTCGCTCTCCGTGGTAATCATGGCATTTCGCTCAAAGTACTCATCCTTGCTCATGGTGGCAGTCATGGGTCTCTCTTCTCTTGTCACCGCCTTCTCGCCTCAACCCCCAAGGTCACGCTCACTGCGACAATGCATCAACCCCTTCGAAGTTTCCATCTTTTTGCTTTCCACTGCATCATCAATGGAAGTTGGATATGTCGTGTCATTACTCTCTCTCTCTCTCTCTCTCTAGCAGAAAGAGGACTGCCCGCTTTTGCATTTAGTTGGTCCAACGACAACAACACGTTCCGTGCCGGTGATGTGGCGACCATCAACGTCAAAGTTATGGACAGCGATGTGAATAGAGACAATGCCACCTCGCCTGAAGCGAGCGGTTTCAGGCCCAGTCTCACCGTGAATGGCAAGACAGGGAATAGTTCCTACGTCTCAGGGGTACTTTTGGACTTTGGTGGTGATCCTAGCAACTGGCGGATTGTCTTCACTCCCATCATGGCTGGTTTGTTCAATGTGATCATCACTGAGAACAGTTTCAAAGTGATGGATTCATCTCTCCATTTCCAAGTTGTCCCAGGTTTTCTTCTCCTCAGGAAATGGTTCTTTGAGTTTTTATGTACAGTGTTTCTGTGGTAATGTCTCCTTGTGTGCATTCTTATGCGGGAAAAGCCACTGAGACATTAGTTCACGGTACTAAGCCCAAAGAAAGAAAAAAACTAAAAACAACACAAACAGAAAGATTAGTTCATCACTTGCTTGGCTTATTTGGAGTTGTTGCTCACCATCTGTGCGCAGTCAGGCCTCACGATCATTTTTGCAATTGCACAGTCAAAACTTAGTTCCGTAATTGATCCCAGTTAATGGGAGAAACAGGAATTATCTAACAACATGAAATTTAGATAAATTGTTGATGGTCCGTGGGATTGATCCTCTTCTTGTGCATATGTCATTCATGAATGTGTCATTGCCATACATTCGCTCTCTTGGATTGCATGAAAACTAAATCCCATCTTAGTTTTTCATGTCTCAAAACTGTTCAATTGCTCTCCTTCTCAAAAGCTTTTATCTTTTTTTCTTGGTAATGACTATTATCAACATTGCATCCGAAAAGAATACTGGTTAACTCATTTTTCTGTTCAATTGAAGGTCCTGTCTATGCATCCGCCTTCCCGTCTCATGGCTTGGGCTCGTGCATGAGTTTGTGGCGGGAACGAAAGCAGCCCTTGGTCCTTCCAAAGGATGCATTTGGGAATAATATATCCTCAGTGGACGTGCCACTAGACTCGTGCAATTTCATGATATTTTCACTCTATGCAAATAATTCAGTCGCAAGCACACCAAACATCACTTCCTTGAGTTGGAATGATTTTGGGTACATCATCATCGAGTTCACAGCTTCGATGGCTGGAAATTTCTCTTTACAGGTTTTAGGGCAAGGACGAAACCTCAATGGCTCTCCACTTCCTTCCAAGTGAATCCAGGTGAATGCATTTTTCTGCATCTCTTAAAAGCAGTAGTGGGGTTGCCACTTTGGCATTTGCAATGTCTAAGAGAATGTGGCAACTGCGAATGATTACCTGAGCAGTGAACAGACAGCTAAGATGCGGGCAAATTCATAATCGATTATGCCATGATGTGAAAATTGTGTTGATATGGGAGCTCATCCACCATTTCACTGTTTCACTTCCTTCTTTATGATTATATGGTCGCACTGAGACACTAGGTTGGTTTATGTGGAATTCCAGGACCTCTAGATGTTTCCAGCTGTCTAGCTAAGAAGTGGAAGTCTGACACTACTGCTTGGCAAATATTTTCAAAGGTGGAAATCTTCATATACCAGCTAGATCAGAGCGGAAACCTCATTTCGGGACTATATGTATTCGATGTTGATGTGGCAGAAAAATGGCACAAATATGTCCATTCCTATAGCAGATTTGCACTCTGAAGAAGTGGCACTGGGAATACAGTTATTTTCCTTCAGCTGTAGAAGTAGGCAACTTCTGGCTCAGGATATTCGATGCAAAGCATGGCAAAAGCATAGCGAACATGCCATATGCTTTTACCGTCTTCTAGGTGCATGCGGTTTTTCCTACACAGGATATGGTCACGCATTATGCTACTTGGGCCTTTTGTCTGGCATTTTTAAACAGAACTTATATCACTTTCTATTTATATTAGTGACTTAGTACACTGTTCATGCTTAGGAATGCATACCAAAGGGGATACATCCCTCTTTTCAGGTGTTGAAAGGATTTCATATTAATACTCTGAGTAGAATCAAGGACTCCTTGAGACTATTGAGTGGCCCCACCTTGAGATGCCAGTTTATGATGAAATAATCTCTGCAAGATAAAGAAATCAATTAAGGATCGCCTGCTGTCACTTCTTTATAATGCTTCCAATTAATCTGTCCCCTTTCTTGAGCCTTCTTTTGTGTAAAACTCTTCAATAGGCTATTGTGACGCATCAAAAGCGTTGTAAATGGTTCTGGTTTTAAACAGTTCCATGGCGGGAGTGGGATTGAGGAATTTTCAGTCTACTTGAATGACCTTTTCAGTACCCATCTCCAGTTGAAGTCAACACGGTTCAAGTGCAAATCGTAAGGGAAATTGACTCTACACAATATGGCCACACATATACCCTCTGCAGTTGATCAATGGTATGTACATCATTGTGCGATAGCTGCATCCATCTCCTCATTTTTTTTTTAATAGTTTTCATGATTATTTGCATGAACTTGGGAAACCGTTGTTCTAGGAAGTGCAGCAAGTTGGGTACCGAGGTTGATGCTATGAGCCCAGACAGCAGCTGCTCCAGGGCCTGCTGTTGACCTGACTAACCATGTAAGATGTCACTATGCACGATTGAAGCAGTAAATTTTCCTTTCATTTTCGTGCGTTTGTTAATTTTCTTTTTGGGGTTGGAACCAGTCTGGCGGGAGCTTGAATTTGCGTGTCAGTGCTTTCACGTGATTTATACACCTGAGAAGAGTGGGATCTACGGTGTTTATGTCTATTGTGGAAATGTATTACTGAATAATGGTCATCCAATCAAAAGGAAGTGAAAGCAGGTATGAACAAGATTTCAAGTTTTCTAGGCTTTGCAGGAAAAGGAAAAAGGAATTTTCATTGCAAATCTTTTCCTTTGTTTTCTGCTTCTTAATTATGAACTTTTCTGTTGCTGGTTCTAGGTAAATATCATCACAATTTGTATGGACATATCTGAATTCTCTAGTTCGTTCATTCATCCGTATTAAAAACCTTCCATGATAAATGCAATCCCAAATTTTGCAGGTGAAGTTAACATGTCAGTTTCTGGAGTCGTGAAATACGATGCTAAGGTTCCTAAGCTGATAAAAACGAAGTTGTAGTGAGGCTGATGGATTCATTCTACAACCCCATAATCTCACAACATTCAAGGTTGAAATTGGAGATTAATACAAACAGTTCTGGATCTTCAAGTTGGGTTTTCACAGACAATGGCGACGGGTCATATACTGTTTACTACATTGCACCAGACATTGGACTTACGAGATGAGTGTGACAATTGATGGAAACCGCTTTTGCATCATCTCCCAGAGGATCAATGCGTACGGCAGTAAGGGAAAAAAATGCTGAAATCACGAGATAACTTTGCTTTATACTTGAGAACTGTGGATTTATTACTGCTTTAATCATGGTTTAGACAAAACAATAATATCATGGATTTATCTGTGCATTAATGTGTGCACACAAGACCAAAGGGCGCACTTATCTTTTTGACGAGAGATCCACATAGCTAGATGTATGCCCTGTTTCTTGGCCTATATGCATGTATGGAATAATACTTGGTTTCTTATAAAGATGGTCACGAAAAAAATATACAAAATTCTGAAGCCTATGACAAGACCCCAAGCACAAAGAACCATTTTGGACCTTAGTAAGTTTCGGTATGAAAATACTCCTGATCAATAGTTTCATAATGTCTCCCAGGCGAGTATTTTCCAAAAGCTTATGAAGATGCAGTATCTGTATGGGAGGACGAGTCCATTGCTATTGATGTCCTAGCAAATGATTACTTCAAGAGGAAACAACGCAAGTAGCATTTACTTTTCTCGGTAGAGAAACTTTATCTGTAATGTTTTTTTCCTTTTACCCTTTGCTTTCATGGTTCTTAGCATCCTTGTAGTTCCTAGCAGCCCAGTAAGCAGTTTTGTGGTAATTGTAAATTTCAATTTGTTGTGTATTCTGTAATCCCATCGGCAAAGCAAATGGAAGCAAACCATTTCTGTTTTTTGTTCTTCTGGGTTGTGAATACTAACAAAACTCGCTGTGTAAATTCGAGTTTTATGTTTGTCCTCAAGTCACTTTGTAATATGGCGATGAAAGCATAGTATTAGTAGGTAGGTGCGGAGATATTGTTGAAAACTGACCTTCCAAAATGCTTCTTAGACAAAACCTACATGATACGAGTCTTACTTGCCAGCCAGGTCATGGTTCACTACTTCAGTATGGACGGCTTCTTAGATACACTCCTTACAAAGATTACTATGGGAATGACACATTCCTTTACACAATATCTGATGTTAATGGCAATAATGCAACCGCTTCTGTAAGCATAGTAGTGCTTAAAATTCCGCCCCAGTTTGTCTCCTTTCCAACTCAACTGCAAGCCATTGAAGATACGACTTGCCCCAAATTCGGGTAATATTTTTAGCTTAAGTATGCTCATCAGCTTTCTTCGAGGCTCTTTGACCTGATGATGTTCGTATCTGATCTGATAGTTTCCCTGACACTTTGTTCTCTGAACACCTGTTGTTTTGTTCAGAGGTTATTCTGGTCTGAGGATAGCATATGCAGACTTCACAGAGAACATATCTGTCAGTCTTAGTGCACAGTTTGGGACTGTTTCTTTATCTCCCATGCTGATGGAATTCTGGCAGGGAGGAATTTTTGTGAGTAGAGACAGTGGAGAAGCAAAGGAACTAATTTTACAGGGACGTGTTGAAGCAGTGAATTCAGCTCTAGAGTCATTCCAGTATCTCGGGTACTCCAAAAATTCCACTTGATGCTTTGTTTGACAATAACAGCATCACGTATTGACTTGCTTATGAAGTTCTTTTGACTTCACTACATTTTGTCTTATTCAAATTTTCATCATCAAGATAAACGTTATATTGTTAGTTATTTTAATGACTATGTCGAATGTTAAGAGTACTTACAGAATCCATTTACTTATGAGAAATTTTTTGCCCCTTTTCGCAGAAATCAGAACTTCAGTGGTGAGGATACAATCCGGGCCTCGGCTAGAAATGGAAATGGAAAGAACGACTTGGATATATCAGTGGTCGTCGAACCTATTAATGATCCTCCATTCTTTCGAGTCCCTGAATTTGTTATTCTGAAGTTCAATGGTGATGAAGCTTTGATCTTTGATAGGGAAAGAGACAATTTTGACTTCTTTGCTGGTGATCCGGACCTTCTTCACTTTTCAGGTTTTGATCTTTAGCTTGCTTCTTTTATCTGTTTATTTATGGTCAAGTTGGACCGTAAGAATGGGAAATATCTTCATATGGCTTTTGGTTGAAGCTCGAAACTGTTCTTTGACAACTTGTGGAATCATACTTATTTCTGCAAATTCTGTTATATAATTACAAGACTAACGAGTGGGTTTTAATATAGTCAACACAGAAACTTTAAGATCTGTATAATGTTGCGGTCCTAATTGTGCAAATAGTACATAAATTGTCTGAATGACAAAATATAAACTGTGACGGCAAAGTTATAAAGTGCAGATATCTTGGCTTTCCTTCTTTCTCTTC